>ONZH01017618.1:3072500-3525316 GCA_900303285.1 Rhinella marina
AGAATGGAGCTCTGCATACAGGATGGTAACCTCCAGAATGGAGCTCTGCATACAGGATGGTAACCTCCAGAATGGAGCTCTGCATACAGGATAGTAGCCTCCAGAATGGAGCTCTGCACACAGGATAGTAACCTCCAGAATGGAGCTCTGCACACAGGATAGTAGCCTCCAGAATGGAGCTCTGCACACAGGATAGTAACCTCCAGAATGGAGCTCTGCACACAGGATAGTAGCCTCCAGAATGGAGCTCTGCACACAGGATAGTAGCCTCCAGAATGGAGCTCTGCACACAGGATAGTAGCCTCCAGAATGGAGCTCTGCACACAGGATAGTAGCCTCCAGAATGGAGCTCTGCACACAGGATAGTAACCTCCAGAATGGAGCTCTGCACACAGGATAGTAGCCTCCAGAATGGAGCTCTGCACACAGGATAGTAACCTCCAGAATGGAGCTCTGCACACAGGATAGTAGCCTCCAGAATGGAGCTCTGCACACAGGATAGTAACCTCCAGAATGGAGCTCTGCACACAGGATAGTAACCTCCAGAATGCAGCTCTGCACATAGTAGAGTCATTGAGCTCTGCAAGGTGTACTTATTATGGACACACACCATATTAGTCGCCGAAATTACTGTCTCCAGTACTGTATCATAATGGAGTCCTGCACAGCGCACCAGTCACTATAATAGTACTGTATTACAATGGAGTCCTGCACAGCGCACCAGTCACTATAATAGTACTGTATTACAATGGAGTTCTGCACAGCGCACCAGTCACTATAATAGTACTGTATTACAATGGAGTTCTGCACAGCGCACCAGTCACTATAATAGTACTGTATTACAATGGAGTTCTGCACAGCGCACCAGTCACTATAATAGTACTGTATTACAATGGAGTTCTGCACAGCGCACCAGTCACTATAATAGTACTGTATTACAATGGAGTTCTGCACAGCGCACCAGTCACTATAATAGTACTGTATTACAATGGAGTTCTGCACAGCGCACCAGTCACTATAATAGTACTGTATTACAATAGAGTTCTGCACAGCGCAGCAGTCACTATAATAGTACTGTATTACAATGGAGTTCTGCACAGCGCACCAGTCACTATAATAGTACTGTATTACAATAGAGTTCTGCACAGCGCACCAGTCACTATAATAGTACTGTATTACAATAGAGTCCTGCACAGCGCACCAGTCACTATAATAGTACTGTATTACAATGGAGTTCTGCACAGCGCACCAGTCACTATAATAGTACTGTATTACAATAGAGTTCTGCACAGCGCACCAGTCACTATAATAGTACTGTATTACAATAGAGTCCTGCACAGCGCACCAGTCACTATAATAGTACTGTATTACAATGGAGTTCTGCACAGCGCACCAGTCACTATAATAGTACTGTATTACAATAGAGTTCTGCATTGTATTAATGACCCTGTAGATTTTCTTCCTCGGTGCTGTGTAATTTGCAGGATCTGTCAGACATTTAATTACGGTTTATTTCATCCTCATAACAGCTTTCATTTTGTTTTATAGCCATGTAACTACCATTCAACATGGAACCACAAGGTTACAAATCACCGTTCCTAATGTTTTGTGTATGGCTTGTACGTGCTCAGCAAGAACAAAGCAATACTGACACCTAAGATTCATGAGAATAAGGCCGAACGAGTCAGGCTGGGCTGTAAAGACAGTTCATTTTTGGTAGGAAAGAATGCAGTAATAATTAGGACTATAGGGGGAATGAGAGCCTCACAGTGTCGGCGGATCCTCAAAGTGGACCCCAAAGGTACAAGAGAAGAAAACATTTGGAGCTGCCTTTGGAGACAATAAGGGTCTATTTCTCTGAATAAAAATCTCTGGGGATGGACCCCAAGAAAATTCTTCTGGTGGGCCCAAGGAATCCCAGTCCGACCCTGGATCCTACTAAAAAGGGTTACCTGCCATTAAAGGGTTATTCCCATCTTAGATAATGGGGGCATATTGCTAGGTTATGCCCCCATTGTCTTATAGTGGTGGGACCCGCCCCTATATCGAGAACAGAGACCCAAAAGTGAAGGAGGACGCACTGCGCATGCGCAGCCACCCTCCATTCATTTCTATGGGGCCGCTGAAAATAGCCGAGCGCTGGCTTGGTTATTTCCGTCGGCTACATAGAAATGAATGGGAGCGGTGGTCGAGCATGCGCCTGGTGGTGGTTGGACCTTGGAAAACCCGGGGTCCTCCAGGCGCAGCGCTCCCCGCCCCGTTCTCGATATAGGTGCAATAGGACCCGCACCTATAAGACAATGGGGGCATATCCTAGTGATATGCTCCTATTGTCTATGATGGGAATAACCCTTTCAGTCACTTTTACGGACAGGCTCTCATCTACAGAAAGCAGGGCTATGCTGACACTGCCGGGGTCCATAGGCATTCAACCTTTGACATTAAAAGGCACTGCCCATGTCTTTTTGTAGCACAGTTAAGGCTACCATCACACTAGCGGCACGATTGTCTGGCAGGCTGTTCCGGCGGGTGAACAGTCTGCCGCATCCGTGCTGTCGCTAGTGCACGTGTGCGGCCGGAACTACGCTTCGGCCTCATTCAGTATAACAGGGACGGGCCGCAGAATGGCAAACATGCCGAGAGGTGGCCGGACTAAAACTACAGCATGGCATAATATTGTGAAGGGGCCGGAGCGTAGTTCCGGACGCACACCTGCACTAGCAGCAGCACGGATCCAGCAGGCTGTTCCGGATGGTGCCGCTAGTGTGAAACTAGCCTAAATCCGGTTCTCGAAATTTCATATTCTATTTCAGTTCTGTGATGATCAGATTTTCCGGTCTATAGGGTTTAAGGCATTTGGAGCAGGCTATAAGACTAGCACGGTACCTGCATCTTTCAGCTCCAGTCATATCATCCTTCTGGCCTGTATGTTCTGCCAGCGGCGTCTTATTGTAATTCCAGGCCCTGAACAGATATTGCTATGTTCTAAAGCTGAATACATAGACGATGCATGGAAGCCAGCACTGAACAAATATGACGCGCCATATGATTTTTTTTATTTATTTTTTTAACCCTTTACTAAAGGCCATGATGTGGTGACCTCCCCCGAGGAGACACATCTAACGCTGCAGGGGGTAACGCCTCCGCTGCTTTTATGCATGACATAATTTAATACTTTTATTTTTCAGGCCATTGTGATGGCAGCGGGCATGTTGGATTTGGGGGTGCGCCTGTCATTCACACACAGGGTGGACAGACACTTTATAGGCTGAATGCCACCTCTGCCTATAAAATGACTACTACTTAAGCGTATGACAAGTATATCCTACACGAGGGGCCCTAATCAATGATGGACTTGTCAGCTTTTAGCTGATGGAGGGCACATCCTTTCTTCCATCGGTACAATCATGATATTGGGGCACCTGCCTGGTGGTAATTATGGTGCCCTTGGTGTTGGGTAGATGGGTGCAAGGCAGGAGAGCTGGTGTAGGGGCCGGCGGGTGTATGGTGGTGTTGGTTGTAACATATAAAGTCTCTCTTGATAGGAGCAGTAGTACATATAGCTGAAAAGGTAGATCACAGTGCAATCCTCTCTCAGTAGAAATATAGAGGCGATAGTGATGGTGGTTGTTGTACTCCCTTTCCGTCTGAGTCCAATACACAGCCCTGTGGGTTATAGACCTTCTAAGATGTCTGGTCTCTTTCCTTCAGGGGTACTTTGCTTCCTTGGCAGTTGTAGTCTGAGAGACAGAGGTTCTCTGAGTTTGGGCCTAGTCCATGCAGGACCTCTCAGCACACACGTCTCTCTTTGTAGCATCTCCTCAGACTTCACTACTCCTAAAACTCCTAACTAGGGGGCGGAACCAGCCTATTACCCTGGTAACCTAAACACCGTTTGTCAAATATTATCTATTAGTTTGCCAGCACATTGCTGCTGAGTTCCCTTAAACACAATAAATCACTACATTTAACGTAAGAACATTGCATGAACTCGTTTAGAATTTGTTAACCCCCTTATAGTAGTCCTCTGGGGTACTGCATGTAGGAAAAAAAATAAATACAATGCAACAGCACTCTGCAAACCAAATAAAGTACCAAAATGCCATAGTAATAGAAAATATTCTGGTGCTAATGCTACGCTTATTTAGTAAATTTGAGATTCTTGGCAAATCTATTTTGTACAAAATTATTTGGGCCCATCTGCCAAACGTCAAGGGTGATCTCTGTAAGACGGGAACCTAACACTAAATGCTACCTGTTATGTGCCAGAACGGCCACCATAAAAATCAGGGAGTGCAGGTCCCAGCATGCATGTACTGTAATGCTAAACCATAAGTCCTCTGCAGTATCTTTACCCCTTAGTGTATTCTATGGGCAGTGGTAGGTTAGGATCACCTACAAAGATTGTGACTTCCTGTTTGAGTACATGGAGCTATGTGTATAGAAGTGGTCACAGGAGGTTCTCCTGCTATACAATATACTGCCTCTCCTTACTACATAGACTTTCTTTACGTTCCTCACAGAAGGACCTATGAGACAATTACAGAATAAGGGTCCAGGATAAAAGCTTATAAAACAAGGGGGGAATACATATGATATAAACTATCTGCCCCATCATCCCACGCCTGCTATATTATGTTACAGAGTCCTGGATTGATTAGGGCCCTAAGAATTATTATTCTTGTTATTGCTAACATTTGCCTCTAATAACAGTTGTATCCTCCTCCATGTAACATTTGTTGCATAGATGTAACATGGCTGTTTTAGCACCGCACTAATTTACACTATAACCTGGGTCCAAGTGGAGAATTTTTTTACTGATTTTTGTTATAATAATTTTTTCTTAATTCCCTTTTACTCACCAGTGGGATAAATGCTGTCCTTGATGCCAGATCCATTGGGATGAAGATCTTTGAGGACTATGCAAGTTCCTGGTACTGGATCTTAATGTAAGTGACAGAGTAATGTGTGCTATACTGTAAAAGACCCCACCTATCATGTGCTATGTATAATGCTGGTGTTTGGACCACCTCGGGCACTAGGGTCAGGTAACTGCTACCTCTGCACCACCTTAGCTTCAATAAGAAACATACCGATGATACTGCTTCCCAGAAGCGTGCCTAGGGTGTTTGGCCCGGCCACCAATATTTTAAAGAAATTGTACCCCCTCACAGTAGTATTGCCCTCATTGTACAACCGTCACAGTAGTTTTGTCCAGATATGTGCCCCCTCACTGTACAACTTTCACAGTAGTTATACCCACATTGTGCCCCTTTCTCTGTGCCCTATAACAGTAGTAATGCCCTCCGTGCCCCCTTTATAACAGTAATGCCCTCTGTGCCCCCTTTATAACAGTAACTCCCTCTGTAATTCCATCTCATTGCTGTATTCCATCTGTTTTCCTCTTCTAAAACCTAGGTGTTTCTTATAATCTGGTGCATCTTAGGCTACTTTCACAAAGTGTTTTTTATTCAGGTTTTGAGATCCGGCACAGGATCTCAAAACTTGAATAAAACGCTTCCGATTTATTTAATACATCCGGATGCATCTGTTTTGTCCGGATCCAGTTGTATTAAATAGAAACTGAACAAACCGGATCCGGAATCAAAATCAAGTCAATGGGTGCCGGATCCGTTTTTTTTTTGTTGCCGAAAAGAACAGATCCGGCACCATTGACTTACATTGATTTTTATGCCGGATCTGGTTTGTTCAGTTTCGCGGACCAGACACAAAACCGCAGCTTGCAGCGAAAAAACTGAACAAATAGGAACTGAATTCATCCTGATCTGGTTTGTTCTGTTTTGTCCCCATTGAAAATTAATGGGGACAAAACAGACGCGTTTTTCCCCAGTTTTGAGATCCTGTGCCGGATCTCAAAAAATTAATGCAAAATGCTGATGTGAAAGTAGCCCTATAAAGGTATATGGTATTTATTAGACACCACATCAGACTAAGTATTATATATCAGACCCAAATCGGACTAGGGATTATTTATCAGACCTCAGATTAGACTAAGAATTATTTATTAGACCCCCAGATCAGACTAAGAATTATTTATTAGACCCCCTGATCAGGCTAAGAATTATTTATTAGACCCCCTGATCAGGCTAAGAATTATTTATTAGACCCCCTGATCAGGCTAAGAATTATTTATTAGACCCCCTGATCAGACTAAGAATTATTTATTATATCCCCTGATCAGACTAAGAATTATTTATTAGACCCCCTGATCAGACTAAGAATTATTTATTAGACCCCCTGATCAGACTAAGAATTATTTATTAGACCCCCTGATCAGGCTAAGAATTATTTATTAGACCCCCTGATCAGACTAAGAATTATTTATTAGACCCCCTGATCAGACTAAGAATTATTTATTATATCCCCTGATCAGACTAAGAATTATTTATTAGACCCCCTGATCAGACTAAGAATTATTTATTAGACCCCCTGATCAGACTAAGAATTATTTATTAGACCCCCTGATCAGACTAAGAATTATTTATTAGACCCCCTAATCAGACTAAGAATTATTTATTATATCCCCTGATCAGACTAAGAATTATTTATTAGACCCCTTGATCAGACTAAGAATTATTTATTAGACCCCTTGATCAGACTAAGAATTATTTATTAGACCCCCTGATCAGACTAAGAATTATTTATTAGACCCCCTGTCTTATTTATTAGACCCCCTGATCAGACTAAGAATTATTTATTATATCCCCTGATCAGACTAAGAATTATTTATTAGACCCCCTGATCAGACTAAGAATTATTTATTACACCCCCTGATCAGACTAAGAATTATTTATTATATCCCCTGATCAGACTAAGAATTATTTATTAGACCCCCTGATCAGACTAAGAATTATTTATTAGACCCCCTGATCAGACTAAGAATTATTTATTAGACCCCCTGATCAGACTAAGAATTATTTATTAGACCCCCTGATCAGACTAAGAATTATTTATTACACCCCCTGATCAGACTAAGAATTATTTATTACACCCCCTGATCAGACTAAGAATTATTTATTACACCCCCTCATCAGACTAAGAATTATTTATTACACCCCCTCATCAGACTAAGAATTATTTATTATATCCCCTCATCAGACTAAGAATTATTTATTAGACCCCCTCATCAGACTAAGAATTATTTATTACATCCCCTCATCAGACTAAGAATTATTTATTACACCCCCTCATCAGACTAATAATTATTTATTATATCCCCTCATCAGACTAATAATTATTTATTAGACCCCCTCATCAGACTAAGAATTATTTATTAGACCACCTGATCAGACTAAGAATTATTTATTATATCCCCTGATCAGACTAAGAATTATTTATTAGACCCCCCTGATCAGACTAAGAATTATTTATTAAACCCCCTGATCAGACTAAGAAAAAACGTATTTATCAGTCATATATTTACCTTTGCAATCGCTCCTGATGTTAATGTGCTGTTCCTTTCCGTGCACATCCATCATCAGTTCATCCTATGGGCTTAGCAAATAGCAAAAAATGACTTCACAGACGTTGCAGAACCCCAGGCAGGTTCTCGGCGGTGGTCCAAAATCACAGACTTCACTTTGTTTGGATGACAGATCAGGTCATGTTGATAAGCTGTCCCCTTTAAGAAAAGTTACACTTTTACCCCTTTGTGAATGCGACCTTAAGGAGTTAAAAGATATGATCCCGTCTTAATTAGTTCCAGCTCAGGAAGGTTTCTCTGGATGCTGTTTTTGATCTCCTATCTGCTGCCTTTATTATGTCAAGTTGGCAAAGAGCAAATAATCTAATTTACTCGGGAGTGATAAGAAATCTTTTAGGTGCCGTGGTCTCGTAATTCTAAAAAAAAACATGCAATTTTCTGAATTAGCAAAAAAAAAAAAAAAATCTAAATGTTATTTTGTTCCATGTGCTTTCCTCCTAGAGCTCTCTTCATTGCTATGGTCATCAGCCTCCTCTTCCTCATACTTCTAAGATTCACTGCGGGGGTATTTTTCTGGATTTTTATATTCGGTGTCATTGGAGTTGTGGGGTACGGTAAGTCGTATATATTTTATTGGTGCTGAATCTACGGGGGGTCATTTATACAAATTGCTTCATAGGTGGCAATGGGGGCCCTGATATCCAATGGTTCTGCGAAATGTAGCGTGCTGCAGTATTTCAGTTATTATGCGGCAGGCATGCTTCGGGTACAGAGACACATGGCGTAAACGCTGTGGATTTTTCGGAACGGAACTGCACAGTGCTTACAGTAAAGGCAAAGTGGATGAGATTTTATATAATCTCATTAGCGCTCTGCGGAACGTTTCTGCAACGAATTCAGCACCTATCTTGACATTTTTTTTTCCAGTATGGATTTTCATGTGGTTTTTAGGCATCCCATTGAAATCAATGGGAGGACTCAAAATTGCATTAACCCCTTGACAACCAGCGCCGTCTATGTAAGGCACCTGCTCTCCAGCTCCATAACCGCTGGGTGCCCGCTATTTCACACAGCAGACATCCAGGGCTAATGTCTGTAATCGGCAATAATGCCGAGCGCAGACATTTAGTATTCTCTTTGAGGTTACATCACACATCCACTTTAGGCCAAAGTTGAGCGCAGACATTTAGCCACACAGATGCCGCGAGCAATTGTGACCATAGCATCTGAGGAGCACTGCGCTCCTGGGGCTTGAACAGCTCCCCCTAGCGGCAATTGGGGGATCCATTCATCCCCTGTGGCAGGCTTCGTACCCCTGAAGAATCCAAGGCTTCCAATGCTATGTTCCTATGGAAACCCTGCCTGTGACGTGATCGGAGGGTCGCATGTTCAAGTTCCCTAGGGAACCTTTTAAAGTTAAAAAAAAAAACGTTTTTAATTTAATTAAAAGAATGAATTTAAAAATTAAATGTAATTAGAAATCAGCAATAAAAAATAATAATCGTAGGCATAATTGTGTCCCAAAATGGACACAATTAAAATATAAAAATATAAAAATATTTAGCCCATACAGCGAACAGCATAAAGGAAAAAAAAATCAAATGTCACTTCACCTACTCAAAATAATGAATTAAACGTGATAAAAAAGTCGTACATGCTACAAAAAATGAGCCCTTAAACAGCTCCACAGACATAAAAATAAAAGCGTAATTTTTTCCAAACTTTTTGTTTTAAAGTATTAAAGGGGTTTTCCCGGATTTTACTACTGATGAGCTATCCTCAGGACCGACACCCGGGACCCCGCCGATCAGCTGTTTGAGAAGGTACTGGCGCTCCAGTGAGCATCGCAGCCTTCTCTCAGCTTTTCCTAGGCTAGTGACGTCACGTTCATCGGTCACGTGGCCTAGGAGCAGCTCAGCCCCATTCAAGTGAATAGGGCTGAGCGCAATACCAAGCATGGCCACTATACGGTGAGTACGGAGAAGGTAGCGGGGCTCACAGGAGCACTGGTACCTTCTCAAACAGCTGATCAGTGGGGGTCCACTGATCAGATACTGATGACCTATCCTGAGGATAAGTCATCAGTCGTAAAATCCCGGAAAACCCCTTTAATGCAACAATATCAACATGATCTGGTGCAGATTTTGCTGCGGCAGACTTTCCAGTGTGGAAAATTCGCAGCAGACGCCTAACACATAGTACCCCCTCATGTCAGTGGCCTAGATCAGTTTTATCATTTCAGTTATATATGATTTTGGTACCATTTAAGTACCAGACGGTCAGCCATCATACCCTTGGAGTGTTTGGGGGGGGGGGGGGGCTAATACCAAGACTTTCCAGACCTTCTGGACCATAGGGAGTCACTTCTACTGGCGACAGTGAACCAAGTCTGTTTCCCTTTAATACATAAAAGCCCATGAAGCGCGTGGACTGGATTTACTCGATTATAGTCGCCTCCTGTGTGGTCACCGTGTCTCAGTAAAGTCAGGGAAGGACGTCTCCAGATCCCATCTTGAGATGTCTAATGCATAGATAAGGAAGGTGTCTCCCACTCTCTCTGATATCCCCAGCTGTAGACAGGCCGTCTGTCTGGTCCCCCTCGTCCCCCTCGTCGTGCTCTACGTGGACTTGTGGGACTGCTGAGGCTCTGTAAAGTGATCAGTCCGTAACCCTCTCTTCTTTAGGCATATGGCATTGCTTTTGGGAATATAACAACTTGAAAGGGGTCCCCGGCTCCGACTTAACCATTTATGACATCGGGCTGCAGACGGACTTCAGGGTCTATTTGCAGCTGAGGGACACGTGGCTGGCGTTCAGTAAGTATTTCCGTAAAACTGAACATTGCATGTGACTTAAAGAAAAAAAAATCCAGCGCGTTCTTGATTTACAGAATGTATTGTACTCCAGAGCTGCATTCATATTCCAAAAATTTTCAGCATTCCCTGCCTGTTCAGTGTCTGCTGAAAGTGTATATTCTTAAACTAGTCTTTACACAAGACATTGTACAGTAATGTGACACAGAAAGACATAACTGCATTATAGGAGCTCAGCCATTAGTGGTGAGTTATCAGGCTTACAGACTGTCACAGCAAGGAGCATGGGCGCAGCTCTGAAGTATAATACAGGATGTAACTCAGAAATCAGGACAGAAAAAGTAATGTATGTACACAGTGACTCCACCAGCAGAATAGAGAGCTCAGCTCTGGAGTATAATACAGGATGTAACTCAGAAATCAGGACAGGATAAGTCATGTAATGTATGTACACAGTGATTCCACCAGCAGAATAGTGAGTGCAGCTCTGGAGTATAATACAGGATGTAACTCAGGATCAGTACAGGATAAGTAATGTATGTACACAGTGACTGCACCAGCAGAATAGTGAGTGCAGCTCTGGAGTATAATACAGGATGTAACTCAGGATCAGTACAGGATAAGTAATGTATGTACACAGTGATTCCACCAGCAGAATAGTGAGTGCAGCTCTGGAGTATAATACAGGATGTAACTCAGAAATCAGGACAGAAAAAGTAATGTATGTACACAGTGACTGCACCAGCAGAATAGTGAGTGCAGCTCTGGAGTATAATACAGGATGTAACTCAGGATCAGTACAGGATAAGTCATGTAATGTATGTACACAGTGACTCCACCAGCAGAATAGTGAGTGCAGCTCTGGAGTATAATACAGGATGTAACTCAGGATCAGTACAGGATAAGTAATGTAATGTATGTACACAGTGACTGCACCAGCAGAATAGTGAGTGCAGCTCTGGAGTATAATACAGGATGTAACTCAGGATCAGTACAGGATAAGTAATGTATGTACACAGTGACTGCACCAGCAGAATAGTGAGTGCAGCTCTGGAGTATAATACAGGATGTAACTCAGGATCAGTACAGGATAAGTAATGTATGTACACAGTGACTGCACCAGCAGAATAGTGAGTGCAGCTCTGGAGTATAATACAGGATGTAACTCAGGATCAGTACAGGATAAGTAATGTATGTACACAGTGACTGCACCAGCAGAATAGTGAGTGCAGCTCTGGAGTATAATACAGGATGTAACTCAGGATCAGTACAGGATAAGTAATGTATGTACACAGTGACTGCACCAGCAGAATAGAGAGTGCAGCTCTGGAGTATAATACAGGATGTAACTCAGGATCAGTACAGGATAAGTAATGTATGTACACAGTGACTGCACCAGCAGAATAGTGAGTGCAGCTCTGGAGTATAATACAGGATGTAACTCAGGATCAGTACAGGATAAGTAATGTATGTACACAGTGACTGCACCAGCAGAATAGTGAGTGCAGCTCTGGAGTATAATACAGGATGTAACTCAGGATCAGTACAGGATAAGTCATGTAATGTATGTACACAGTGACTCCACCAGCAGAATCGTGAGTGCAGCTCTGGAGTATAATACAGGATGTAACCCATGAACAATAGAGGATCAGTAATGTAAGAAATTTACAAAGATAACTAAAAATGTTGCTTTGACCATGACCGCGACCTGTTTTCTTCCCTAGTGATTATCCTCTGCATTGTTGAAGTTATCATCATCCTCATGTTGATCTTCTTAAGAAACCGAATCAGAATCGCTATAGCGCTCTTACAGGAGGGAAGCAGGTAATATCACCTGTACTGTCACACAGCACCTGTTCTGCCTTCAGATAAGGCCTCATACATGTGACTGCATCTGGAATACATATCACTCGGATTCCCTGATACAGTACTAATGCATTTCAATGGAGCTACACGTACAGCTGTAGAATAATAGTACATATAGTACATAAAAAACGTGGCCTGCTCCACTCGATGCTATAGGGTATTGTTTCTTACATGGAATTATGCAGGCTGTAATACATTGGGCAGTACTGTCCTACACTTTGCACTGTATTATGGCATCTCATTACCGAGCCATAGACGCTTTCCTAGGAACCATGCCACAATTTAAAAAAATTGGAAGCACGTGAAAATACAGCATTGGCCAATTTGTATAAGATGGATTCATTATACCCGCAGCAGCCACTAGAGGTCACTTTACCTCCTTTGTATTCCTGTTCCCAAAGCTGAGGATGTAAAGCAGCTGGTGCTTACCCAGTCTATATTATTAGACCAGGTGCCGCCAGAGGAGGGCGCTGTTTACTTACACATAGAATTTGACAATGACAGATGGACGGACATTAGGCATATGCCAGGGTGATCTTGTTGGTAATTTACCTCTTTATTCTGCAGGGCTATCGGCTACATCATGTCAACCCTGTTTTATCCAATCATCACTTTCATCCTGATCGCCATATGCATCTCGTACTGGGCTGTCACCGCCGTGTATCCTTTTTATCGCCACACGTTTTATAATTCAGGCCTGGCAGCTGGTGGTGAGCGTATAGGAAATAATCACAGGCAATGGTAAAATGGTTGTCCCTTAACTCTGGGTACAAGGTTCCTGGCCACGTCCGGAGAGGCTGTATACAAAGTGATGGCCAATAGGACCCTCTGTCAGTATGCAGGCACTATCTGTGCACCTGAAGTAAGTCGTCCTATAAAATCCCCCCCCCCCCCCATATCTCAGCCTCCAGTCCTGGAGAACGCTCCTTCTGCCCTCTCTTACTGCAGTGTGCCTTCACTGCTTCCAAATGTTTCCGATTGGGAAACTCATGCAAGGAGGGAGGGACTTGGATATGGGTGATGATTTCTGGGTGCTTCGGTTTAGGGGCTGTTGTCTAGGTGCCAGTGTCCTAGTTCTAAAGTCTCCATCCTGTGGCCGTGGGACTGGGGTCTGGATGTTGGGATATGGATGATTGATGGATAAATGCTAGAGTCTAGGTGCTGCTGTTGAGGGGGTGATGTCAAGGTGGTGGTGCTGGGGCCTGGAGGTTGGGATATGGATGATGTGGTCTGGGTGATGATGTCTGAGTGATGTGGTTTAGGGGCTGATTTCTAGGTGCTAGTGTCCTAGTTCTAAAGTCTCTGTCCTGTGGTCATGGTACTGGGGTCTGGATTTTGGGATATGGATGATGTGGTCTGGGTGATGATGACTGGGTGCTGCAGTTTAGGGGCTGATGTCTACAGTCATGGCCAAAAGTTTTGAGAATGACACAAATATTATATTTTCACATGATCTGCTGCCCTCTGGTTTTTATGTGTGTTTGTCAGATGTTTTTATCACATACAGAAATATAATTGCAATCATATTATGAGTAACAAAAGCTTATATTGACAGTTAGAATGAGTTAATGCAGCAAGTCAATATTTGCAGTGTTGACCCTTCTTCTTCAGGACCTCTGCAATTCTCCCTGGCATGCTCTCAATCAACTTCTGGACCAAATCCTGACTGATAGCCGTCCATTCTTGCACAATCAATGCTTGCATTTTGTCAGAATTTGTAGGTTTTTGTTTGTCCACCCGTCTTTTGATGATTGACCACAAGTTCTCAATGGGATTAAGATCTGGGGAGTTTCCAGGCCATGGACCCAAAATCTCTATGTTTTGTTCCCTGAGCCATTTAGTTATCACCTTTGCTTTATGGCAAGGTGCTCCATCATGCTGGAAAAGGCATTGTTGATCGCCAAACTGCTCTTGGACGGTTGGGAGAAGTTGCTCTCGGAGGACATTCTGGTACCATTCTTTATTCATGGCTGTGTTTTTAGGCAAGACTGTGAGAGAGCCGATTCCCTTGGCTGAGAAGCAACCCCACACATGAATGGTTTCAGGATGCTTTACAGTTGGCATGAGACAAGACTGGTGGTAGCGCTCACCTCGTCTTCTCCGAATAAGCTGTTTTCCAGATGTCCCAAACAATCGAAAAGGGGATTCATCAGAGAAAATGACTTTCCCCCAGTCCTCAGCAGTCCACTCCCTGTACCTTTTGCAGAATATCAGTCTGTCCCTGATGTTTTTTCTGGACAGAAGTGGCTTCTTTGCTGCCCTCCTTGAGACCAGGCCTTGCTCCAAGAGTCTCCGCCTCACAGTGCGTGCAGATGCACTCACACCTGCCTGCTGCCATTCCTGAGCAAGCTCTGCACTGCTGGTAGCCCGATCCCGCAGCTGAAACACTTTTAAGAGACGGTCCTGGTGCTTGCTGGTCTTTCTTGGGTGCCCTGGAGCCTTTTTGGCAACAATGGAACCTCTCTCCTTGAAGTTCTTGATGATGCGATAGATTGTTGACTGAGGTGCAATCTTTCTAGCTGCGATACTCTTCCCTGTTAGGACATTTTTGTGCAGTGCAATGATGACTGCACGTGTTTCTTTAGAGATAACCATGGTTAACAGAAGAGAAACAATGATGCCAAGCACCAGCCTCCTTTTAAAGTGTCCAGTGGTGTCATTCTTACTTAATCATGACAGATTGATCTCCAGCCCTGTCCTCATCAACACCCACACCTGTGTTAATGGAGCAATCACTGAAACGATGTTAGCTGGTCCTTTTAAGGCAGGGCTGCAATGATGTTGAAATGTGTTTTGGGGGATAAAGTTCATTTTCTAGGCAAATATTGACTTTGCAAGTAATTGCTGTTAAGCTGATCACTCTTTATAACATTCTGGAGTATATGCAAATTGCCATTATAAAAACCGAAGCAGTAGACTTTGTAAAAATTAATATTTGTATCATTCTCAAAACTTTTGGCCATGACTGTAGGTGCTAGTCTTCTAGATCTAAAGTCTCTGTCCTGTTGTCATGGTACTGGGGTCTGGAGGTTGGGATATGGATGATGTGGTCTGGGTGCTGTGTTTTATGGGCTGATGTCTAGGTGCTAGTCTCCTAGTTGTAAAGTCTCTGTGCTGTGGGCATGGTGCTGGGGTCTGGAGGTTGGGATATGGGTGATGGTCTGGGGGATGATGTACTGTTTAGGGGATGATGTCTAGGTGCTAGTGTCCTAGTTTTAAAGTCTCCATCCTGTGGTCAAGGTGCTATGTTGGGATATGGATGATGAGGTCTGGATGATGATGGATAAGTGCTAGGGTCTGGGTGCTGCAGTTTAGGGGCTGATGTCTAGGTGCTAGGTACCAGTGTCCTAGTTCTAAAGTCTCTGTGCTGGGGTCTGTAGTTTGGGGCATGGATGTTATGGTCTGGGTGATGCGGCTTAGGGGCTGATGTTAAAGTGCTAGTGTCCTAGTTCTTATTTCTCCATCCTGTGGTCCTGGTGCTGGGGTCTGAGTGCTGCGGTTTAGGGGGTGAAGTCTCTGTGCTAGTGTCCTAGTTTTAAAGTCTCCAATCCTGTAGTCATCATGCTGGGGTTTGGATGTTGGGATATGGATGATATGGTGTGGGTGTTGAGGTCTGGATGATTATGTCTAGGTACCAGCGTTTGCATGCTGTGGTTTAGAGGCGGACAGGTCTGGGTGCTGGGTCTGAATTCTAGGTGCTAGGTTTTTGGTGCTGGGATCTGAATACTGGGTGCTGGTGAAATCTGGGATCTGGTATCTTAGGTTATGCATCAAGACGTAGCTGTCGATGTGTTTTGGTACCGTTCATGTGTACTCGTCGTGACCCAAGGGTAGGTGGTGGTGTGTTTTTTTTTTTTGGGAGGGGGTGTTCTGTTTATTGAGGTGCGAGAGATATGTGTATATTGAAAGGTGGAGCATACAACTATAAAGACTGGGCCCCCTCTTGCCCTGGGCCCCATAGCAGTCGCATGGTCTGCCCCTATGGTAGTTACGCCCCTGCTCATAAGTGTGCACGCCCCTGTCTCATGGTGCTGACTGCATCCTGCCCTCCTCAGCAGTTGTTAAACCTCATCTCTATTTGTCTCTCTTTTTTCTAGACCTTCAATACGACTAACGTGACCAGGCTGTGTCCCGGGGCTCAGTGCACGTTTGCATTTTACGGGGGTGAAAGTTTCTACTATCAGTACATCCTGATCTTTCAGCTTTGTAACGTCTTTGTGTTTCTGTGGCTGGTGAACTTCTCCATCGCTCTGGGGCAGTGCACTCTGGCCGGGGCCTTCGCCTCCTATTACTGGGCTTTTAAGAAACCTGCCGACATCCCAACGTGTCCCCTTTTTTCATCCTTTGGGCGAGCAATAAGGTAAAGTACAGAGGAAGGGATACCATGAAACAAGCAGAATCGTCCCTTAATTGCCTATACTAGTGCAATCCAATTCTGAGGATTCAGTATTAAGATAAATAAATGATGTTACAGCTCACAGGGTCCTGCAGAGCTAGATGGACATGGTTACGTTGATGAAATTAAATCTCATGTCCACCATAGAACACTGTTTTACATATAGAATTAGTCCTGAGTGACAGCCTGTATTGTGCTCCAGAGCAGCATTCACACTTCTGCTAGTTTCTGTCGGAAACAGTCAACAGGCAATCTATTAACAGATTATCTGGTCAGATGTCAATAATATGCTTCAGTGAGTGTCATATTATAAATAGCAGAATGAAAAAACACTTAGAAAGTAAATAATAATCCTGATCAAATATAACCCAAATTGTACCATAACCCTATGGGTTGGATCAGATTTCTTTATCACCACCATGTGGCCAGTAGAGGCATTGCACCTTCACGTCAATGAGTAAAATGAACAGACACTGCAATGGAATTGTATTATTTATTTCCGGAAGACTTACACCACCAAGAGGCCAACAGCGGTATTACAGTTTTGCATACTAGGGCAAAGTCATAACCATGTATTGAACTGCCCCCCTTAACTATTCCAGTGCACCCCCAAGTGGCTAACAGAAGTACTACACTTTGTTTTTTGCAAACTTAGATGAATATAACAGTGAACTAGTTATTACTTTTTAAAAAGTCTCCTGATATTTTAGAAGCAATAAAGATGATTTTATATTAGAACCAATAAAGATCATTTTATATTAGAACCAATAAAGATCATTTTATATTAGAACCAATAAAGATCATTTTATACATTAGATAATTACAAAGGCAAATTTAAATATTGGTGGTTGCATGCGGCGTTCCCAATTCTGTGCCACTGATATCTCCTCCTTTTCAGGTATCACACCGGATCGCTGGCGTTTGGCTCCCTCATCCTCGCCCTTGTACAGTTTATACGAATTATATTAGAATATTTAGACCATAAACTTAAAGGTAAGAGTCCAGCTTCTGAGGATGGAAGGAATCTGCAACAGTTTTCATTGTTGATTTATTTAGGATCTTTATAAATAAATGTTTCTATATTCTCTGCTGTATTTACAAATATAAAAATGACTGATACAATTTTTGCAACAAAACATTCCGTCACTTTCCATAGCTTCCATCCATCAAACTGGAGCCTACCATATTTACTTGCTTGCATTGTCAGGGGTGCACCTAGTCTTTCTGCTGCATGAGATGAAAACTGAAATGCCCCCCCCTCCCCAATGCCAATTTCTTAACCTAACCCCCTTTAACCCATGGCCCTCCAGCTGCCCCTTTCTTGACCCTACCTGGTGCTGCGATCGCCTCACCTAGCCTCATTGGTGGTGCAACCCTGTGTATTGTGCTCACACGGGCATTAAACTTAAAGGGGTTCTCCATGAATAATGTAAAAAATGAAAAATCAGACATCATATAGAACATGACAACCTCTCTCTAACAAAGCTAGAACCAGCCCTGTACCTCACATGGATCCAGAGATCTCCACATTCATTGCTCTGGTAGATTTATATCAAGCTGACAGCTCAAGGGGAGTGTCTTTTCTGCTGCAGCTCAGGAGGCGTGTCTCGGCTCTCCCTATCACAGCTCAGGGGGCTTGTCTCGGCTCTCCCTATCACAGCTCAGGGGGCGTGTCTTGGCTCTCCCTATCACAGCTCAGGGGGCGTGTCTTGGCTCTCCCTATCACAACTCAGGGGGCGTGTCTTGGCTCTCCTATCACAGCTCAGGGGGCGTGTCTTGGCTCTCCCTATCACAGCTCAGGAGGCATGTCTCAGCTCTCCCTATCACAGCTCAGGAGGCGTGTCTCAGCTCTCCCTATCACAGATCTGGAGGCGTGTCTCAGCTCTCCCTATCAGCTCAGGAGGCGTGTCTTAGCTCTCCCTATCACAGCTCAGGAGGCGTGTCTCAGCTCTCTCTATCACAGCTCAGGAGGCTTGTCTCAGCTCTCCCTATCACAGCTCAGGAGGCGTGTCTCGGCTCTCCCTATCACAGCTCAGGGGGCGTGTCTCAGCTCTCCCTATCACAGCTCAGGAGGCGTGTCTCGGCTCTCCCTATCACAGCTCAGGAGGAAGTTGAAAGATGAAACTGAGCATGTGCGGCCTTCTCAGTGAATAGGTCAAAGAAATAAGAAATTAAGTTGTGCTATACAGATAAATTTTACTGAATAACTCAGTAGCTGTACAAAATTTTTAATGACATGCAATTATAAAAGTATTCAGATCCAGGTGCTGGTTTGAAAACTGCTGAATATTTTTCGTGGGACAAAGGACAAAGGAGTTGTCCCACAAAAAATATTTTACATTTTTTAAAACAGCAGCTGGGTCTGAAGATTTGTGTAATTGCATGTAGTTAAAAATTTAGCATAACCACCGCGTTATTAAAAAAAAAAAATGTATCTGCATATCGACACTGCTGTTTATGTTCCTTATTTCTATGTCCAACATGCTGAAGTGGTCATGCATGCTCAGTTCAATCTTTCAGCTGCCCCCAGCTATATCCAGAGAGAGGGCACACTCCCTGAGCTGTGACAAGAAGAGAGCTACAGCAGAAAGGACCTGCCCCCTCCCCCTCATTTCCTATATCAATCATGGCATAACCCCTACAATACCACTTGTAATCATCCCTAAAGAATCTGCCCCTTGGGCCCATGGTGGTGAAGTGCTTAATGTTGATGAAAGATATGTTGGTGTAATGGGGAGGTACACGTGGAGCAGAGGCTGTAATGTGTTCTGTTTGATTGTAATGTGATTTTATTTTTTCCTTGCAGCGTCCCAGAACTCCTTCGCCAGGTTCTTATTGTGCTGCCTGAAATGCTGCTTTTGGTGCCTGGAAAAGTTCATAAAGTTCATAAACAGGAACGCATATATCATGGTGAGGACATAGGACTGCGTGTATTCACATTCATATATCGTCCCGCCATTCACTAATACCACTAATACCCAGGGGCGTAGCTATAGCCTTATGGGCCCTGGTGCAAGAGTTCAGCTTGAGCCCCCCTTCCTTCAGTGCTTTGTGTGTCTTCTTATGCGGCAAAAGGTTCTTTGGGCTCCTCAGGCTTCTGGGCCGGAAGTGACTGCTACCTCTGCACCCCCTATAGCTGCGTCCCTGCTAATACCTGTCTGTAGAACAGGGAAGCCAGGGGCAGTTCACATTCATCGAATGTGTCCATCATAGAGTGATCTGTTAGGCTGGGTTCACATCTGCACTGTGAACTCCGGCGGATGAGCAGACTGCTAGAGTTCACCGATACCACTGTGCGCCGCCAGATCCGCATTCACTGTAATGGTATCTGGTGGTAATCCGGCTGCTTTCTAGCGTATATGCCGGCTTTCGGCCGGACAAAGAATGTGGCTTGTAGAATTTTTATGTCCGGCCAAAAGCCGGCATGTACGCCGGTTACAGTGACCGGATTACAGTGCTGGAGTTTACAAAGCAGATGTGAACCTAGCCTTATTGTGATGGTAATGTTGCTTAGGACTTCCTTACAGAAATGCTCAGGGTCACGTTGCTGTAATTCTGCAGCATTGTGTATAAAAAAACGAAACCCTTATCGCCAATAGAGGGATAGATACGGTACAATCCGATCAGAATAGAGGCACTTAGGGTGGATGCCAACAATAGTGAAGCGGTTACATAGTAACATAGTTTATAAGCCCTCCGTCCATCCAGTTCGGCCTGTTTTCCTATAAGTTGATCCAGAGGAAGGCAAAAAAAACCCTGTGAGGTAGAAGCCAATTTTCCTCACTTTAGGGGAAAAAATTCCTTCCTGACTCCAATCAGGCATCAGAATAACTCCCTGGATCAACGACCCCTCTCTAGTAACTATAACCTTGGGTTGTCCAAGTGTTTAATGCTCAGGATAGGTCATTGGTGGGGGTCGGATGCCTGGCAACCCCGCTGATCAACTGTTTGAAGAGGTTGCAGTTCTCCGGTGAGCGCAGTGGCCCCCTCGCAGCCTACCAAGCACAGCGCCATCCATTGGATAGTGTCTGTGCTTGGTATTGCAGCTCAGCCTCATTCACATGAATGCACATAGGCCATGTGAACGATAAACGTGATATCAGTGGACTAAGAGGAGGCCGCAACATTAAGAGCACCACAGTCTTTTCAACCATCTGCTCAGCGGCGGTGCTGGGAGTCGGACCACCACCGATCGGATACCGGTGACCTATCCTGAGGATAGGTCATCAGTATTAAATACTAATCCTCCCAAGCCAACCCATGGCATATACATGCATTCTATGCACTGGTTGTGTTCTGGTGACCCATGAAGACACACAACCAGAATATAAAACTAATACAAAAACTACTGTGCTCATATATACCTTGAGAATAAACAGTCTACATTGAGCTCGACAGCTCCCCCCAGTGGTAAATGCAGAACCAGCATATTATCTGTGAGATCAATGTCTGTTCAGCGCTGACTTTTGAACTGATTGTGTATTTACTCGCCGTGCACCTTCTGTGAGTTATATCGAGCTGATTGCACAGGTTTTCTATTGCAGATTGCCATCTATGGAAAAAACTTCTGTACTTCAGCAAAAGATGCATTCTTTCTATTGATGAGGAACGTCGTGCGGTACGTAACTGCAACTACTATTCTGAACCTAATTACCGTATGCAGATTACTGAGGACCTCTATCATAGAAATCCATCATAGAAAGTTCCGGCCTGCGCTGCTGTATGCAGGATTCTCACACTGAGGAGCAGGAAAAAAAGAATTAGAGATGAGCGAATTTCATATTTAGAAAGTAGTTTCCGCCTTGTTTAGTGGTAAAAGCAGAATTGCGTTATGGATTCCACGGGCCACAACGCAATTCTATGACGGCATGCCTTTAGAGGCATTCCGTTATTCATTCTGTCATAATAGAAGTCTGTGGGCTGCATAACGGATCTGCCTGGTCTCCGTTATGCATTTAGAGGCATTCCATCATAGAATTGCGTTTTGCGTCGCGCAGTTCTGCTTTTACCACTAAACAAGGCAGAAACTAATTTCTAAATATGAAATTTGCTCATCTCTAAAAGGAATCACTGGCGTATAATGCTGAGTCGCTATCACACTTGTGGCTCCGTAAGGCTGAGGGGTCAAAACGTTTTTCCTGACCCTGCAGAGACACCATTTTGTTAGGAGAAGAACATTACCTGTAACCACCTTCAGGAACAGAACGTTTTTGGGTCTTTTTCTCCTCTTCTTGGGAGGAAAGAGAGAGTGAGAGAGTTCATAAAAATCAGTTAAACAACCATATTGTGCATCAATGATAGTGCCATACAGTACCAAAGTACCGGCGACATTCACTGCCCAAACAGTGTTTGGGCTCATGCACACGCACGTATGAAAAAACGGATCCGCAGAAAATACAGATGACGTCCGTGTGCATTCTGTATTTTGCGGAACGGAACAGCCGGCCCCTAATAGAACAGTACTATCCTTGTCCGTTAAGCAGACAGTAATAGGACATGTTCTATTTTTTTGCGGAACGGAAATACGGACATACGGAAATGGAATGCACACGGAGTACCTTCCGTTTTTTTTTTTTTTTTTTTTTTTTGCAGACCCATTCAAATGAATGTTTTCGCATACGGTCCGCAAAAAAAACAGAACAGACACGGAAAGAAAATACGCTCATGTGCATGAGCCCTTATACAGTACCTAGGTAATGCTAACATACAGTGCTTAATACTACCATATAGTCACTAATTAATGCCACCATATAGTGCTTAACTGATCACACTATACAGTTCCTAAATTACACCACCATACAGTGCCTACATAATGCAGCTATTCAGTGTGTAAGTAATATCACCACAGTGTCTGAATAATGCCACCATACATCATCCAAAATAACACCATACAGTGCTTAAAGGGTATATTAAAAATATTGAGCTGTTCAGTCACAAAGGGTTTACTGTTTGTCTAGCTGGATGACTGGTACTTTCACTTTTACTTTGTGCCTGTCATCTAATTACCCTTATCTGTAAACTACTGACAGGTCCTAAACACTTATTTAAGCCACATTCTTATCAGTAAGGTAAGTATTGAGCTTTAATGAGTGTTTATAAGGTCAGAGAGAAGAGATAAGGAGTCTGTCTGCTCCTCCGATGACGGAAATGAGAAAAAATCAACAGGCAGCTAGTAGAGCTTCTCAGCTCTGTACACAAAAACGGATTCCATATTGTTAATAAAGACCAATTGGTCAATTTTTAGGTCAAAATAAGTATAATTCAATAATTAAAAAAATGCCCCAAAGGTGTACATAGTCTTTAAGTAATAGCACCTTAAATACGTAAATAATACCACTATACAGTCTCTAATTAATATCACCATACGGTGCCTGAATAATACCACCATAGACTACCTAAATAATACCATAATGCATTGCATAAGTAATACCGCCATACAGTGCCTAATTAATACCACCATAGAGTACCTATATAATTAGCCTTGCAATAATGCAGTAGAGTCCTAACGAATATCCTGCATCATGCTGAGCGTGAATGTATGACTGTGGTCCAGACTCATTGGTACTGGGAAGCTCTCTAGAAGATGACTACTGGAGGTCAGCCGGTCAGGATGTTGTGATCCACCATGAAATAATCAATGTACACACAGACGACTGTCCTGACCCTTCACTTGTGTTACTTCTGCCTCCGCAGAGTTGCTGTTCTGGACAAGGTAACCGATTTCTTGCTCTTTCTTGGGAAGATTCTTGTCGCGGGCTCTGTCGGTAAGTGATTGATATCCTTACGTATTTTATAGACATAACTAGTGGCTAAAGAATGTCCACCTCACAGTGCTTTATATATACCGTATCCAGGTGTCCTCGCTTTCTTCTTCTTCACAAGAAAAATACCAGTCATTACAGATGAAACTCCCTCACTGAATTACTACTGGGTGCCTCTCCTGGTGAATAATATTACTTTTCTAAAATGACATGATGTTATATAAAAATAAAATTCTCTTATTCCAGCATTCAGCCAGAACTCTTTTTTTTCTGATACAGAGCTCCAAATCCCCTACATTGTTAAAGGGGTTGTCCAAGTTATGGAAAAAAAAAATAGCACTGTAAATCTGATGGGCAGCAATATATAACTAAGTTCAGCAAGTTTTAGGCAAAAAAAAATCTATATTTCCTCATTTCCCTGGTTCTCTTCTGGCCTTTGTTTACCTGCAGTAATAACAATCTCTGCCCCTCCCCCCTTCTCTGCAAATGCAGTGAATATAAGTGCTGTGAGTACATGTCTGCCTGCTGGGATACTCAGCAGCATGTTGTATGTGTAGGACTACAAGTCCCAGCTGTACAATGACACTGCTGATACACACAGGAAATTCTCCCTACCTGTGCTTGCCCAGCTCCTTGCCCAGCATTTGTCTCCTCTCACTGCTGCAGATACTATTTGTTGTAAAGCCTTGAGCCCTCAGTGTGTTCTGGCTGAAGGGGTTAATGTTTTATCTGAAGGAATCCAGGGAGAGAGCAGATAGCAGGAGCCCGGCAAAGAAAGGGGGCGTGGCCAGTGACGTCTCGTGTACAGACTGTTATCTGAACTCTGAGGCTTGTACAGGAAACATCACAGAGCAGGGAGATAAGGTGACATCGCAGGTCATGTGACCCTCAGTCAACTCTGAGAAACCAGCAGCTTTAGAAACACAAAATATATGGGAAAGTTGTTATACCTGACAAGTTAGGAACATATAAAGAACAAAAAAATAACTCGGACAACCCCTTTAAATGAGAAAATTCTAACTTCCTGCAGCCACCACTAGGGGGAGCGTAGGAGCTCAAGACTACATAAATGCTGAATCCAGTATTAAAACAGCTCCTGAGCTCCCCCTAGTGGTGACTGCAGGTAGTGAGAATTTTATCCTTTATGAACTCTTTGACTGTGCAGGGGGGTTGGAGCTCTGTATCAGAAAAACAGAGTGCATCATTTTAAATTGTTTAGAAGATCTTTTATCAATTGTGTTGGAATCATTCGTTTAATACTTCTCTCATTGTTACCCACAGACAGTGATCATCGGATCGTATCTCATTGCACATGGATTCTTCAGTGTCTACGCAATGTGTGTGGATACTCTTTTCCTGTGTTTCTGTAAGTATTATGTGTTATAGATTTTTTTTTTTTTGTTTCTGATGTTATTTCTATTCATGAGCACAGATCAGGTTAGTAATGATCGATTTTATGCCATCGAGGCTGAAATAATTTAAAGGGCAGTTCCAGTCAGAGTTAATCTGAGCTTCAGCAGAGCAGTAAACATCACTAAGTTAATGGTGAAGACATTTTTTTTAAATGTAGCCCTGATGATGCACATTCTGAATGTCACTCCCATCATGCCTCAGGATGGATCACATATTTCCTATTCTCTTGATTCTGGGAGGAGTCTTCTCCTCTGCTCTCTGACGCCCCCTGCTGAGTCTTATGTATTTCATTTTCAGCTATTTTCCCTTTTTGTATTTCAATTTCTCACAGTTTTCAAGATCTCTGCTTGCTGCCAGTGAGTGGAAACAGAGGCTGAAATCACATCCTGATAATGGGCTGCTTCTATAAATGCATGCCTCCTGCACAGAGGCGGGGGCTGGGGTGGCAAGGTGGTCCGCTATGTTAGGCCTCATGCACACAACTGTATGTATTTTGTGGTCAGCAAAAAAACAGATCCGCAAAAAATACGGATGAGGTCCGTGTGCATTTCGTATTTTGCGGAATGGAACAGCCGGCCCCTAATAGAACAGTCCTATCCATGTTCTATTTTTTTTTCCAGAACGGAAATACGGACATGTGCAAACGCAATGCACACGGAGTAACTTCCGTTTTTTGGTGTTTTATTTTTGCAGACCCATTGCAAAAAAAAAAACAGAATGGACAATCCGTTTGTGTGCATGAGCCCTAAGGAAAATCAGTGCAAGTCTGCGGCACTAAAGTTCTCATTACATGGGAAGACAGAGCAGCAGATTGTCGAGAAGGAAGTGTTCCTTACCGACAATCTGCTGCTCGCTGGTTGAGGAGACCGCTGTATTTACATGCAGTGATCTCCTCCACAGTATGGGGAGGAGCCATCGCTAATTCCATCGCTTTTCACCATACTGACTAGTTGTTTGCCAGCAGCAGATCCTGTTTCCAAAGTACGATCTGCTGCCAGCAAGCGACGATTTTTGTGTGTGCACAACTGATCAGATTGGCGGTACGTTTACAGCGCCAGATAATCGATAACGAGCATTACCATGAGCGCTCATTAGCGATTTATCTTTAGGATTCGCGACCCTTGTACAGGGACCTGAAATCAGCATTGCAGCCACTTCATTCTCGGCCTTAGTGGAGACCCTGAGGTCGGACCCCCACCAATCTTAAAGTGATGCCATATCCTGTGAAACAGGAATGCCTCATTCACACATATGTGGATTTTCACGGACCACGGTCCATGAAAACCCGTCCTGCTGAGTGCACGAGCACATTGGTTGCTATGACGCCATGCACTCAGCAGGACGGCAGGATGGGTTTTTATAGACCGTGGTCCGTGAAAATCCACTTGTGTGTGAATGAGACCTAAAGGAGTATACCAGGATTGGGTTCCTTTTTAAATAGTCCCTTTCCTGCTCCCCATCACTCCGGTCCAGCATCCTAGCTTCGTTTGGCGATCTTCTAGTCCCGACACAGGTACAGATGGGGTCATGTGCACCACTGCAGCCAATGAGTGGCCTCAGCGGTAACGTGTCCCCAAGCGGCACATCACTGCTGATCCACCTGCCACTTGGGGACACATCACAGCTGACATCAGTCATTGACTGCAGCTGCTCATGTGACCCCATTGGTGCCCCGGGCAGAAGTGAAGAAGCCGGAGACCGGAGGATCGCCAAACGGAGCCGGGACACAGGACCAGAGCTGCAGGGAGCAGGTGAATCTGATTCCTTCTTTAGGTATCACACGAGGTCCTAATAATTAAAAAGGGACCCAGTCCTGGAATACTCCATTTAAGGCAAGTTTTCAGCTTTTGCATGTAAACCATGATCGTTCCTATTCAGTGGTAGCAAGCAGAGTTCTAACAGCGAGGAACTGAAACACAAAAAATATTACAGATATTCAGAACCTTCTATTTATCAACAGTCAAACTTTAGTGGAAAGGACTGGAGAGAAAAGCGTGTTAGGTACAGACTGCAGGAGGCTGTCGCATTTTTCTCATTTTTCCACTGCTTGTTCTCAGCTTTCCTTCAGCCTGTGCGATGATCTGCTTACTGGGGGTTCGTTCTCATTTGATGAAATTAATCTGCAGAAAAATGGGCTGATTTACTAACATATGCCTAAAGCTGGCCTGAGATGACAATTGTGCCCGGGCAAGGCTTAAAGGGGTCCTCTCACTTCAGTAAGTGGCATTTATCATGTAGAGAAAGTTAATACAAGGCACTTACTAATGTATTGTGATTCTCCATATTGCTTCCTTTGCTGGCTGGATTGATTTTTCTACCACATTATACACTGCTCGTTTCCATGGTTACAGACCACCCTGCAATCCATCAGTGATGGTCGTGCTTGCACACTATAGGAAAAAGCACCGGCCTACGTGAGCCCCCATGGTCTCAGCCACCAGAGAGACTGATGCTTTTTCCTATATTGTGCAAGCACGACCACCACTGATGGATTGCAGGGTGGTCGTAACCATGGAAACGAGCAGTGTATAATGTGATAGAAAAATGAATCCAGCCAGCAAAGTAGGCAATATGGACAATCACAATACATTAGTAAGTGTCTTGTATTGTCTACATGATAAATGCCACTTACTGAATTGAGACAACACCTTAAAGGCTGTGGACACCTTCGGGGCATCCCATCATCTGAGAGCTCATGTGTAGCTCTTATCTCTGATCTCCTGAGCTCATAGCCCAAGTCTTATGAAACTGATAAACGCTTATTTAAGCCATATTCTTATGAAGTCAGGAGATCAGAGCTACACATGAGCCTATGGGATTCAAAGAAAACACACTGATTTTTAAACCTTGTATCTCAGAAACAGCTGAATATTTCTAATAAAAACCAACTGAAAAAATTATTTTTAGCCTAAAATGATTAAAAGGCAATCATAAAAAAGGGGGAGATTTATCAAGACAGGTGCTTTCTGCTCCAGTCTTGATATCCACTACAATGTCTAAGGACGCATCCTTAGGCAATCCTTGTGCCTGAACAGAAATCTATGACAATTTAGAGCTGCCGTAGGCTTCTGGCTTCATTTGCCTCAGAAAGCCGTCATAAATGAACATAAATTTGTCAGTGTGGCTGACCACGCCCCTTTCCCCACCCTTGCCACGCCCCATTTAGGGAAAGTGTTTGAGTGCAGCATAAAACTGATATACGCGGCAATTTTTGAATAAGTCACATGTGCAATTTTTTAGGCGTAAGGGAGGTGATAAATCTTCCCCAAAATGCCCTGAAGGTGTGTGTAGCCTTTCATGCACATGTCTGTAGTCAGGTGCTCATTAGAGATGAGCGAGCGTGCTCGTTACGAGCACTGTAGTGCTCGGCTCCCCCGCGCTAGCATAGGCACTGGCAGCCACTTCGGCGCCCATGCGAGCGCAGGGGAGCTGAGCGGTACAGTGCTCGTTTTGAGCACGTTCGCTCATCTCTAGTGCTCATATACCGCTATTTGCCAAATTTCATCCCATATCATATTGCAGAGGGATTCGACCCTAGAAGCACTGACTGTAAGGCGAGTTCAGAGCCCTGCGGCAGCACCACCATTTGGTGGCACTTGAATTACCTTCTGCTTCCGAACAGGGTCCATGGCCATGGGTTTGCCGTGTACATGGACTCGGCACCTGTTAGTAAATGAGCCCTAAGAAATCACTCGTCATAGAAACTGACGCGTTTTGCAGCCTATAGCTCCAGCCGTTCTGCTGCACCTAAGCTCTCGAAGGCTGAAGAACCGCCCAGTCCTCTGTGTTACGTTGTTTCTGTCTGCAGATCGTCTTGAAATCTGCTACTCATTTTCTTCCTTCTTTTCCCCTTTTTCTCCGTCCTGTCACTTTGCTTCTGCAACCTTTCACCTTCAGGCGAAGATCTTGAGAGAAATAACGGGTCTGCGTCCAAACCTTACTACATGTCTCCGGAGCTCCATAGGATTCTGAGAAAAAAAGAACTTGGCTCTAAGAAGTCAAAGCGTTAAACGATCGCACTTTGCTTTCTCTAACAAAACGCTCCTTCTAACCCAATAACTAAGCATTGAAGAGGTACCTTACGGAAGAAAGAAGATAGTTTTCCATGTGAGGTCCAGAGATGTCTGTGAGAGCTTTTAGAGGTGACGGTTTTCTTGAGGGATGAAGATCTACTGGTGAGGGAAGCAAGGAGAACCCATCTGGTGGCCAAGTTCTCGAGTTTGCAGCAACTGGGGAGGGAGATTCTTTGAGTTGAGGATCTTCTGTTGAGGCAGTTTAGCTGGAATGTAATCTTGGGAGATTGTTTCAAGGGTGACCTTGGATGAGGAACACTATGGGAAGTGAATGTGGTCCTGAGGAACCTTCTTTTTAGGGTGACCTTGACTTAGAGACCTACCGGTGACCCTGGACCATCCAAGAGTGGACGACCCTTCCGGTGGAGGAAGTCGATCTCCACCAACTGAGACATACTAAGAAAGTCCTTGATGTAAACCTTGAGGAACAGTATTACATTTAGTGCCTATGAACAGGAAAAATGTCAATATTAATAGCTTTTCCTAAAATTACTTTTAGGGTTTTAATATTTTTATAGAGCCGGTGTCTGTATGAAGGGCCGGCACTTTTTATAATTGTAACCTTTCACTTTTCATAGAGGGAGGCAAAAATACTTGATCTAAATGGTACATTGATAGAATGAGCCATATCTGGTTTGCTTTCGGATTTTTGTCGTCGTTTTTGAATTTTTTTTCTTTTTTTGAATGAAAGATTTGGCTACGCAAACTTGACTTTCTCCGAACATTTGGTGCTAAGTAATATTTGCACTTCACAGAACAACCATTTAAACTGTGATCTCATGTTCTCCGGTTGGGTACGAGAATCTGCCATGTGGTAACCGTATGATACGTGCTGCATGAAATGAGGGCTTCTCTAAAGTGTTCCTGTTGTGTTTGTGTGGTTGGGGCGACCATTTTGTTTATTTAACCGGTGAGGATGCAGCCTACCCCTTCACTAAGAACCTGGTCATCGATGAGAGTCCCATTGAATTTTCTTATAAGTCCAGTTTAGAAAAACCCTCGGCTTAGGGTTCTCATCTCTTGTCCAGGGTGAAGAGCGGTTACAAGCAGCGACTCTCACTTTGGAGGTCCTGTCCCGTCCTGCATTACACAGACAACCCATTGATATGAATGGACACTGTGTAATACTTAATTTCCCCTGTGGTGGCGCTGATCACCTGTTGTCCACACAGATTACACCTGATTGCAAGGAGTCTCAGCTGGACACTTCTAAATAAGTTAGGATTGTCCAAATTTCTTCCCCAGTGTAATAATACATGGACCCAACCTTAACATCATCATTGAAGGTGTTGTCTCATCATGGACAATAGGAGCATATCGCTAGGATACGCCCCCATTGTCTGATAGGTGCGGGTCCCACCTCTAGAACCCGCATCTATATCCAGAATGGAGCCCTGTTAAGGATGGTGGCTGGAGGACTCCGGTCTGGCCACCACCAAGCCGGCTCCCCATAGAAATGAATGGGAGTGTACGGCGCACGCGCGGCCACCGCTCCCATTCACTTCTATGGAGCCGACGGAAATAGCCAAGCCAGCACTTGGCTATTTGCACCGCCCCCATAGAAAATGAATGGAGGGCGGCTGTGCATGCGCAGTGCGCTCTCCTTCACTTTTGGGGCTCCGTTACAGATATAGGTGCGGGTTTGTGATCCGTCCACAACGCTAAAAAATAGAACATATTCAATTTTTTTTCGGTGCGGAGGCACGGAGAGGAACCCTTCTGAAGCCCTACCCTCCGTTCCACACCGCACCTTCCGAATTGCGGACCTATTCAAGTGAATGGGTCTGCATCCGTGATGCAGTGCAAACAGCCGGCCCACAATATGCATGAGGCCTTTTCCTGTATAGCGTCCACATTGTAGTGGTGGTTTGGTGTAATTACAGCTTTTTGTTCTGCTCACTTTTTTTTTTTTTATTATTGCATTGTACTTATTTTGACCTAAAAATCACTTTTTCAATTGGTCTTTATTAACCATATGGAATCCTTTTTTGTGTACAGAGCTGACATGCTCTACTAGTTGTCTGTGGATTTTTTCTTCTCAATTCCGTCATCTGAGGAGCAGATGGACAGCTTATCTCTTCTCTCTGACCTTATAAACACTCATTAAAGCTCAATCCTTACCTCACTGATAAGAATGTGGCTTAAATAAGTGTTTATGACCTCTCAGTAGCTTACAGATGAGGGTAATTAGATGACCGGCACAAAGTGAAAGTACCAGTCACCCAGCTAGACAAACAGTTAACCCTTTGTGACTAAACAGCTCAATATTTTTAATAAAGACCAATTGAAAATATGATTTTTAGCCAAAAATAAGTAAAATACAGTCATAAAAAAAGGTGTACATAGCCTTTAAATGGGAAACGGTAATTACCCCGCTGCGCCACTACAATGTAAACATTGAAGAGGACGCAGCGCTCACATGACGCAGGTGATCAGTGGGGGTACTGGGAGTCGGACCCCCACTGAGATGATATTCATGATGTATACTGAATCTATACATGAAACCAATATACCCCTGCAAGTTAAAGGGGTTCTCCGGGAATTAAGAAAAGGAAAATACATAAATATTACTTTATTATAAATATATTCCCAGATAACTGTCATTAGTTATAATGGCTCATTTTGTCTGGGGAGCAATCCTCAGGAGAAATAAAATGGCCGCCGTCCTATTAGTACACACAGAACCTGTCCTAATCACACAGCAGGACAAGTTACTTCACAACACTGAGGTAAAGAGCTGCCTCATCCTCCTTTCTGCTCTGCTCGTCAGGGATTATGATCTTGAATACAGATGATAAAATCTTCAGCTGAATCTCTGTAGGAATGGAGTCCATGAGGAGACATGAAGTTCAGAGAGGAGGTGGGGATGTGGCTGTGTCCTGCTGTGTGATTAGGACAGGTTTTGTGTGTACTAATAGGACGGCGGCCATTTTATTTCTCCTGATGATTGCTCCCCAGACAAAACAAGCCATTATAACTAATGACAGATATTTGGGAATATATTTACGATAGTCATATTTAGGTATTTTCATTTTCTTAATTCCTGGAGAACCCCTTTAAGGAAGACTAACCCCTCTACAACCCCACCCCCTCCAATTTCTTGTCAATCGATAGACTTGGCATAATATGGCTGCCACTACGGTCTATGAGCAACAGGTACAAATTGAATAAGGTGCAATTGGATTTTTATTTTTTTCAGTTAGGCCTTACCTAGGAGGAAACATCTGTCCGTACCACAGTGATTTATATCACATTTCTATTAGTGATATTGTGACTGGGCAAACTTATATTTCCATAAAATGGAATACATGAACTGTGCAATATTTTTTTTCTTTGAAAGTCTGTGAAAAACTGACCCCACTGTCAGGCCTGTGGTCTGCACAGTGGCCACTGCTGGGGAAGCACAGTACTACAATCTAGGTTTTAAAATGAATGGGAAACCAGGCCCAGGACCTCCGAAGGGAGAGAGAACTGTCGCTGCCCTGGCCAATGTAGAGGGGTCCCAAGCGGAAGAATACTCCTCTGTGACATACGTATTACTTAACAAGGCCGATGGAACGGGGTGTATGCCTTCTTGAGACATCCCCTTTAATTTATTTTCAAAAGGCCCCTTTAATTTACATAACTGCAGAGTTCAAAAATATTTAATTTTATGCTATATAATACATATTTTATTCTCAACAGGAATTTAGATTTCTGAAAGATTATGGTAAAGAACTTATATAACATTTTTAAAAAAAATTCTGGCACATTTTGCTGGTTTATATGATCATCTATTCAACTTTATTGAAGACCGTGTGACACTAGGGGGTTCACATACTTTTGTTTAGATGAAACCTTTTGTTATTATTATTTTTTAATTTTTTACCCTTGGTAGGATGTCTTTTTTTCCAGAACCTAATGTACACATAGTTTATAAGGCTTTTTTTTGTACATTTCTGTATTAAAGGGGTTGTCTCACTTCAGTAAGTGGCATTTATCATGTAGAGAAAGTTACTACAAGGCACTTACTAATGTATTGTGATTCTCCATATTGCTTCCTTTGCTGGTTGGATTCATTTTTCCATCACATTATACACCACTCGTTTCCATGGTTACAGAACACCTGGCAATCCATCAGTGGTGGTCGTGCTTGCACAATATAGGAAAAAGCGCCAGCACCTCTGGTGGTCGGGACCATGGGAGCGCACGTAGGCTGGTGCTTTTTCCTATATTGTGCAAGCACGACCACCACTGATGGATTGCCAGGTGTTCTGTAACCATGGAAACGAGCGGTGTATAATGTGATGGAAAAATGAATCCAACCAGCAAAGGAAGCAATATGGAGAATCACAATACATTAGTAAGTGCCTTGTAGTAACTTTCTCTACATGATAAATGCCACTTACTGAAGTGAGAGAACCCCTTAAAAAACATAACTTATATGAAAAATGGGCGTCATGGGGCTAAACTATAGAGTAAATGTTAGTTGATATTACTGTCCCATTAAAATTATTATTTATCTTTTTATTTTTTTTTTTATTAATGTATTTATTTTTCTTTAGATTTTTTTATAGAAATGGAATACGGTACTTTTTTTTTTTTTTTAATGATACGTTTTTTCCAATTTGGAAAATAAATGAAAAAAATGCAATAAATTTAGTAGCAAAAATCATGAATCATTTATTATCTGACTGTGTACACAATATCTTAAGGGCCAGGGGTATTCAATTATTTTATTTTATGCAAGTGTGACCATTTTGTGTCAAAACATGATTCTCTTAAGCAACTTTATTCTGACATGATAAGTGCACTTAGGAAGTGGGGAAAAAAATATTCAAAAAATGTTTCAAGCAACACAAACGTAAAGTTCTATGGAAAAGCATATCGGTCATTTGTAGGAACGCAGTTCTGCCAAACAATTTTTATGCAAGCTTCAGATCTCACATTTTCATAATAATGGGTACATTTTTATAACTTGTGGTTTGCAAAAAAAAATATTAAATTATTGGATATTTTCTACGTTACAATGTAAATAAGTTAGGGCATCGCTTTTACTGAATAAAATATTGGATGGATTTAATGTTTTAAATTTTCTGAAATTGGATTTCCATTGTATGAAATGTTTAGAATAGAATCCTATCAATGTTGAGAATGTATTTGTAATCTATAATACTTAAGACGGATGTTTCGGCTAATTCTGTGTAACTCGGCGGCAGGTTGGAACTGAAACTGACTCAAACATTTAGGTCGGGAAATTTCTCGACTGAGTTGAAAAAAGGTTTTATACAGTAAAAATAGAATAAATTCAGCCATTTTTATAGCTTTTTATGTCTGATTTATTGCCTGTCTTTATAATAAAAACACAATTGGGCACATTTATTAAATGGGTTCTCCAGGAATTAAGAAAATGCAAATACTTAAATATTACTTCATGATAAATATATTCCTAATTATCTTTCATTATTTATAATGGCTCATGTTGTCTGGGGAGAACTCATTAGGAGAAACAAAATGGCCGCTGTCCTATTAGTACACCCATAACCTGTCCAAATCACACAGGAGGACAAGTTACTTCAGGACACTGAGGTAAAGAGCTGCCTCATCCTCCTCTCTGCAATACTTGTCAGGGATTATGATCCTGAATACAGCTGATAAGATCTTCAGCTGAATCTCTGTAGGAATGGAATTCTTTAGCAGCACTTGTATGCAGTCTTTATTACCACAGTCTGTCCTGTCCATCCTCTCCATACTACATGTCTCCTCATGAACTCCATTCCCACAAAGATTCAGCTAAATATCATATTAAACTGTGTTCAGGACCATAATCCCTGACAAGCAGAGCAGAGAGCAGGATGAGGCAGCTCTTTATCTCAGTGTTGTGAAGTAACTTGTCCTCCTGTGTGATTAGGACAGGTTCTGTGTGTACTAATAGGACGGCGGCCATTTTGTTTCCCCTGGTGATGGCTCCCCAGACAAAACAAGCCATTATAACTAATGAAAGGTATTTGCGAATATATTTATAATAAAGTAATATTTACGTATTTTCATTTTCTTAATTCCCGGAGAACCCCTTTAAGACCGGACTTTTAGATGACGGTCTTTAATAAAGTCCTAAGCTGGTGGTGGACTGGTGGTGACGCTGGCCTCTACATAACTTCAGCACATCCTGCGCCAGTTCTAAATGTAAGACCGCTTCCAAGCTGTCTTACGTTTAGAAAATGGTAAATGAGAGGGACCTGCTGGCGCGTCTCCCTTCCCCAACCAGAATTTTAGACCTGGCGTGAGCGGGGCGAAGTTGCAGATAGTAACGCAACTAGCTGTTGCGCCACCATCTGGGCCTGAAATACACCTAATTTAGGCGTATTTCTGTATAATAAATGACCCCCAATGTTCAGACATTATTACATAAATTATAGGTATATACAGCAATCCACTTTCAATTGAATGAGGATAAGGTGCAATACCAGAGAGACACATAGAGCAAGAATGTTGCCATTGAGCACTCCCTTTTTCTTCAACAGCCCCTATAAAGTCTTTGTGAAATGTAGCATAAATTATGGTGAAGTCTATACCCGCTCATAACTGCTGTAGATTTACCTTTCTTGCCCATGAATGGCCAAAAATGCACCAAATTTATTAACAGGCACTCTTTTTTCTAAAGTAAACATTTAGAAAGAATTTAGCACACTGTAGACTGGTATATAAAAGGCCAATTCCTCCCATGATGTTAAGCAACACATTATGTCTGCCTGCAGCCACCACTAGGGGGAGCTTACTGCATACTGTGATATTATTGAGTTAAATGGATAAACCGTATGCTGCACAGCTCCCTCTAGTGGTGACTGGCATCAGTGGTATCACTCTCCCTCCTTTTGAATATTTTCTGAGTCACTTACTATGTATTAATTTTTACTCCTAGTGGAAGATCTAGAGCGACACGACGGTTCAGCGGAAAAGCCCTATTATATGCATAAATCTTTGATGAAGATCCTGAACAAACACAATGCTCCGGCCAAACCGCAGTGACCGCCCACGGTCTATAATCATATACCAAAGGCTTAGAGACTAATGCTGCTGTGAACGGGGCTGGAAGACATATAACCAAACATGGTCAAGTTGTAAAGGGACACACTGGCCAAAACTGCTAGAACAGGCCTCATTTACTAAACCAGGGATGCCCGACCTGCGGCCCTCCAGCTGTTGCCAAACTACAATTCCCATCATGCCTGGACACCCTACAGCTATTAGGGCATGCTGGGAGTTGTAGTTTTGCAACAGCTGGAGGGCTGCAGGTTGAGCATCCCTGTAACTAAACTGTTCTGAGAAAGTGGTCTTGTTGCCCATAACAACCAACTGGAGCACAGCTTTTTATATCTGCACTGTGGTTGGTTGCTATGGGCAACAATGCCAGATGTTATGTTCTATATCAGGGAAGGCCAATCTGCAGCTCTCCAGCTGTTGAAAAAGTACAACTCCCAGCATGCCCAGACTGCCTACAGCAGGGCACGGTGGGAATTGTAGTTTTACAACATCTGGAGAGCCGCAGGTTGGCCATTCCTGAGGTTGTCCACCACCATGTAATAGCTTCCTTTAAGGAGGTCAAAAATGCCTCTTTTTTTTCTCTTGATTTTTGTAAATACATTCTGTATATAACGTTCCAGGGTTATGTATTAAATTTATGTACAGAATTTTTTTTCTTAAAAAGGGTCAAATAGGTGCAGTGGTTTCCTACAGTGTTGCGTACAGCATTACTAAATTGACTGTTTTCTTGTCGAAACAGCGCCACACTGGGCTGCAGGTTGGGTCTGGTATTGCAGCTCAGGTTCACTGAAATAAATAGCGCTGTGCTGCAAAACTACACACAAGCTGTACACGGGTGTGGTGCTTTATCTTGGGGGAGGAGCAGCCTTTTTTTTTTTTAAAACCCTATGTTTAATTATAATTAAACAATTATAATTAATTATATTTAATAATTATATTAATTAATTATAATTAATTATATTTAAAGGGCATCTGTCAGCAGTTTTGTACCTATAACACTGGCTGACCTGTTACATGTGCACTTGGCAGCTGAAGACATCTGTGTTGGTCCCATGTTCATATGTGCCCACATTGCTGAGAAAAATGATGTTTTAATATATGCAAATGAGACTCTAGGAGCAACAGGGGCGTCACCATTACACCTACAGGCTCTGCTCTCTCTGCAACTGCTGCGCCCTCTGCACTTTAACAGGGCCACACATGATGACATTTATACTGCCTGGCCCTGTCAATTTAAGTGCAGAGGGTGCTGTAGTTGCAGAGATATCTGAGCTTCCAGGTGTAATGGTAACGCCCCCGTTGCTCCTAAAGGCTCATTTGCATATATAAAACATCATTTTTCTCAGCAATGCAGGCACATATGAACATGGGACCAACACAGATGTCTTCATCTGCCAAGTGCACATGTAACAGGTCAGCCAGTGTCATAGGTACAAAACTGCTGACAGATGCCCTTTAAGTGCCTGCCAGAAGGAATGATGTCAATAGAAAGAAAAAAAAATTAAATCCACGCATATTGATACTGGGAGTTTATTTTACCCAAAGTTCCTCAGGGATTTGAAAAAATTGAAAAATTAAAATTAATAAAAAAAAAACATTGCACTATTCATGTCCAAAGGCTGTGCCTGGTATAGCAGACCAGCCCTAGTAAAGTGAATGGACAACAGTCATTCTGTTTCTAGAGGAGCGGTGGGGAGAAAACTTTTTTTCTAATCATAGAAAAACTTTGTAACCCAAAATATATGTGCAAAATATTCTGCATACACGATAATGTATAAGACAGGTTCTGCACCCGCGTTATGGCTGCAAACCCCAGTACTAACAGCATCATTAGGATCTTTGCTATAGGGCAGGGATCGGCAACCTTCGGCACTCCAGCTGCTGTGAAACTACAACTCCCAGCATGCAAACAGGCTCGGCCGTTCTTCTAACTCCCACAGAAGTGAATGAAGCATTCTGGGATTTGTAGTCTGTTCTGAACGGCTGAAGTGCCGGAGGTTGCTGGTCCCTGCTATAGGGGTTGCAATTGCACCTGTGTCCTGGTTCTTGAAGGAGCCCAAATCCCCCTCATAAGGGGCTACATAAGAAAATACCTGTATGGAAAAGCGTATGAAAAAGTTTCACCTGTCTATGATGCTATTTGTTAGGACTCATGCACACGTACGTATTTAGGTCTGTAATATACAGATACCTTTCATATGCGCTCTGCATTTTTCTCACTCCTAGCAGTAGAATGGACTATTCTCATCTGCAATGCAGACAAGATGGCACAGATCTGCAAAACATGAATGGGTGGGTCAATGTGCCATCCTTCAAAAATGCAGCTAGCACACGGATTGGTACAGGCAGGTGCACAAGGCTTTAGGCTGCCTGCACACATTGCGGATTAAGTGCAGTTTTTCCCTTGCGGACCAGCAAAGTGAATTAGATTTGACAAGTCTTATGTACAGTTTGCATATCTATTTATGCAGAAATTAACCTGCCATGCGGATATCAAAATCCACATTATGTCAATGGTTTTTGCATTTTTTTTTTTTTTGTGCAGATTCCACCCTTTTTGTGAAATTGGTGCAAAACTGCCAAGCAACACACATTGATTTTGGTGCAGAAACACCAAGAAATCCACATGGAAATTTTTTTGAAAACCCGCACCCCTTTGCAGATAGCCTTAGGCCTCTTTCACACGAGCGTCACGGATTAGGTCCGGATGCGTTCAGGGAAACTCGCACCATTTTGCAAGCAAGTTCAGTCAGTTTTGTCTGCAATTGCGTTCCGTTTTTTCCGCGCGGGTACAATGCGTTTTGATGCGTTTTTCGCGCGCGTGATAAAAAAAACCCCTAAGGTTTACGAACAACATCTCTTAGCAACCATCAGTGAAGAACGCATTGTACCCGCACTTACTTCAGGATACAATGCGTTTTTCACTGAAGTCCCATTCACTTCTATGGGGTCAGGGCTGCGGGAAAACCGCTGAATATAGAACATACTGCGATTTTCACGCAACGCAGAACTGATTCGTGAAAAAAATGTGCACAGATCCATTGAAATGAATGGGTCAGGATTCAGTGCGGGGGCTATGTGTTCATGTCACGCATCGCACCCGCGCGGAAAACTCGCTCGTGTGAAAGAGGCCTTAGTATCATTAGCCCTGTGGTTAGGCCCAGTTTAAAATGCACCCATAATACTCTCCTGTACAATCTACCAGATGTTCATTTTTAATTTCTGATATTTTATTATATTCTATAGATCAACCACTGTCTGCAAAGAATCACAAATTATTATTTTTTTTAACAATGAAGATAAAATTCTGGTTTGTATAATTAATTAGTTTTATTTAAGGGGAGAGGGGGAATAGAAAATGTTATGCATACATTGAGTTGCTCCTATGGTATCATTTTCCAGTTTTAGGATAGTCACTGTGTAAATTAAAGGGATTTTCCAGGATTTTTTTTTACTACTGCTGACCTATCCTGATCGGTGAGGGTACAACACCCAGGACCCCCACCAATCAGCTGTTTGAGAAGGCACCGGCGCTTCTGTGAGCGCCACTGCCTTCGCTTAGCTTTTCCTAGGCCAGTGACGTCACGTTCATTGGTCACGTGGCCTGGGAGCGGCTCAGCCCTATTCAAGTGAATGAGGCTGAGCGCGATACCAAGCACGGCCACTATACAATGTACGGCGCTGTGCTTGGTGAGTGGAGAAGAAGGTAGTGGAGGTCACAGGAGCACTGGTACCTTCTCAAACAGCTGATCGGCGGGGGTCCCGGGTGTCGGACTCCCACCGATCAGATACTGATGAGCTATCCTGAGGAAAGTTCATCAGTTGTAAAATCCTGAAAAACCCCTTTAGGGGAAGGTTCACACAGAGGATTTTGGACGTGGGTTTTAGCTCCAAAAACCGCGCTGAATCTGATGCGAATCCGACTCCTTGTCTTCAGTTCGTGCGGCTGAGGGTTTTGGCCACGTTGTTTCAAGACTGCACCGAGAATGTACAGGTCCACTCTTGGCACGCTTACCACATTCAATGGTGATGAACCTAGAGCAGGTCCGCGTGAAGAGACACTGCAGAAACTTCTACCTTGGGATACGTGGAGGATTTTTGTCATGGAACCTACCGTAAGGACGCCTTCACACGCGGCAAAAAAAAACTGCAACTGAAAATCTGTTCCTTTCACCTTAACAGATTTCTGCAAGCTCCACGTGCTTGCTGCCCCATTGAAATGAACAGAGAACGATTTTCAGTCACTGAATTTTCTTCCACAAAATCTGCTGTGTGTGAAGGCCTCCTAAAAGTTCTGCTCTAGTATATGTATGTTTTAATTCCTCACCATTTTCACATTTGCTTGCCGTCAGTGAATGAGAACCATCTGGTTAAGGGCTCATGCGGTCCGCAAAAAATACGGATGACGTCCATTCCGTATTTTGCGGAACGGAACAGCCGGCCCCTAATAGAACAGTCCTATCCTTGTCCGTAATGCGGACTATAATAGGACATGTTCTATTCCTTTGCAGAACGGACATATCGAAACGGAATGTCAGTTAGTAACTTCCATGTTGTTGCAGACCCATTGAAATTAATGGTTCCGCATACGGTCCAAAAAAAAAAAAAAAAAAGGAACAGACATGGAAAGAAAATACGTTCGTGTGCATGAGCCCTTATGTTCAGCGGCAGTAATCCTGTATATAACTAGTCCTGTTCTCAACTGGGGAGTGGATACAACTGTATCTGGTCTAGACACTCCTTTTACTGTAATAAAAAAAAAATTTCCCGAACTCAAGTTTGGGTCCAAGGTAACACTTAAAGAAGAACTCCCGCAAAAAATCTTATTCCATCTCCTGCTAGAAAGGTACATGATGTAATCTGTAGTGAATGTCATTTTCTTACTAGTGTCTGTATTTTTGACTTATATAATCCTGAAGTTTCTTATCTGTGTCATGTGACTAGGAATTAGACCCACCAACTCACACAGAGACTTATGTGTGGACAGGAAGTCTAATTCTCTATATATTCCTATGGGAGCCTCACTTTCAGTCTCATAGGAATGAATAGAGCAGTGACTGGCTTCCTGTCCTGGGTCAGTTAGAGGTCAGGGAGTTGGTCACATGACACAGCTACAATTAGAAGAAAGTGGATAACTCTAATTGAGAGTCCCTGATAAGAAGATGACATTCACTATAGATTATATCATGCACCTTTCTAACAGGTCAGAGAATAAACATTTTTACGGGAGTTCTTCTTTAAAATTGCTTTTTTTACAGTAAAAAAATGAATTTATGAAGTTCTTACGCGAAGTCTCACGAGACTTCGGCTCATCAGAGCCAATACATTCTAATACTGAACAGAGCTCCCGCTACGTACAGTATTAGAATGAAGTATATGCAAATAGATTTCGGATGAAACATTCACTTTACGCATCGCACCTGTGCAGAAAACTCGCGCGAAAGATGCTTATGGGCTCATGTGCAACCCGTGCTGTGGACTGCAAATAGCAGTCCGCAATGGACGAGCACTTGAATGGGTCTGCGATCCGCAAGATTCTATATACATGTTCTATGTTTTCACGTTGCAGAAGCACAGACTGGAATCCCACAGTTTGTGGCGTTTCCATGGTTTTTCCACTCTGTGCCTCCGCGTCTTGTGCACCCATTCAAGTGAATGGAGTCCGCCTCTGTGTTAGAGCGCACACGGCCAGAGCCTGTACATTGCGGACCTGCTGTTCGCGCGCCACAATACGGGCAAGGGCTGCACGTTAGTGTGAATGTGGTTTTATTCACAGACAGCAAGTAAATACCAAAATAGTAAAGAATCTTACTGCAGTACATTAGACAGCGATTAAGATTTATATAAAACAGGAAACACCAAAGTTCCCCGGGCAGATTTATAGGCCGCTATACTAAAGCCCTGCAGCTTCATATCCTTACTGTATACACCATGTTGCACTGTAGTGAGACAGAAGTGCATGTTGGAGGGCTGCCACATGCGCTTCTGCTGTGCAGAATTTTTTATTTATTTTTTTTTGCAATCATTTGAAAATCCCAGAGCTTTTTTTTTTAATGTGTACTTCTGCATATTTTTTGATTGAACAGAAGCGTTCTAAAATGTTACAGTATTTTTAATAAACCAAATAAAGATTTTATTTAATATATTTTCTATGCATTTTCCTTTGACCAAGACACACACGCCACATATATACCAAGGGAGGTACAATCTACTATGCAAGAATAAAAGGACACACACTTTGTACCACTCACCTCTTGAAAGTCCCGCCATGTCATCGCTGCAGCTGCCACCATTACCGCCTGGACGTGATGACATCACAGTCAGCAGCACCAACACGCCACTTTTGTTCGCAACCTTGACCAATGATTGGCTGCAGCTGTCACGGAACCTCAACACCTCTGAAATGGCCGGAACGGAAACCCACGGTGCTGGAAAAGCGAGACTAAGGCCTCTTTCACACGAGCGTCGCGGATTTGTTCAGGATGCGTTGCGTAAAAAACGCGCGGATTGCATGCGGATGCAATGCGTTGCGTTTTTAACACACCCCCATTCATTTCTATGGAGCCTGGGCTGCGTGAAAAACGCAGAATATAGAACATGCTGCGTTTTTCACGCAACGCAGAAGTGATGCGTGAAAAAAAACGCTCATGTGAAAAGCCCCATTAAAATGAATGGGTCAGGATTCAGTGCGGGTGCAATGCGTTCGCATCACGCATTGCACCCGCGCGGAAATCTCGCCCATGTGAAAGGGGCCTTAGGGGTCATGCACACGACCATATGTATTTTGCGGTCCACAAAAAAAAAAAAAAAGTCAGTGTTGCATCTGTTTTTTTCGCGGATCCTTTGTAACAATGTCTGTCCTGGTCTGCAAAACTGAGAATAGGACATGTTCTATTTTTTTGCGGAATTCACATGCGGACAATTTGTTTATTTTCCGGCCCCATTGAAACGAATGGTTCCACATACGGGCTGCAGAAAAAAAACGGAACGGACATGTTTGTGTGAATGAGCCCTTAAAGGGGTTGTCCTAGTTATTTTTTCCTTTGTATGTTTCTAATTAATCAAATACAACAGCTTTTCCATGCACTTTCTGCTTCTAAACTTGCTAGTTTCTCAGATTTCACTCAGGGTCACATGACCTGTCATGTCAGCTTTTTGCCTGCTCATCTCATATTCGTGCACCAGCAGATAAGAGTCTGTACAGGTCACTGTGCTGGCCACGCCCCCCCTGCTCTCTCCGATAAAACATTAACCCCTTCAGCCAGAACACACACAGGGCTCAAGGCTTTACAGTAGCAATGAAGAGACACAGGATCTGCCCTCCTCATCCTATAGCCAGAAAGCTGACACTGGAGGAGATCTGCAGCGCATTGCACAAGAAAGGTAGGGGGGAGTTCCTATGTGCATCAGCAGTGTCATTGTACAGCTGGGACTTGTAGTCCTACACAAAACGTGCTGCTGAGTATTCCAGCAGACATGTCACTCAGCACTTGTATTCACTCCCTTTGCAGAGGGGGGAGGGGCAGATATTGTTATTGCAGGTAAACAAAGGCCAGAAGAGAACCAGGAAAATGAGGAAATAGATTTTTTTTTTTTTTTTTTGCCTAAAACTTACTTAACTTAGTTATATATTGCTGCCCATCAGATTTACAGTGCTATATATTTTCTTTTTCATAACTCCGACAACCCCTTTAACAGATGAGTGGTTTGTTTTTTGTGTGGACAAATTACCCATCAGTCTTTAGTTTTAGATTTATACATCCCCTTCGAATACAGCAGAGGATTTGAATCTCTGCCCTGTAAGGAATTTGTTAGATAAAAAAAATAAAATAAAAAAAAAATAACATTGCAGGTACAATGTTGTGCATTATACTAAACCGCCAGGTGTAACCAGGGTTATCAAGTGTTTGAACTTTCCAGAGAATCCTATAATAAAAGGGTTGCTTTGACATCTCCACCACAGACCTGTCTGGGAACCCCCCATTAAAGAGGATCTGTCATCACAGATTGATATGCACTCCGAAAGCAGAATGCTATAGAGCAGGAGGAGCTGAGCAGATTGACATTTTTTGGGAAAAGATTTAGTAAAACTTGTATTTTATACATTTATATATTTGCTTTTTTCCCACATTCTGTGAATACCTATTGGTACAAGAGGAAGGAGATACCAGTGACTGACAGCTCTCTCTGTATTCACACAGTGCTGTCAATCACTGCCAACTCCTCGCTGCTATACCGACAGCTATTGGAAAAAGCAAATACAGACCTGTAAAAATTACAGGTTTTATTGAATCTCTTCCCACAAATATAGAGCAGGAGTTGAGTGTATATATATATATATATATATATATATATATATATATATATATATCTATCTATCACATGGCGAGTTCAGATTGCATTGCATTTTGGGGTGGCAGGTCCTCTTTAAAATCTAGCATTTGTCCCTACGCCCAGTTGACTTAAAGGCTACGTACACCTTTGGAGTCAATTTTTTTTTTTTTATGATTGCATTTAATTTATTTTTGTCTAAAAATCATATTTTCAATTGGTCTTTATTAAAAATATTGAGCTGTTCAGTCACAAAGGGTTAACTGTCTAGCTGGGTGACTGGTACTTTCACTGAGTGTCATCTAATTACCCTTATCTGTAAACTACTGAGAGGCCATAAACACTTATATAAGCCACATTCTTATCAGTGAGGTAAGGATTGAGCTTTAATCAGTGTTTATAAAGGTCAGAGAGAAGAGATAAGGAGTCCATCTGCTCCTCAGATGACAGAATTGAGAAAAAAAATCCACAGGCAGCTAGTACAGCTCTCAGCTCTGTACACAAAAAAAGGATTCCATATTGTTAATTAAAGACCAGTTGAAAAAGTGATATGTAGGTCAAAATACGTATAATGCAATTAAAAAAAAAAAAAAAAAAGCCCCCAGAAGGTGTACATAGCCTTTAAAGCTTTAAAGACCTGTGTAATGCCTCATTCCCCCCTGTGGTGGCACTACAGTATCACCGGGGATCCCAGCTGCCAAACATGAGATCTATGATCAGCTGACCCATGAGACCAGACCTCATACGCTTCCATTCCATACAGATGAGACTTGAGCAGGATGTAATCAAAGCTTTATTCAATTTGCTTGAAAAGAACAAAAAAAAAAAAAAAATTAAAAAAAAAAAAAAGCCAACTGAATTTTGTCAGTTCACATATGAAAAAAAATAAAATATTCAGAACTGTTAAAGCAAATCAAAATACATATGCACTTTTTGTAATAATTTACAGATACATACTAATGAAAAATACAATTTCACAAAAAAATTGTAAACATTTTTTTGCACACTTTTGTCAGTCTTTTTTTTTCTTCTTTTTGGCAAAGTGCTCTCTCGATGACAAATAAATAAACAGACATCTAAGTTTGGACTAATTCCAGACAGTACAAAAAAAAAAAAAAAAAAAAAAAAAAAACAACCAAAAAAGCGCGAGTCAGGAACTTAGTGGCGCAATAATACTTCTAGGACGGGGAGGGCAGCGACACGGTCATTGGTGTATGTGGTGGTGGCGGCTCCGGTATGGAGGGACACAGGAGCTGCAGGTCAGGAACTTCAGCATAGAAAGGAGTTATAAAAATAACTAACGATCTTCATTCTATTTTATACACAATAAATGACTCCGGATTTTTTTTTTGTTTTCTCACCCAAACATTTACATTCTTGGAAATACAAAGAAATGGAAGTGAAGTTTATGCGTGACTTATAGGTAGCTGTGCCATGGAGTGAGGCAGGAGTGACTGAAGACCAAGAGGCGTCGGAGAGTGAGCTGAAGAGAGAGAAGAAGATGGGAGTTATTGTTATAGACAAGACCTGGGAACCCTGAGGAGCAACGAAGGGAGAAACAGTCAAAATAATCCAATAGGATCTTGTAGGTCAGGGGTTGGCAACCTTCGGCACTCCAGCCGTTGTGAAACTACAACTCCCAGCACGTATACTTCCTCTACTCTTCTCAGAACTCTCATAGAAATGAATGGAGCATGCTGGGAATTGCAGTTTCACAACAGCTGGAGGGCCAAAGGTTGCTGATCCCTGTACGTTTCTGGATCACCACAACGAACAGGTCTCCCTATGGAGATCAAGCCCCTTTGTCACTGGAAATGTTTACACAATTTTACACACTATTTTTCACAAAGTTGCCTAATAAAAAAAAAAAAAAAAAAAGTTACTCAGCCAATACATCCCCTACTGCTGTGAAGGCTAACCTCTGGCACTCGGCTGTGGTAAAACTACAACTCTTATGATGCACACTTGCTTGGCTGTTCTCAGAACTCCATAGAAATGAATGGAGCATGCTGGGAGTCATAGTTTCACCACAGCTGGAGTGTCAGAGGTTAGCCATCAATGCGGCCTACTGCATAACAGCCATCATCTTGACTCTAGTTGGGACACAGCCCAATACAGATTTGGCTATCCTAATAATTTTACCTGAAGGATGCAGTAACGTCCGGGTTCAACATGTGCAAAATGATGATCTACACAATGCCAACAATACGTAAAGACTAGTTGATCGTTTTTGGAATATGTTTAATATCTGAGGGAGGTAACGTACGCGAGATTCACACTAGTCCTAGGTGATCTGGCAGCCTGTTCCTGCACAAACGCCGGCTGTCGATCAGAACAAAACGTTGCATGTAGCTGCAAAGCGCCCAGATCCCATTTTAGTCAATGGGGATCTGGCGATGCTGGATTCTCTGCTGGAACAGCCTGCCAGATTTCATAGTGCAGATGTGAACATATCTTCATTGCTCTGCTGAGTTTGTCCTCCGAGTGTTCAGATTTAAAGGGTTGTCAAGCAGATTACGGGATACTGCAGCTCAGCCCCGTTCTTTTCCGTGGCGTTGACCTGCAATATCATACAAAACTTAGGACGTTTAGATCCCGGGTTTCGGCACCAAAAAAAACAAAACAAAACAAAAAAAACCCTCAGACGTGACACAGTTTAAAGGGGTTACCGAGAAATAGGAAAACATGTCCGCTTTCTTCCAAAAACGAATGCAGATTGACCTAAAGAACCTGTAGATGGAACTCTAGGACAGAAGGTTCCTGGTCATCTTCGTAGGGAAATTGTAGATATGACTTTGGTCACCTCTAGTATACTTCCCCTAAACTGTCACCAGATATTACAAAAGCCACATCAAAAGGCCATACAAATGTTGTACTACTGGCGTCCAAACCTACCATTTCTAGTGGTACCGGCCAATACACTAATGTTTATGAGGAGCTCCAGAGACTGTCCCTCAACTGAAGGGAGAGAAATCGGGCGTGACAATCTGGTATCAGCTTTCTCTTCTCTCCCCAAGAGAATCATGGACATTGGCACCAGTCCATTCTGGTTTCCATTTTTGGGTCCACCTGCTCTTCCACAGACTGAAAGCCAAAGTCTGGGTCATTTTATTCAATCAACCCTGAAAACTCAAAAGTTTGCAAACTGTGGACTCAGGTGCCTCAGTAAACCAGAGACTTAAAGGGGTTAGCCCATCTCCGACATTAGTGGCATATCGCTGATATGACATCAATATCAGATAGAAGGTCTTAGAGCTGGGACCTACACCGGAGATTGACTGACTGAGATTGGAATACCCCTTTAAGTCCTAAACTACTGGAGATTTTGACAAGCAATTTATCGATTTGGACCTTCACAGGTTCTGGCTAGTAAGGTAAATTAAATACCGCTACTTACCATCCATGTAGCTGTGCAAGGCAGTTAGCATGGGCCCGTCTTGAGGTACGTATGCAGAGTAGGTCATTTCATCCATCATTGGTGGAGAAAGCCTTGAGGACTGAATGGCTGTGACTGGTGCAGTTGAGGAGTGCGTAGGACTGACGTGCTTCTTGTGACGAGCTCTACAATTCTGGAACCAGACCTGGGAAATCGAACATTAAAAGTAAACTCAGGTGCAGCGTTGAGAAGTCTAAAGCACGAAGAAGCTGAACAAGCATGCAGAAGTCAAAACTGGGTAAATCAGTACAGGATAATGTAATGCATGATACAATGACTCAACAAGTAGAATAAGGAGTGCAGCTCTGGAGTATAATACAGGATGTAACTCAGGATCAGTACAGGATAATGTAACGCATGTACAGAGTGACTCCACCAGCAGAATAGTGAGTGCAGCTCTGGAGTATAATACAAGATATACTGTATTTTTCGCCCTATAGGACGCACTTTTTTTCCCCCAAAAGTAGGGGGGAAAATGTGGTGCGTCTTATAGGGCGAATACAAGTGAGCGCTTCCATAAGGAAGCGCTCACTTGTACGTAGGGACCCACATCAGACCTCAGATCAGCCCACCCAGCCACTTAAAGACCATACTTACCTGTACTGCGCTGCCGCTGCCCTCCGGTCCCACGCTCCGCGCTCCTCTCTCTTCCCTGCCGGCATGCACTATGACCTGACGCTGCAGCGTCACGTCATAGTGCGCGCCGGCAGGGAAGAGAGAGGAGCGCGGAGCGTGGGACTGCGGCAGCGCAGAACAGGTAAGTATGGTCTTTAAGTGGCTGGGTGGGCTGATCTGAGGTGTGAAGGGGGCACAAGACGCTGATCTGAGGTGTGAAGGGGGCACAAGACGCTGATCTGAGGTGTGAAGGGGGCACAAGACGCTGATCTGAGGTGTGAAGGGGGCACAAGACGCTGATCTGAGGTGTGAAGGGGGCACAAGACGCTGATCTGAGGTCTGATGGGGGCACAGTGAGATGGTATGGGGGCACAGTGGGCTGATATGGGGCCATAGTGGGCTGATCTGAGGTCTGGTGGGGGGCTAACATGGAGGGCTGATGGAGTTCTGACATGGAGGGCTGATATGGGGGTCTGATGTGATGTCCTGAAATTTATGGGCAGTCTGATAAAAAATATTTTTTTCTTATTTTCCTACACTAAAACCTAGGTGCGTCTTATGGGCCGGTGCGTCTTATAGGGCGAAAAATACGGTAACTCAGAATCCGTAAAGGATAAGTAATGTATGTACACAGTGACTGCACCAGCAGTATAATGCTGGACACGAGGAGGGGCAATAAGAATATTACAGTCCACATCAGCTGCTCAGTACATCAGTCCATTACCTGTATAACACGCCGACTAAGCCCTGTCCTTTCTGATAACTTTTGTAGTGTTTGTGCGTCAGGGTTGTTGTCTTGAGCAAACTGCGCTTGCATAACCTTTAAATGAAAGAAAAAAAAAAATAAAAAATCCATCATTTTCAGTTTTCAGTAGAAAAACAGCGACAATTCCACATGCTGGGTCTGTGCAGGTCAGAAGATGTATGGCTGTATATATTACATAAGTGCTCTCAGTACATACTCAGTTGCTACCATGACAACACTTCCTGGCAATCCTCGCATCTTAATTGCGGTATTTACCTGATGTATACAGAGAGCCCCACAGTAACTTACTTGCAGTTGGTCTGCAGTGAAACTTGTCCGAGCCCTCTTCGCTGGTTTCGGTTGATTAATATCCTGCTCCGTCAACAAAGCCCCTTCCACACTAACCCGATTCCCTGAAAAGTAGAAAAAAAAAAAAAAAAAAAAAAAAAAAAAAAAAAAAAAAAAAAAAATCAAATTCACATTTTTGATGCATTACATAAGACCCAGTCGCGCAGCACAGCGGGGAGGAGGCACGCACCGTTTTCCACTGCTCTCTTTAGGTTGTCCAGCATACAGTCGTAATGCACGCGGCAGAGCACCTTCTCTTCCACCAGAGCAAACTCTTCCCCCGTGGAAAGCTGTCTCTTGCAGGAGTAGCAGGCAAAGCACGCCAAGTGGTAGACGTTGCCCTTCGCTCGTCTCACCCAGTCTGTGGAATGGATGTGTCTGCCGCAACGTGAGCACCGCGTTCCGTATCGCCTTTCATGACAAAACCGGTAGAAAGAAGCTCACTCCACCAGACATTGGGATGTGTAAATTACAAAATACACCGAAAACATCGGCCCAGATTTACTACTGCGTCTACCTCTAGAATCTGCCCTCCCCCTGACTCTACTAAAAAGTGGGTATAAAGTTAGATAAAAGTGTCTGCACCACATTTATCATCCAGCCTGAGCCCCTGTGATGTTTCTGGTGCAGGTCTAGACAACACAAGGTACATTTTCCCTTCTCCACCAAACCATATTTAAATACCCTACAAGCAGTGGCGTACGTAGAGAACTAAGGGCCCCATAGCAAGGATCAGACCAGGCCCCCCACACAGGACAGAAGGGTTTCTGCCTAAACCCCTTTCAAAGACCCTTGGGCCATTTTTCCACTGCCTCATTTACTAAAAGTTGTTCCTTTAGAGGATAGAGTCCTGACCAAGTTTTCACCTCCAGTAGAAGGAGATAATCCCAACTAAGACTGGGCCCCCTCTTGCCATGGGCCCCATAGCAGTCGCATGGTCTGCCGAAATGGTAGTTACACCCCTGCCCACAAGGGCTTTGAGAATATAGAGAAGCAGAAGTTACCCTTCTCTATTAGCACATATGTAAAAGCAATCACTGTGGAGGACCCAGTAATGTAATGCCTCATATCACCTGTGGAGGCAGTGCAGAGAAAATGAAAACATGCTCCAAAGTACAATTAATCTCTCGGGACATAATGTGATCAGTTCAATATAAAAGAAAGACCCTTCTAATATGCACAAAAAAAACAAAAAAAAACACACAGATCCTTTATCAAGGTGCAAGCTGCCCAACATTAATTCTCACAGGGGTGCTGCAATGTGCAAAGCACAAACGTCACATAAGACATAGGGAGAGATTTATCAAAACTGGCGCCTAGAGCAACTAATCAGGCTGCAAGACACACCACCACTTTTCCTTTTGCACCATTATTGGTAAATCTCCCCACTGTGGGATCAGAACCTGAACAAGCAGAGAATGTAAAAGTACGAACACAATGTGGCAAAACACATAGAAACTGACAGTGACACGGATGTAATGAATACATACATGAATAGTACCTAAAATAATCAAGTTTGCAGAATATGTCTTTATCCTTGATGTAGCAGCTGGTATGCCTCCCCAGGGACGTCCGGCACACACTACAGGACAGACAGCGCACGTGCCAGCACAGGTCATTTACCTGCGGGAAAAGCAAGTCCTTGGTTAAACAAGATTCTGGACAGAAAATGCATCAGGGTTACCTTTACAGAATCATCTTACTGCTGGCCCTAGGGTCGCACAACATTAATAATCCCTGCAGCAGAGGGCGCTACAGCCAAGACTTGAGATTGCTGTATTATTTATACATTGCATAGTCTGGTTACTAGATTTTATATATTGATTCATTATTCAGACACTTATTATATGAGCACCATATTTATTTATTTTATGCCCTTATATAGCGCTACTATATTCCGCAGCGGTGTACAGACATTAACATCCAACTGTCTCCACAATCTAAAAACTCACAATCTAAGTTCCCTATCAGTATGTCTTTGGAGTGTGGGAGGAAACCGAAGTACCCAGAGGAAACCCAGGCAAACACAGGGAGGCCCTACAAACTCCATGCAGATATTCTCCTTGGTTGGATTCGAACCCAGGACCCCAGCGCTGCTAACCACTGAGCCACCATATGGCAGTATTTTACAGTATATTTTGTGCAGTGTTGGCGGTACTAGACAGAACTGATATTTAGACAACTTTATTTTGGCATCATATAGCATTAGTGTTGAGCAAACTTCTGTTTTCAAGTTCCGCGTACAAGTTATGGTCCGTGGTAGCGGAATCCATAAAGGAATTCTGAGATAACCCGAACCCTGTATGCCGAACTTGAAAACAGAAGTTTGCTCATTCCTATATAGCATTTGGATACTGTATGGCAGTAGCCGCAGTTGGGGGGGGGGGGGGGGGGACGGGCGCTATCTAACATAAAGCTGGCCACAGATGTATACAATCTACAGATCACACATACACCGTTGTTTCACATCACTGGGCCACAACTGCAGTGCTGGATCGGTCGCACAACAGACCTTACTGACTTATACAGGGTTTGTTAGGACTGGTTAAGGCATCCAACATTTTGCCAAAAAATAAATGAATATAAATGAATAAAAAAATAGTATTGCATGCAGTACAAATATGATGGAGGTGGGAACATGACCTTACATAAAAAAAAAAAAAAAAAAAAAAAATTAGACTAACTAGAAGATGCCAAAAATGTTTTCCCAATTCTCTCCGTTATATTAAGGGTTAACCAACATGCTGATTATATATAAATCACAACATGTTGGTTAAAATATATATATATATCCCCCGAAATCTGAATTTGGTGCCAGGTTCCTAGGCTAAATGATAACTTATAGCCCTCAAAAAATTAGATAAACTGCAGAAGAGACATTTTCCTCTAGAACTCACATACAGCATTATACACCGAGCAAAAAGGTGCAGTACACAAGAATATCAGTCTACTGGATTATAATATATTACACCCGGCAAATGTAGATGTATTTCTAGAAATACAGAGAGACTGGACTCTTAACAGACATCTTCACCCGTCGTGCAGGACGACCTCCGCGCTCTTTATAAAGTCAGTTTTGTAATAACCGGATATCGCCATTTTCTCGTCCAGAATATCCAACCCACATGAATCATAGAAAAATCATATTTTGGAAAAGCGTTTTAAACACGACGCGTTCAGATGCTAGCCAGCACGTCCCCCGACGCCTATTCTGACGTGTGAGCCGGGCTGGATGTGGTCATCCTGCTGAACCGTGCAATAAACCAGCTGTTCACAAACACACGTGTCGAAGGGTCGAAACTGCAATATCATCGCGAGCTGTGCCAACTGGCAATAACGTTCCGTACTATGCATCATTCACAGTTTTACATAGGACTGCAAGTCGACTGTTGCATTATCTAGCACAGTACAAAAACAATGCAAAATGTGACAAATTCAGCTCTGCTACATCTGTACACCACAAACCTGAGTCACTTTATTACCCAGCAAAATAAAATTATAAGTATCATATGCTCACACAGTATATATATATATATATATATATATATATATATATATATATCTCCATGTATTTGCTTATCTAAGTAAATTCCCCTATATACTGTAATGTACCGTACACTGGAGGCGGCAGCCTACAGAATGCGCACGTTGTATAGCGGAGCTCCGCATCCCCCATATGGAGCCTCCTGTTTATTTATACATGCTGGAATGTATGCCGCTATTTAGATGCCAGAAGGAACAGATTTGGAATTATGTTCAATTTAATTATCGCTGGACATGAGGTCTAGGGCCAGAGATGCACACAGTAGAGCGGTGGGCTAAATCCTTAGAGGGGGTGTCTACTTTGCACAATAATAAATATATCTCTCTATCTATATATCTCCCATTGATTAGTGGGTGCCCCGCTGCTGGAAATCCCAGCAATCAGCTACAAGTCATGGAGGTACCATCCAGCATTCCACTGCAGCGCCCCCACAGGGGAAATGAAGCATTGCACAGTTCCCAAAGCATAATGCATGGGAATGCCGGGTCCTCTATAGGGAGACGTGCTGTTTGTAGTTGTTGGAGGCGCTAATTAAAGGGGTATTCCAGCATTTTAATATTGATAGCTTAATCTTAGGATAGGCCATCAATATCTGATTGGTGGTAGCCCAACACCCTACAGCCCCACCCCCTGACGATCAGCCAAACCACAGTAGCCATGGGGATGGGGGGGGGGGGGGGGGTCAACCTATGTACACTGATCAGACACCGATAATTTATAATGAGGATAGGCCATCAATATTTTATTTGAAAATGGGTTTTCGAAGAAAAAAAAAACAGAAATGGCAGAAAAAGCTCAATTATCAGGATTCATAGACATAACACAGTCCTAGGTGGGGGGGGGGGGGGGGGGGGGAACCACATAGTCAGGTTTCTTCATGCAGGTTTGGAAGCCAAAATCAGGAGTGAATCATAAAAGGAGAGAAAGTATCAAGGACAGATTCGACTTCTCTATTTTAATCCACTCCTGGTTTTGGGTTTCAAAACCGCATCTGTGTGGGGTAAAATGACAAACTCAGCTCTGCTATATCGGTATATACAGATAGAGAAGGGGATGGACAGCAAGCCATAAAGTTCAGGTAATGCAAAATGTTCAAAGTGGTAGGAGCTGCTGGTGCCCTGCGTGGGTGACCTGAAATTCAGTGCTTTCCTACTGCCAGTCAAGTAACAGACGCGTCTGAAACTTTCACGTGTCCGATAGACGGCATGAAGAAATGAACGAGCTCAAGCCTCCAGATGTGACCGTGCAAAGTAATGAGAGGGTCATGGACAGGGGCTGTGCACAGGAGAGCTGCCCTCTGAGGGGAAGCTGCACCAGGACATTGAAGATTACAGCACTGGATGCCAGGCAGTCTATTCTTGGTGTGGCACTGATGCCAGGATGTGGGCAAGAAGCTTTTTTCTACATGTAAACCAATGATAATATAGTGCAACGCCACAAAGTCGGGCTTCATTCACACTGGGTTTGGGCGCGGTGACATACTGCAGAATACCCTTAGGCTCCTGTGGGGCAGATGTATGCCAAACCTGCTTCCTGTTGGCACAAGTCAGGCAAAACCGACACGGTCACAAAAAACATAACCTGAAACCAATGCAATTCTGCCGAATACGAGGATGAAGAAAAACACAAACATTGATTCAGGAATCTTCAATATTTCACGACCACTCAATCCGCTCTGGACTTTATCATAAACTGCCCCACAACAGCAAACGATTTGCCACAAGACTTTTCCAGACAATTTTATTCTCTTCGAAGCAAAACAGAGTCAGATAAAACCTCACAAAAAGCCTTCATCTGCACAGAGATGACTGCCCACAATTAAAGGGATACTAATCCTTAAAAAGTCATCTGTTACATACAGTACTCTGTTGGGCAGTAAAGTCTATTGTTCCCTGGCATCAGCTGACAGTAATGTTCTATTAGGATTGGTTTGTTTTTTTTTTTCAGAAAAAAAAATAAAAAAATGCCTTGACCTGATCAATATTTTTGTGGTATTTTTGGTCATATAGTGCATTTTGGCAGATGGCTTTTTTTTTTGTTTTTTTAATTATGTTACTTTCTCTCTAGAGATGTATTGGGAAAAGGCATTGATTAATTTAAAAAAACAAAAAAAAAAAAAAACAACCATACAATAATCACCATTAAAAAGACGCAAATGCACTTTTTTTAAGGAAAAAAAAAAGTTTAAAAAAAAAATTGTTTATAGGAGAAAAAAAATGTGAGGCAAAAAATGAAAAAAAAAACAAACAAAAAAACATAATTGACTGCACCTCTAAAATGCACTAAAAAAAAAAAATAAAAAAAAAAAATGTATATATCTGTTTGTCCTGCATTTAATATTTCTGATACAGTTCCGTGTAATATCTGAACTTAACGGTTTTTGCTTAAAGGCGCAAAAAAAAAAAAATTTAAATTAAAAAAAAAATGCACAAAAACCCCTCAAAAACACATAAAAAAAAAAAAATCCTTTCTGTGTGGCACCAGTCTTATGCCAGCTCCACCCCCAGCTTTTCAGAGCCCAAACCGGGGAACAATACATTAATAATGACAGGGTGAACTCTCTCCACAATCACTTTCTCTCACGCTCAGTCCTGCACAAGCAGAGGCTCAGTCTACAGGTTCAGGCTCTTCTATAGGTTACTGTAGCTTCTGCACACGTCGCCATCCTGTGCCCCTGAGAATGCCGCACCTTCTGTCACTATTGCCAATTACAATTTATTTCTTCCATCACCAGGAAAACAGAATTGCAATCTAACTGGGCCTTAAAGGGGCACTCCAGCTTCACTGGAAGACTGGAAGCATACCAGACTGGTGGGTGCCAGGCTCTCTGCATCCCTGCACTTCCACTGGCACCATAAGGTGGCAGGAGGCAATACATGTGCTGGACCCAACAGGACGGAAAATCTAAGCATTACCCAGCACCAGGACCCCCCCCCCACTAATGTCACATTTTTTTGGATCCACATCTACATATTCTAATAAGTCTGTTCTCTTTCTTGCAGATCCCTCTTTGCACATCATCTTCCCACGCAGCACTGCCACCAAGTCTCCAAATACATCCAGACACATTAAAGAGTGCCAGTACCTTCCCCTCCAGCACTCCAGCTGCTGTGAAACTACAATGCCCAGCATGCTCCATTCATTTCTATGAGAGTTCTGAGAAGAGCAGAGCAAGTATGCATGCTGGGAGTTGTAGTTTCACAACAGCTGGAGTGCCGCAGGTTGCCCACCTCTGCAAGCTATTCCATCAAAGTGTCACATAAAGCTGTAGCACACCAAGAAATAAAAAAACATTACTTCAACCAGAGAGCAATAATGTCTGCAGAGCGCAGCACGTCTTACCTTGAGCAGGTATTTATCTACAATTTCCATCCCGCAGCTGCTACAGACACTTTTCCCTTGTGTGTGGCCCGAAGAAGGCATGGAATGAGGAGAAGACGACGACTCCGGAGAAAGAGGGGCTGACGAACAAGAATCCTCGTCCAGCGCTGCCCCGGGGCTTCCCTGAAGCTGCGATGAGACGAGAGGGAGAAGACGTCAGCGAGACTTAAGATGCAGAGTGACATCTATTACATACTGCAACATTGTGACATGTTCTAGACTGCGACATCTGCAAAGATATAAAAAGCCATACTATACATGCACACGTACACACACGGCTCCTACACAGTATAAAATGGGACTACAGATGTAGCAGAGTTAACAGTCACAGTCATAACACGTTGACTTAACTCTGCTACATCCATAGTACAATCCCCAAGGAATATGGGCTGAAGACGCGACCAAGAAACATACAAGCAAGGCCTCATTCACATGACTATTTTCCATCCGTATTCCGCGGTATTTTGCAGCTAGCACGCAAACCCATTCATTTCTATGAGTCAGGAAAAAACAAAAACAAAAGAAAAACGGACGGCACAGATGTCACCCACATCCCTGCAAATGATAGAACATGCCTTATTCCGTTCTGCGCTGCAGATAACAGCCGTTTCCATTGACAGAACGCACACTGAAGAAATCCATATTTTGCAGACCGAAATACAGTCATGTGCACAAGGCCTGAACTTAAAGGGGTATTCCCATCTCACAAATGTAGTCTGTATAGTTAGATATAGCCATACCAGTATTATTACTAATAGAATGTATTTATATAAAATGTACCGTTTAGAAGATTTTCCTATTTGTATATCCATTGGCCCACACACATCAGTCAGGCCGTTGCCCCTGGTTACGACCGCAGCCATGTAGTAGTGGTGGTCAGCTTGCTCCTTTTCAAACCCGCTCTGAGGTAACTGCTGAATTGTGAACGCACATTACATGATCATGCGGAGACACATCTTAGGTACTTTCACATCTGCGTTTTGGACGCTACCAATTCAAAACACAATGGTCAGGATCCGTCCAAAATGCAGACTTTATAAACGGATCCTGCTCCATAGAGATGAATTGATCTTGGAACAGGATCCGTTTCCCTGCGTTTTGGAAGCGCAGACAAAAATGCTACAACCCTAAGATGTGTCTCCGTATGTTCATGTAATGTGCGTTCACAATACAGCAGTTACCTCTGAACAAGAGTAAGCCGACCACCACTACTACATGGCCACAGTGGCCGTAACTAGGGGCAACGGCCTGACTGATGTGTGTGGGACAATGAAAATACAAATAAGCAAATCTAATAAACAGTACATTTTATATAAATACATTCTATTAGTAATAATACTGGTATGGCTATATCTAACTATACAAACTACATTTGTGAGATGGGAATACCCCTTTAATGGGGGAAGGAACCTAGGGACCAGTATCCACCAGTCAAGACCAGTGGTTGCACCAGACACTTATGAACAGATCTCCAGCCATAGCAAAGCTACAACTCCTAACACACAGAGTTGTAGTGGTTTCACAACAGTGAGAGTCGTACTGTATATTCTGGGACAACCCAGACAGTGGTCATCACAAGATACAACGTAAACAGATCAAATGCACAGTCCGAAGTTACATTCGGGACAGTCCGAGCGAGGACCTCAAGTACACGGTTAAAAAATAGTTAAAAAAATGAAGCGTCCGCCGGGTGTCGGTGCCTCCCGGGATAACTGGCATAGAAGGCAAATGTGACACATTCATCGCTGACCGATCAGAGGAGGAATCACTAGACCTAATAGAAAGCGCCTGCAACAAAACCTGTCACATGGACACACGTGGTCTTACATAGGACTGCAGCCACGGCCCCCAGCTCTCTGCTCACTACACTGCTCGGCAGCACATTGGTTGCAGAAGTTGCCTTCATATGAATTGGGTTCTATCTGCAGGAAGTGCATGAACAGGACAGGGGTAGACGAGGCTGCACTACTGCTGACCTGGACCTTCAAGTGTCCCAAGGTGGGGGTGGGGAGGATTGCAGTCCTTACTTTTGACCAAAGACCGCCTTTTCATCGAGGTGTAGATTTGCATTAGTAAATTTACAGTATTGATTGTCAGATTCCTCTCTGTATATCAGAGCCGCCGCGTAGATTATTTCATTAACTGATGCAATCTGGATTTTTAGAAATTTCTAGATTCAGATCATTTTTTTCTACACGATAAAACAAAAAGTATTAAAGTCTATAAACAGGCAGGAAAAATGGATGAACCATAAGTGACCCTCTCTGACCATCCAAAAAAAAGTTGTGAGGCGTGGACGTGTGCGAATTCAGTATTTTTCATCAGGGTTTTAGGAGCCAACACCAGAAGAGGGTCCAGAACACGGACGAGGCTCAAACCCTACATAAGGCCTCTTTCACACGAGCGTCACGGATTAGGTCCGGATGTCTTCAGGGAAACTCGCACCATTTTGCAAGCAAGTTCAGTCAGTTTTGTCTGCGATTGCGCGCAGTTGTTTCCGTGCGGGTGCAATGCATTTTGATGCGTTTTTCACGCACGCGATAAAAAACTGAGGTTTATAAACAACATCTCTTAGCAACCATCGGTGAGAAACACATTGTATCCGCACTTGCTTCAGGACACAATGCGTTTTTCACTGAAGCGTCATTCACTTCTATGGGACCAGGGCTACATGAAAAAAAAACAAAAAACAAACACAGAATATACAACATGCTGCATTTTTCACGCAACGCAGAACTGATGTGTGAAGAAAAACGCTCATGTGTGTATATATACACACACAATTACAACATACACAGACAAGTGTAGTTTACAAACATTACTGTATATACACACACCACATACAGTAGCTATACCTATGTAAAGTACACACAAAATACAGATGTAGCAGAGGTGAGGTTATCATGGAACTGCAGTAAAGTGGAGTTTGTGACCCCAGGGCCTGGATGAATGAGGAGGATTCTGCTGGGAATGAGGTTGCACTAGGAGTTATAGAGATATATATATATATATATATATATATATATATATATATATATATATATATATATATATATATATATATATATATATATATATATATATATATATGTAGCTGATGCTGCAGTCCAGGACCTGTCAGCTCTGCTCAGTCTGCAGGTAGCAATGACCCTGGTATAACCCTGGAGCCTGCATGCCCCATGATGCCCCGCACTCACCAGGCTGCCCTCGCTCTTGCGGCTCCGGCCCATGCTCAGCGCTGCTCCCCCGCACTCTTCCGACATAAGGGACGTAAACTGTGAGGAAAGAGGGACGAGAGGGTGAGATTCCTGGGCGTGCACCCCCCACTCAACACCCGCCAGACAGACAGACAGGTGACAGTCGCCCACGCGCGTTTTCACGTGCAGTGTAACCCCTCGCGTGCCGCGACCTTACATCACTCAGAGCGTGAGGCGCCCGGACCTCGTGCGCCCTGCGCCGCCGCCTGCTGCCCCCTGCGCCCGGTGCAGCTGCAGAGTCACAATGCCCATCCGCTGAGGGAGAACCCCTGGAAGGTGAAGAGGTTTCCTAATCGGGCACTCCACTGGATAATGGTCGCCGGTTGTCAGGCGCTTGGGGGACGATTTGAATGAAAATGCAGCAAATTAACCCCAAATCCCCCTTGAGATAAAATGCGCTGGTCCACCTGCCGCTGATTACACCGCGCCTTCCACCTGGGGATGACCTATTTATTGTCCTGTGGGGGGGGGGTGGGGTGATAAAGGGATCATTAACGGGGCGAGCAAAGAAATACAAGTGGGGACGAATATTAAACAGTATTCTGAGTTATGTCTAATAATCCAGACTACTACCTGACACCCAAATCTTATCCGACACCCAAATCACAATAGACTGTCATATCTCCACATATACAGTCAGTATAAAACTATGCAACAGGAAATGAATACAGAAAACAGTACCATATCCATAGGACATACACATTGCTTTAATAAACACCAAGAGACCACGCTCACCGATGTAGCAGAGCCGAATCTGCACCATTTTATTGCAATCCTATGTAAATTATGCTAGCTGTGTCTAATCAAACTCGGCACTACATCTGCACTCAGACCATACAGTCACCGCCTGTACACTGCGATACACTATTTATTTCTCACGGTTCAGGGTGTATTCACACGTTGCAGGTTCCTTGCACGCGTTTTTGCAGACATGCCTGCACATGCTGCAGATACAACCCCGTTCACACGTGCGGGAGAGATTTTTCTTTTATGCAGAAATGCCTGCCACCTGTGACCATCCCCTTATAACGAATATTAGTCAAATATATTCCTATGTATACATCCAGCAGGAGAATGGGAGGAGTAGTCCCTGGTGATGGATGGGACAGTACAGGACACCACAACTGTAAATCCGCGGGTTTATACTGAACAAATAAGACTTATTCACACACAAAGTCTACCGTAATCACGCAGACCTCACAGTAAACCACGGGTATGTGCGTCCCAGGTCAGGGAATAATACTGATAACAAATATATACTGCTATGGAAAGCACAGCCATCTACCCTCTATTACTACTCCTGGCACACTGCTGGTATTTTGCACCTTTTCATCCTTCCATATTCTGGACTCTGCAGCGGATATTTCCGGGAAACGATTTTAGTACATAATTCCTGCATCACCTTCCCAATTATACAGGTTTTATATTTATGCAGCAGAGATTATTTTTTATCGGGATCTTTAAGCATTTTATTTGGGCGGAAAGTAAAGCATTTCAGGAAAAATTGAGCATGTGATATATTTATAATAATACAAAAGGAGATTAGTTACAGCAGAGCCAGTGTAAGGAAATGTTACATAGGACTGCGGGTGAAGTCACTATTATCTAATGATAAATTTACAGTGAAAACGTGGAAGGATATTTACGGTATAGAACACACACACACTGTATATCCCCATACATACCGTATAATAATTACATTCCATAGTATACACAATATGTGCACATCTGATATAGTGCACATAACTACAGTAAGATCTAGAAACATTATATATACTGTATTTATAACGTACAGATCTAGAAAATTTTATATATATATATATATATATATATATATATATATATATATATATATATACACACACATACACTAGTTATATAGTATAAAGTAAAGATCTGCAAACACACATATCGCATACACATATGCATATAACTATACAGTCCGAATATATATATATATATATATATATATATATATATATATATATATATATTACACATACATATATATACACACACGTTATATTCAGTCAAACTATGATTGAATATATATATGTATACACACAAAGTATATGTCAACGTATATATTTACATATGCATTTATATAGACTATGTACATACATACGCTAACTATATGACTGTATACTATATAAATAGTGTGTGTATATATAATATTGTAGAGCTACATTATTTACAGTCATAAACTAGGTTATTATACAGATAAATACACACACATACATTTATAGACTATGTACACCATACTGATTATATACTATACACACAGTGACTAAAGTAGAGATCTAGAAATATGTATATAACTACAGTATATAGATCCATACTAACTATAGAGCAGTCAGACTGTACAGTGCAGTGCATGTTCTCTATGCATATCAGTAGAGAAATCTAGAAATGTCTTAGATCCATACTAATATATATATATATATATATATATACACATATACACACACAATGCAGTTACTGTATATAAACTATGTACACTATACACACCTACATATATTTATATAGACCATGTACACATTATACGCAGACTATGTACACACTATAAATATATATATATATATATATATATATATATATATATATATATATATATATATTTTAAATAGACCATGTACACACTATAATCATATATACACATTTATAGACCATTGATATCTTAATAGTGTGTACATGGTCTATGTGTATAAAATATAATATATACACTATATTTTACACACACTGTATATAATATACACACAGACTATGTACACTATACAGATTTATACATCTATTACACATACACTATATATATATATATATATATATATATATATATATATATATATATATATATATATATATATATATATATATATACACACACATATACATACACTCACATTTATATCCACCATGTACACACAGACATATTTCGGATCTGAAGCCCCCGAGCTCCGCACAGACCCCCAGTTCTGCAGATGTTCTGGCCTCTGCCCAGTTGGAGCTGGCACTGCCCTCACCTTGTCAGCTGGCACCGCAGGGATATCCTTGTCTTCCAATTTACATAGGAACATCTGCTCGCTCTTCCAATACATGGCCGGCCAGGTGATTACATCCCCATCCAGGAGGCGCTCGGCTCCAGGGGCCCTCAGTCACCCCCAGCACCTCACTCCCCGACAGTCACTGCCGCTCTCCTCCCAGATGAAAAGTTTTTGTTTGCAAGTGGGAGGAACCAGAGAGCAAAACACAACGCCAGCCGCCAGGCCACACCCCAACAGACCGGGCCACGCCCATTCACATACCGGATCCGCCCCCTACACAGACCGGGCCACGCCCCTATCCTCTTGCTGCTGCTGGGGGTCTTCACCAGGACAGGGCCAATGTCACCAGCCATGAAAACAAATGCAATTATAGACAATGAAGATGATTTGTACAAAGCAATTGGAAACCAGTTACTGGTGGAGAACTACAAGCCTCATTATACTAAGTGCATGCTGCAACTTGTGGTTCCCACCACCATCCAAGGAGAACTACACCTCCTTATAAACACACAGACAGGCTGGGACCTGTAGTTCCCCACAAAGCCTGCTGGCTATGCTGTTCTCTTTAAAGCCTTTACGGGCCAGGTGCAGTTTGAATATGTTGGGAGTGATAGTTCCCAGTCAACAAATCCTAGTGAAGCCTCCCTGCCACCTGTGGACCCTCACCAGCACCTGCTGTGACCTGTAGTTCTCCAGCAGCCTGGTCCTGAAGTCTCTGCTCTGTGACTTGGAATCCCCCATTAGACTCGAGTGTCAACCAGCTGCGACTTGTAGTTCTCCATCAGCCAAGTACCATGCAAAGCCAGGTGGACGCTGACAACCCTCAGTCAAGTCATGCAGGGATGTGTAGTTCTCCATCTTTCTGACAGGGAACCACAGGTCCCAGCATGCTAGGAGTTAGAGTGAGGGTTCCCCAATTCTCAGCCACCTGAACAAAGGCTAGGACTTGCTGCGACTTGTAGTCAGCCTGATACTCAACATAGACCAGTGAAGAACTACTAGTCCCAAGGGCTCCAGTGCAACCTGCTGAGGTCAGTAGTCTCCCCACCAGCCTGGTACTGAACCAGTGACCAAACCTGTCCAGCTCCTGCTCCATCAGCCTTGGTGCCAGGATCTCCCCCATGGTATGAGCCCCCCAGCAGCAGTCCCAACCTCTCCTTGCTCTGCTCTTTCTCTGCCCCTTCTCCAAATCCTGATTATGAAATCTTTCTCATTAGGATAAAACACAACATGTGAGTGACCCCAAATCATATGTGAGGAACCAGCAAAAAATCAAGCCTACCCCAAACAGTGTGGTGCTAATTACCATCCAGCTCCCAGCCTGACACAGGGTAAAACCCCAATCACTGAGCTGCTGAGCTGAGTCAGGGCTGGGAGAGGGAGCTGAGGAGTCATCCTCATCATCTTCATCCTCATCATCCTCTTCTTCTTCTTCTTCTTCTTCCTGACTTTGCTTCTCATAACTTTGCTTTATCCTGTAGGAAATTTGCAGCATTATCCAAGGCATCCAAGTAGCAGAGGTTCGGCTCCAGGTGAGGACATGACTCTGGGAGTTGGATCATATATATTATATACAGTATATATATATATATATATATATGTTTATTTCTAGATGTAGCAGAACTGAATTTGTTAAGCTCTTGGGTTGGTCACTGATTAACTGATCTTTTCTACATCAGATGTAGCAGAGCTCATATTGTCCATCATGTGCAGGACGCAGTGGACTGTAGTCCCATTAGCCTATTTCCATTGCTTATTTGCAGGGATTTTTTTAATTTGGTTTTTAATTACAGTAAAATATCACCCTGTCATATTTTTTTCAAAAATAAAAAAAATATGAAAAATGCAATTATTGCACAATATATATTCTATTTTTGTTTTTTAATTACAGTAAAAAAATGTTGTCCTATTTTTCAAAAAGAAAACAAATATGGCAAATGCTATATATATATAATTATTATTTTTTTAATTTTATTTTTTTACTGATTTTTTTTAACTACAGTATAAAATCATTGCAATTATTGCACAATATATATATATATATATCTATATATATTTACTGAGTATTTTTGGTTTTTAATTACAGTGAAAAATCACCAACCTATTTTTGTCAAAAAGAAAAAAATCATGACAAATGCAATCACTGCACAATATATATATATTTTTTTTTATTGACTATAAATTACAGGTTTTTTTGTGCCAATAATTTATTCAGATGAAACCCCTTGCATCATGCTCCAGGCTGGATTCACACGCCACGTTTTACCCCTGTCGCTGCAAAATTTTTTTAGCTCAATAACACCGCGGCCAGACGATTCTTTAAAGTTAAACACTTAGAACACATGTGGCACTTCGGTTTTTGGGGTCAGTGGCTTTTTGTATAATATGCAGCATGCTCTGGGGGGGGGGGGGTTGTTTTTCCAACAGTGCAGAAAACACGCACAGAAATAAAAATGCAAAAAAAAAAAAGCTTATGAATGTAGTTTTTACAAGTTTTTTAAAATCCAGAAGGGCATCACCTTGACATTGAGGCTACCTGCACATCGGTATGGGTTGAGAAAGGAATTCAGCACAGATTTTAGTGCAGGTTTCTCTGCGTTTCTGCACCAAAATCCGCATGTTTCACAGTTTTTAATGCAGATTTGCCTCAGATCTCGACCCCTTGGATTGCAAAAAGTGAAAGCTGCACAAACTAGTGGCATCCTGCGGATTTCTAAGTCTGCACAGCCAGTCAATTTCTGCACCAAAAAAACAAGGTGTGCATCAGATTTGTCTGATCTCATTCACATTACTTGTACTGTATTATGCTGTGTTTTTTTCGCATGAAAATCTACATGTAAAAAAAAAAAAAACGTACAGAAAACGCAACGTGTGCAGGCAGCCTAAGTTGGGTGCAAGGAGGAGGATACGATATGACTTCAATTGTTTTCCACTGTTAAATATCTGAAAATTTTGCTTTTCTTCCCCATAGAGAAGAATTGAAGTTGCAATTTTTGCAACCAGGTTTTTGCCTAATAGCGCCGTGGTGTGCAAATTGGGAGCAAAAATTAGTAATTTATTTCAAATTAGGCGCATGGAGGGAAGGGGAAGCATTTAGGGCCACTTTATACATGCCATTTTTTTCAGACATTTTTTTAAAATTGTCTTTTTGTTTTTCCTCTATAGAGAACAAGATGTCAAAATGCCAGAACAGTTTTAAAAGCTACAAAATATGATGTTTTATAAAAAACGCCAGAAAAGCAAAACAAAAAAACGACACCCAATTAACAAAAAAACGGTTGTATGTCCTGTGTTTTATATTTCCCGTAGAGCAGGTGTTTTATCACAAACAGTACACTAAAAACCGCAGGTATAAAAAACAAAACAAAAAAAAAAACACCACGACCATAAAAGTGCTGAAAAATGCCTTTAAAAAATGATGCGTGAACCCGCCTGAAGTCTATCTGCACATGCTGTGGATTACGAGCGAATTCCCCTGCGGGAAAACCGCAGCGTAATACAGTACCAGCAAAGTGTGTGAGAGTAGACAAAGAACATGTCCACTTTGTAGATTTTTATTCTGTGTGGAAATTAACCTGCTGGGCCGATTTTTTTTTTTTTTTAAATTTCTTAAAATCTGCAGCATGTCAATTATGCTTGTGGGTTTTAGCTTTTCAAATGAAGGGTGAGATCTGCGTCAAAACCGCAGATTAGAAATTGCAGAAATTTTAAGCACTCAAATCCGGATCTTCTGCGTATTCCTGAACCCCTAAGAGCTCATGTACATGAACATATTTTCTTTCTGCGTCAGTTTTTTCTGCGGACCGTATGCGGAACCATTCATTTCAATGGGGCTGCAAAAAAACCCGGAAGTTACTCCACATGCATTCCGTTTCCGTATGTCTGTTCCGCAAAAAGTTAGAACATGTCCTATTATTGTTCGCATTACGGACAAGGATAGGACTGTTCTATTAGGGGCCGGCTGTTCTGTTCCGCAAGATACAGAATGCACACGGACGTCATCCGTATTTTTTGCGGATCAGTTTTTTGCAGACTGCAAAATACATACGGTCGTGTGCTTGAGGCCTAATACTGAAATTGCAATTATAATGCATCAAAAAAAGATTTGTACTGATGAATATATGGATATATTATATTCATATTTATTAAAATGGCGCATGTTGCATCTTGCTTATGAGACTAGACACTTTTATTTCCCTTACACCGCTCCACGTCTGGCGTACAGTAATCCCAAATTATGCACATGACTTTTCACAAGTCTGGCACGTTGTACGACTCCTATGAGCCACTTCCTTTCTTTCTAATGTCTGATTCACATAATACGTATCTGATGCATGCTGCGCCCTCCATCGGTGACCAAATTCTGATACATCTTGCTCCCCTATATGTTAACATAGGACGGCAGGTAAACCTATGGAATGACACTGCCACATGTCTATTAGGGCTTGTTCGCACGACCGTATGTATTTTGCGGTCCGCAAAAAATACGGATGACTTCCGTGTGCATTACGTTTATGGCAGAACGGAACAGCCGGCCCCTAATAGAACAGTCCTATCCTTCTCTGTAATGCGGACAGTAATAGGACATGTTCTATAAATGTTTGCGGAACGGACATACGGAAACGGAAAGCACACAGAGTACCTTCCGTTTTTTTTTTGCGGACCCATTGAAATGAATGGTTCCGCATACGGTCCGCAAAAAAAACCAAAAACGGAACGGACACGGAAATAAAATACGTTCGTGTGAATGAGCCCTAAGCCGTAGGATTCTATCACTGCAGAAATGGTGCACACTGTATCATATATTAATTCCTGAGACTTCCACCCATCTTACTCGATCTGTTATATTGTCCTTCTGTAGATTATAAAGTCACACCGGCGTCCCCTGTAGATCCTATATACAGTATTCTACAGATAAAGCTGAATAATATCTGGTACTGCCCTGTACTAGGGGGCATCCTGCTACATTGTTTGCCCTCTCCTTAAGTGGGCATAGCATAACATAATATCCTAGAGATTTTAGTTAAATCAATGATCATTGACTGGGCTGTAATATGTATAATCTCCTAATAACCTGAAAGGAACTTGTTGACAAATCTTTCCCCCATAACAGGCACAATCCCTATACTTTGTCCTTCCTTGCACTCTGCAGGCTCCATTGACAGGTCCCATTCATCTCCTGGGCACAGCGCTCTGCCCTTATCTGCCCCCACTGAAACTTGATATTTTAATGAAATAAATGTGAATTAGTAAATTATGACTCTGGGAGATAAATCAGGGCCGGTATAAAGCAGAGCACATAGTGAATAAACACAGGTTATTAGGAGAGGGTCTGGGGTGCAGGCAATGAGTTGGGAGGGCAGAGAGGATTAGAGGTCCTGAAGTGTCCTACAAGTGAGCAGGAGCCCAATCTGTGGCTCTGAGCACTGCCCACAAATACTCCAACATGGGGCAACGTTGGGGGATTTATAAGCTAAAATCAAAATTGTTGTAACTTTTTTTGTTTAATTTTAATTTTGAAAATAAAGGAATAAAATTGCTTTTTTTTTAGTATTTTTTAAAGACTATTTATTTTTAAATAATAAATTCACAAGTGGAGAGAAAACAATGTTTGTTGTTGCAAAATTAATAGAAAAATAAATTCAGGGATAGTTCTGAAATTCTATTAGAAAATGTAGTTATTCCTATGATATGCAATATTTTTAATTGCTAATATTGTATTATGGTTTTATTAACATCTTTTGAAATTATTTATACTAAGAATATATCTCAGAAGATATTTTATTTCTGGTTGTAAAGCAGTTAATGAGTTTAGGGGTAAGTTAAGTGTTGCCGGCACTTTGGAAACACTGGGGTCCTGTGTTCTGAGCTGTATGATCTGTTTATGTAACTACCCATTTATAGAACATAATATAATATGCAGAATATCATACGGGATCCTGATATCCATGAATTCATATATTCAGTAGGTATTGGGCTCATGTCAATGATGAGTCTATGTAACTGGTAAAAACCTCACCTCTATCTACAGTTAATATGTGTCACCTTTTTATATACTTTGTGTATATTTCATAATAATTGTATTTTTCGTATTAGTGTGAACCTGTCGCTTAACTGTTTTGTGCCTCTTGATAACTTCCCCACCTCTTCCATCCCTCTTGCCAGGCAAACACATGCATCCCCAGCCTCCATAGGATGTGTCCCTATGCTTATCCCAAAAGTCCCCATTGAATCTGAATGTACAGTAGAGATGAGCGAGCATGCTCGGTAGCAATTCTAGAGTAGTAGCGTACGCATCTTCTAATCTGTACACTAATGCATACGCATCTTATAAATTTGTACACTAATGCATACGCTACTACTCTAAAATTGCTCCCGAGCATGCTCGCTCATCTCTAGAATGTAGAAATATACAAAGCAAAATACAATGGGCTATAATGTTGGCTAGTGTCATTCGTTAGTTTACTTTTGGCGTGGATTCTGCTCCAAAAATGTATTAATATATTAACTTTAATCGCAGTTTTCATTTTGTTTGCTTTTCTTTTTTTTAACCGCACTGCAAAAAACTGTGTCCTGTTCATTTTTGACGCAAATTCCATACAAAATCTGCATCCAGGATTCTCATTGAAAAGAAAAAAAGACAAAACTGCATCAAAAACAACATTAAAAAAATGCATCCAAAAAAAGCATCCAAAAATGGAATCCACATAAGGTTTTTTCAGCACAGAAAATATTTTGTGTGACACATATTTTGAAAGTTTGCTCCTTCAGTGTTTTTCAGTCTTTTTATCCAGATCTTTCTGTGGTATACTGAAGTAAAATTATAATCGTTACATGGGGTTTTAGTGACAAATCCATCAAGTTAAAGACTCAATATTTCCAGTGTTGACCCTTCTTTCTCAAGACGTCTGCAGTTCGATCCATCATGCTGGCTTCGTGATTAATGAGTGCATGGAGTTTATCACAATTTTGTGTTTTTTGTTTTTTTTTTTTGTTTTTTTTTTTGCACACTCACTTTTTTACTTTGAGATCTGGGGAGTTTCCTGGCCATGGACCCAAATGTTCAATGTTTTGTTCGCCAAGCCACTTAGTTATCACTTTTGCCTTGTGACATGGTGTCCATCACCACATCATTCCTGGATGGTTGGGAAAAGTGCTCTTGGACAATGTTTTGATCCCATTCTTTATTCATGGTAGTGATTTTAGGCAAAATTGGGAGTGATCCCATTCCCTTGGATGAGAGACAACCCCAGACGTGAATGGTCTCAGGATACTTTACTGCCGGCATGACACAGGACTTGTGGTTACATTCACCTAGTCTTCTCTGGACTGCCTTAGTGTGAAGGGGGCTTCAAAAGAGTCCTCTGCAGTCCATTCTGTATGTCCTGAAGAATGTCTATCTGTCCTTCATGTTTCTATTGAACAGAAGTGGCTCCTTTGTTGCCCTTCTTGACACCAGGCCATCTTCCAAAAGCCTTCGCCTCACTATGCATACAGATGCCCTCACACCTGCCTGCTGCCATTCCTGAGCAAGCTCTGCACTGGTGGCGACCTGATCCCATAACTGAATCCTCTTTAGGAGACTGTCTTGGCACTTGCTTGACTTTCTTGGGCACTATGAAGCCACCATTAGAGCAATTGAACCTCCCTCCTTGAAGTTCTTGATAATAATATAAATGATTGATTAAAGTGCAGTCTTACAAGAAACAATGTTCTTGCATGTGAAGCTCTTTTGATGCAAAGCAATGATGACAGCACATTTCCTTGGAGGTAACCATGGTTAACAGATGAAGATAATGATTTCGATGCACAGCCACACTCTTTTAAAGTAACCAGTCTGCTCTTCTAATTCAATCAGCATGACAGAGGGATATCAGCAGCCTTTTCATTGTTAACACTTTCTCCTGAGCTAATGAGAAGATCACTGAAATGGTGTTAGCAGGTCATTTTCTGGCAGGGCTGAAATGCAGTGGAAATAGGTTTTTTTGTGATTGTTATAACAATCGTTCATAACAATCTAGAGTTAAGGCAAATTGCTGCCAGAAAACTTTGTAAAAACAAAATTTATTTGGCTCAAAAGTTCTGGCCACAGCTGTGTAAAGTATATTTAGATGTATGATATTGTATTACTGTAACTACGGTTGAGCGATTGCTGTATCTGAACCTGATTCTTTTAAAAACTACATTACAAATATGGCCTCCGTCCTACTGTAAGATGTATGGCCTCCACAGAGATCTTTCCGAAGTTTCAGCAAATATTGTGAGACTTACTTTGTCTCATCTCCATCACGTGTCAGTTCGTTTCAAGTGAAAGTAAAAATCCTTGGTGATGGCACAAAACTGCAGAATGTCTCCATGTGCCTAAAGTTAAGCATATTGGGAATATATTACATCATTTATCCTGTACTGATCCTGAGTATTGTATTATACTCCAGAGCTGCACTCACTATTCTGCTGATACAGTCAATGTGTACATACATTACATTACTTATCTTGTACTGATCCTGAGTTACAGCCTGTATTATACTCCAGAGCTGCACTCACTATTCTGCTGATACAGTCAATGTGTACATACATCACTTATCTTGTACTGATCCTGAGTTACATCCTGTATTATACTCCAGAGCTGCACTCGCTATTCTGCTGGTGCAGTCACTGTGTACATACATTACTTATCCTGTACTGATCCTGAGTTACATCCTGTATTATACTCCAGAGCTGCACTCACTATTCTGCTGATACAGTCAATGTGTACATACATCACTTATCTTGTACTGATCCTGAGTTACATCCTGTATTATACTCCAGAGCTGCACTCACTATTCTGCTGGTGCAGTCACTGTGTACATACATTACATTACTTATCCTGTACTGATCCTGAGTTACATCCTGTATTATACTCCAGAGCTGCACTCACTATTCTGCTGATACAGTCAATGTGTACATACATTACATTACTTATCTTGTACTGATCCTGAGTTACATCCTGTATTATACTCCAGAGCTGCACTCACTATTCTGCTGGTGCAGTCACTGTGTACATACATTACATTACTTATCCTGTACTGATCCTGAGTTACAGCCTGTATTATACTCCAGAGCTGCACTCACTATTCTGCTGATACAGTCAATGTGTACATACATCACTTATCTTGTACTGATCCTGAGTTACATCCTGTATTATACTCCAGAGCTGCACTCACTATTCTGCTGGTGCAGTCACTGTGTACATACATTACATTACTTATCCTGTACTGATCCTGAGTTACATCCTGTATTATACTCCAGAGCTGCACTCACTATTCTGCTGATACAGTCAATGTGTACATACATTACATTACTTATCTTGTACTGATCCTGAGTTACATCCTGTATTATACTCCAGAGCTGCACTCACTATTCTGCTGGTGCAGTCACTGTGTACATACATTACATTACTTATCCTGTACTGATCCTGAGTTACATCCTGTATTCTACTCCAGAGCTGCACTCACTATTCTGTTGGTACAGTCACTGTGTACATACATTACTTATCCTGTACTGATCCTGAGTTACATCCTGTATTATACTCCAGAGCTGCACTCACTATTCTGCTGGTGGAGTCACTGTGTACATACATTACATTACTTATCCTGTACTGATCCTGAGTTACATCCTGTATTATACTCCAGAGCTGCACTCACTATTCTGCTGGTGGAGTCACTGTGTACATACATTACATTACTTATCCTGTACTGATCCTGAGTTACATCCTGTATTATACTCCAGAGCTGCACTCACTATTCTGCTGGTGGAGTCACTGTGAACATAAATTACAACACAGGCGGCAATTCAAGATCAGTGCAGTCACAGACTACCAGGACTTGATGGGAGTTGTAGTTTCATAACAGTTGTAGAGTTACAAATTGGAGATCACAACTAACCCTGGTACCCAACCCATTTCTAAGAACATGTCAGAAGATGCAGTATTCGCTTTCTGAACATGGCACTTGTTTGCGGCGCTGTCATTGGCACACGTGCCCGTGTTATAGGCCGGACAGGTGTAATGACGGCTCTGCTGAATATCCCCCATCTTGTTTATTTATGCGGCTGCTTCAGGTGCTGGAGAAGTCTGTCTGACATAGGAAATCTCCAGACCCCAGGACTCTGCAAGTCTCTAAGGTAATAGCTCCCTTCTGTTTAGTAGGAAGTGGGTTGACCTTAGGGGGTCAAGGTCTGACCCCATCCCCCTCCGGTGGTGGTGGGTGGAGGAGGGTAATTGCCTTTAGACCTTGAATGTTGGCAGTGGCATTTGGCATGAAAAGTGAATGACGTCTTTTCAACTGTGTATCGGGGTTCAGTCAGGATATCGATAGCCAAAAATGTCCACGCTCTAATCTCTGGTCTACAAAGCATCAGTCACCTTCTTGTATCCTAGTCTCAAACAGTCCAAGGATCCCTATCTGTAGCCGAACTACAAGTCCCAGCATAAAGACACTGTTTTCCTTAGGCCCGGGCTCCACTATGTCTATATGGCCGTCATTATTACCCAAATGTATCCTTATTGGAAAAGTATGGAAACAATGTTGCATTATTTGAGAATTGAAAATCACATGAAATATGTCTTCCCTATAGGTTTCTATTAAAGGTGGATTCTGGTTATATCAAGTTATCCCAATCCATAGGATAAGGGATATACAGATCGGTTGGGGGGCCTCAAACCCCATGGAGCCCCTTGAAATAAATGGAGCGGGTGGTTGGAAATGTGCATAGCTGCTCACTTCATTTCTATGGGAGTTCAAGCGTCAATCTCTAGAACTCCCACAGAAATGAATGGAGCAGCCGCACGCATTTCCGACCACCTGTCCTGTTCATTTCAGGGGGCTCCATGGCGTTTGGGTTCCCTGTTCTTGTGATCGATGTGGGTGTTGCCTCTGGGATCTAATAGTTATATCCTATAGCAGGGATATCCAACCTGTGGCCCTCCAGCTGTTGCAAAACTACCAACTCCCAGCATGCCCGGACAGCCTACAGCAGGGTATGATGGGACTTGTAGTTTTACAATAGCTGGAGGGCCGCAGGTTGAGCATGCCTGATGTGGATAGGGGATAACGTGATATAACTGGAATACCCCTTTAAATATGTTCTTATAAAGACACTGTGGGGGAAGGGGTCCTCCGACCACCCTGTGTGAAGAATGGAGAACTCTTCTTACTATTTGTCTGGCCACATGCATCTGCTCCTGGTGATAACCGATCTGAGAACCGTCTTCCTGAGAGAGCACCTGTAAATTTGTGATTGTGATTTTCCGCAATGTGATTTTATTTTTTATGTTTTTTAATTTTTTTTTTTTTTAGATTCAAAAAGAATGCCAGTGTCTGATTCACTACGGGGGTCAGGGGGCCCCCCATTCTGGATATAGGTGAAGGTCCCTGAAGTGGACGCCACATTTATCGGACAGTTATGGTAGTTCCCGTGGAGATACCTCTTTAAGGTGGCAAAAAAAAGTCTAATAAAAAAAAAAAGTCCACAATATAAAAACATGGCGGTTTAGCAAAATGCAAATTTTGCAAAAATAAAACACAAAACATCAATATTGTGTCAAAACAGGCAAGTGTGAATCCCAAAAAACGCAAAGGGATATGTTGTTGTTTTTTTGTGTTTTTTTTTTAACATACCAGATTATAGGTAATTCTGGATAATTACTTCTGGGAAAAATATTTTTTTTTAAATTCTATTTTGTGATGGAGTTTTATAGCTACATTCAAGGGTTGAGGGAACAAGAACACTGCATTTCCCCCTGCTCCTGCGCTGAGACACTTTTTTTGGTATATGCACATGATGAGTCCTAGGCACAGATTTTTGTGTGGAGAATTTGAAGCATAATACAGTACCAGCTAAGTAGATGAGATTTTCAAAATCTCATGTACACGGTGCGGAAATTTTCCACGTGTAAAGTGATTTTGAAATATGCAGCATATCAATCGTATGTGCGGATTTTCAGTACAGAGTTCGCCCTTTGCAATGAAGAAGGTGAGATGTGGAGCAAATCCATGACAAAATTGCGAGCAACAGGCGGACATTGGTGTGGAAACGGAGTAAAAAAACACTCAAAAATCCAGATAAACTACACTACTGTGCATGTCCCCTAAAAAATATCTTAGAGAAGTTCATGAATAGCAATTTCCTAATCTAATGCTAGCAAGGGAATGGCTCTCTTTAAGGCTTCTTTCACACGAACGTTGTGCTTTGCAGTCCGCAAATTGCAGATCCACAAAAAAAACGGATGACGTCCGTATGGCATCCGTTTTTTTTAACTGATCCACTGTAACCATGCCTATCCTTGTCTGCAAAATGGACAAGAATAAGACATGTTCTATTTTTTTTGCGGGGCCGCGGTCCGGACATACAGATGCAGATAGCACACGGTGTGCTGTCAGTATTTTTTGCTGTCCCATTAAAACGAATGGGTCCGCATCCTATCAGCAAAATATGAGGATCGGAGCACGCAAAATACACTGTCGTGTGAAAGAAGCCTAAGGCCCCTTTCACACGGGTGAGATTTCCGCGCAGGTGCAATGCGTGATGCGAAAGCATTGCACTCACACTGAATCCATTCCTGACCCATTCATTTCAATGGGTCTTTTCACATGGGCGAATTTTTTAACGCATCAGTTCGCCATTGCGTGAAAATCGCAGCATGTTCTATATACTCCGTTTTTCACGCAGCCCTGGCTCCATTGAAGTGAATGGGTCTGCGCGAAATTCGCATTGCATCCGCAAGCAAGTGCGGATGCCAGACGTGATTCACTGATGGTTGCTTAGCGATGTTGTTTGTAAACATTCAGTTTTTAATCACGCGCGTGCAAAATGCATTCATACACATCGCACCCGCGCGTTAAAAACTGAACAAACATACACAATCACAGACAAAACTGACTATGATTGCGTGCGGATTGGTGCGAGTTGTCCTGATCGCACCCTGAACGCATCCAGTCTGAATCCGGATCGTTCGTGTGAAAGGGCCCTAACTGTAGGAACGTCCCACTAAAAGCCTACAAACACCCTGGGGATTGCCTGCACTTACTGAAACAAAATCACTACTGTAAACTTCCTCTAGTACAATAATCTACAAGTTGCGGCTTTCTTGCTGTTGTGAAACTACACCCCCCCATGATGATGAGGCAGCCATGGTGCTACACATGTCTAAGGGCTAATTTCTTGGAAGATCTGCCAACTCTTCCACAAGGTCTCCCATTTTCCAGGGAGCCTCTTGGACATTCTAGTAGAGTTGACTATGGCTTTAATATAACGTCAGATGTTTTTATCTATTTTGCTCACTTCTATAGCACTAAACATATTCCGCAGCGCTTTACAGACATTATCATCACTCGCTGACCTCAGAGGGGCTCACAATGTAAGTTCCCTATCAGTGTGTCTCTGGAGTGTGAGCGGAAACTCACGCAAACAAACATGCAAAATCCGTGCAGATGTTGTCCTTGGTTAGATTTAAACCTAGGACCCCAGCGGCGGTGCTAACCACTGAGCCACCGTGCTGCCCATATAATTTTTTGACTTCATGCAGCCCTATAGGAATATATTACATTGCTGTTTGACGTGACAATTAATGTGCACAATTTATCTGTTCTGCCCTAGACTTATAGCTGTCATGGTATCCATAGGGGTTTCAGCTCAAAGTCCAAGACTGTAGCTATAGTACAGGGATCAGCAACCTTCGGCACTCCAGCTGTTGTGAAACTACAATTCCCAGCATGCTCCATTCATTTGTGTGGGAGTTCTGAGAAGAGCAGAGTAATTCTGCATGCTGGGAGTTGTAGTTTCACAACAGCTGGAGTGCCGGAGGTTCCCGACCCCTGCTATAAGGGGTGCAGAGGAAGCATTACCACCGGGGCCCTAGTACCTGAGAGGAACCTAAATGCCCATTATAAATGGTACATGGGAGACCCTGCTACAAATGTGGTATTCAGTCCCAGGAGCTTCGTGTTCTTCCTCTGTATAAGGGCTCATGCGGATGTATGTAATTTGCGGTCCGCAAAAAATGGATCCTCAATGACGTCCGTGTGCATTCCGTATTTTGCGGAAGGGAACAGCTGGCCCCTAACAGAACAGTCCTATCCTTGTCCGTAATGTGGGCAATAATAGGACATGTTCTATTTCTTTTACGGAAAGGACATACAGAAACGGAATGCACACGGAGTAACTTCCGTTTTTTTTGTGGACACTTTGAATTTAATGGTTCCACATATGGTCCACAAAAAAAAAACGCAACAGACATGGAATGAAAATACGTTTGTGTGCGTAAGCAATAAGGCCCTATTCAAACGGTTGTATTTTTGGCCGGCATCTGCATCCACATTTTTTTTTACGGATGCTCTCTACATCCGTATATACGTTCTGCAGTCCCGCAAAAAAGATGTCTTATTCTTATCCATTTTGCAGTCCACAAAAAAAAACGGATGCCACACAGATGTTATCTGTTTTTTCCGCATTTGTGGACTGCAAAATACACATGTTCGTGTAAATTCACCATAAGGCCCTCACATGAAGGTATGTATTCTGCAGTTTGCAAAATGTGGATCTGCCAAAAATATGGATGACGTCCATTTTTTTTTTGCGGACCCATTGTAACAATGCCTGTTCTTGGCTGCAAAATGGACAAGAATAGGACATGTTCTCTCTTTTTTGCGGGCCTAAAGCTATGAACCCATCTGTCCGGTCGTCCATCCATTGTAAGGAATCAGGATATTCACAGTCTTGGTTATTCTCAATCTTATTGGGAATAAATATTATTTTATTTCCCTGGAAACAGGAAGGCAGAATCTCCATCCAACGACACATCACAGGAGATCTCCATGAAACGTGCTCCGCCAGGTCAGACGAGACGGCTCTGCAACCCATCACACAGTGGATGGAAGGGAGAAGGGCAGAATCCAATTGAAGGAAGCAATTAAAAATGTGTCCGTATTACATGAATGATACAGATCTCTAGACACCTGGGCTCCATATGCTGCTGCACGTAATGTAGAACTACAAATCCCAGAAGGCTTCCATCACTGGACTCGGAAATAGAGTTTCAAAGTAACCAGAAAGCCTCCTAACATGGAGATCCACCTATAACTTTGTGTGAAAGTGTTGAAAAACATTATTTGCTACCTGGAAACCATCAACAAGTAGGCTAGCTGCTGCTGACTGATCTTTTATATGCTTGTCATACTGTTTTATTATTGCGTTTCGTGTATTTACTCCCAGTGGATGAAAAACGGTCATGTCGTGCAATGGACATTTTTCTAAGGCCAACCGACGGTTCGTGTAGCTGAAGCGGAGGCACGAGATTATCCAGAGAATTATTTGGAAGTTTTGTATTTAGGAAACTTCACATCGCCATAAAAAGGGTTTCACCTGGTAATGGAGAAATGTAATTAGGAGTTGAGGAGCCATCAATCATGGAGAACAAAAGAAAGAAAACAGGAGAGAGTCAACTCGCAGCTGCCAATAAACTGACCATCCGGCCGCCCGTGCAGCGACCTGTGGAGATGGCAGTGATCCGGCAAAGATGACTGAGGCCTTAATGTTACAAGATGGAGCTTCAGTCCCTCTGTAGAGGGCTCCAAATGTATGTGTAGGCCCCATTTCAAATGGAAAGGTGGAACTTGTTGCCCATGGCAACCAATCAGAGGCCAGCTTTCATTTTATAAATAGCTCTGGTAAAATGTAAGCTGCGCTCTGATTGGTTGCTATGGGCAACGAGGCCTGTTAGGCAGTGCTGATCAATTAGCCTGGCTCATGGCAGTATAAATGATTAGTACCCCTGAATAATTAGCATAATTACATACAATTATTTACTTACATTTTTACTAAAAATGTGTTCTTTGTGTGGAAAATAAATATAAGATAACTGAATGGATCATTCTAAGTTTACAGTAGACAGCAGTACGAGCTATATGAGGGCAGCAGGCCTCTCACAGAAGGGTTTGTTATATGAAGCCCACACCTAGAGATTCTGCCTAGGTGTCACCATAGCATAGCCAAAATCAAGATGGTTGATCAAGACATGGTGAGGGAACGTGGATCAGAGGGTCCTAAAGATACCTCAACGCGCGTTTTGCTAAGCTGAGGTTCGTCAGGGTATGAGGTATTACACATTTAAATAGAAAAGAACTCGCCAAACACCTCAGATGATTTCACTAATATTCTTATTAATTATTTTACACATTTATATAGCACTATTATATTCCGGATTCGAGCCCTGGCCCCCAGCCCTGCAAGGCACCAGTGCTAACCACTGAGCCACCATGCTGCCCAATACAGTGTGTCACAGGAGTGATGATCGTCACGTCAACGCTGGAATCGGTGCATACCAATAGGGAGAGAGTCCGCAGCATGTTACAGACCCCCAACTCCCAAGTATATCAGCAGCGCGACCACGTGACACTACTCACAGTGCACCCCAGTGACGCGCACAATCACCATAATGGCGGCCGGCGCTTGCAGGCATACATAGAGATGATGCATGCAATGCATCGTATGAAAAAATCAAAATAGTCAAACAGTCGAGATGCAAAAGCTGCAATTTCAGTAGTAAATTCCACTAAAAAATAACAGTCTAAGGGCCCTTTCACATGAACGTGGAGCACGGTCCAGGACGGTCCGTGAAAACCCGGATCGTGCTCATTCTGAGGGCAGGAGCGCACAGCGTCATTGGTTGCTATGACGCTGTGTGCTTCCTAAGGCCGCCGCTGTACAGTCATACACTCTATACGAGCGTGCACAGCGTATCACTGTACAGTGGCGGCCTCAGGAAGTGCACGGCGTCATGGCAACCAATGACGCTGTGCGCTCCTGCCCTCAGAAGGAGCACAGTCCGGGTTTTCACAGACTGTCCCAGACCATGCTCCTCAATCGCGTGAAAGGGCCCTAAAACAGCATTTTTGAGACTAAACACAGATGCAAACACTTTAGTAAATGTGCCTCATTTTACATTTGGAGCAGGCCTTGTACTTCACTTTCTTTGCACAAATTGAAAATGACAGAATTCTTGTCCTTTATGCATAATAATTCAACCCTGCGAAGTCTAAATCCAAGTGATATATGGTGTAGGGAGCAGAATACTATACCCTCATGCTTAAAAACAACAAACAGTCTTGCACTTGAGTCTCATGCGTCCTGGAGGTATCTTCAGCTGCTGTAGGTCTGCATTGTGCTGCACCTCATCCCCTCCACCAGCGAAGGCCACTGTAAGCTCTCCTCATTCCATTAACTCTGACAGCTCTGCCTGTCCCGGCTAAACACAACAATTTGAGGGTCACTAGCATTTTGTCACATTCCTTTAAGACTGCCACGCTACCTTGACAGCATCTCCTATTGTTCCTAGAGCTCTGAGGACTGGGTGATGTCTGCACATTACCACACAGGAGAGCAGCTGCTGGAGGGATGTATGTTACCTGCCCTGAGGCTGGAATGTGCGCCATACCTACTGGGAGTCATTCATGCAGTACGCTCTTATTCAGGGGATCCACCAGATAAAGTCTTCATTCAGACAGCCCAGATATGGCTGTAAGGCCAGGACCCTATAAGGTTCTATGGTGATTGAATTTTGGTTGCTTTGTGGAAGGTCCAGATTGTGCAGCTCTAAGAAGGAGGCTAAAATGCGTCAGCATGATGGCCATGTGAAAGAAGCCTTGCCCTGAAGGATGGCACAGATTGATATCAAGATCATGTCACTGGTGGCTCTAAAGCCAAAGTGAGTATAGAAATGAGTCAAATATGCACATTCACGGTCCTGCTGGTTGGAATCGGTTGGCGCTCTTATGGTAATAGGGTTGGTTTGTAGGCCGATCTCCTTCTATACTTCCTAAAAGCTGCTGTCCCAAAAAGACAACCCAAAACAGCAACGTGACCCTCTCTTTCCTTTTCTTTGTCCCTGTGCTTTTCTCAATGTTCGAGCCTCAGAGGTTGGAGATAGATCTGGCCATAAAGATCGTCTTGGTAGCGTGAACCCATAGCATATCTGCAGGGGTGGACTGGTAACTTCACATGGCCACCCACCCACCGGGCAATTTTCCTGTAGGGTCTATAGCCAATCCGCCACTGCCTATCTGTGTAAGGTTCCACAGCACAAGAGTAGGTTCCTAAATAAATTTGGCAACATTTTATAGTACATTTAATACAGTCATAGCACGTATGTAAACAAAGTTGGGGTCTTCACTACTCAATCAGAATTGCGTTGGTGCTGGCGAAATGACCCGGTAGTCCGTTCATCAAGAAAAAGAAAATCGCTGCACTCCAGTGATGTTACAAATAAGGATATCATTTCTTTTGCTTTACAAAGATGTCAAAAAGTTTTTGGGATCCAGACAGGTGTAATTAATATTCCACAATATAAATCACCAAACGTTTCAGTCCGAGTGGACCTTCCTCAGTGATGTGACCTGTGGTTTCTGTATGGCTTCAGGGGATCCAGCTTTGGCCAGTCCATATTGCTTATTTTCCTCATTTTATTCGGTAACCTACTCTAGTGCTGGACTTTTTTGGTTAACACCCTTAGGGCCCTTTCACACGACCGTGTGCTCTCCAAGACATACAGTCCGTGAGTGGACCATATGTCCCGGAGCAGCATCGATCGTGTGCATGGGAGCACACAGCATCATTGATTACAATGATGCTGTGCGCTCCGGTGCGCACGATCGATGCCGCTCCGGGACATATGGCCCACTCACGGACTGTATGTCTCGGAGGGAATAAGGTCATGTGAAAGGGCCCTAAGGGTGTGTATGTAGGGTCTCCCCTCTTCTATTCACTTGTGTCACCCTGTCTATCTGGTCTGCACAGCACATTGCTTGTTCTGTTGATGCCATATTAAAGGAATTTTCCAGAATTTTGCAACCTCTTGCTCAGTCTCTACTTTATTTGATGTGAAATAAATCATCAAATCACAAGCTCATGCATTAGGCCTCATGCTACCGCAGTCATCCCTCCCTCGTCCAGTTCTGTTGGTTATTGGTAGCTCATCGCTGATTTCACCCAGACATGTGCTGCTGATAACTGGGCATCTTTCATCCTGATGAAAATGGCAATCACTAAACGTTGTTCGTTGATCGGCTATTTCAATATACAAGCCAATTATTGGGAATGAACATTCCTATGAATGTCTGTTCCTTATAACTTGCCCAAAAATCGTGTGGTCTAATAGGGACCTAAGTTTACTAGCTGAAATTCTTGGAGGTCTGTGCATTATAAGCTTAGGCCTTATTCACAATCAGTGTTCGGTCAGTGATTTCCATCAATGATCTTGAACCCAAACCAGGTGCGGGTCGAAACACAGAACAAGTGCAGATCTTTCCCTTATACCTTATGTCTGTGTAGACTCCAGTCCTGGTCTTGGCTCAGAATCAATGATGGAAATCACTGACTGAACACTGATGCAAAACACTTACGTGTGAATAAGGCCACTTTCAAACGGTCAGTATTTGGTCAGTATTTTGCATCAGTATTTGGGCTCATGCACACGAACGTATTTTCTTTCCGCGTCCGTTCCGGTTTTTTTTGCGGACCGTATGCGGAACCATTCACTTCAATGGGTCCGCAAAAAAAACGGAAGGTACTCTGTGTGCATTCTGTTTCCGTATGTCCGTATTTCCGTTCCGCAAAAAAGTAGAACATGTCCTATTATTGTCCGCATTACGGACAAGGATAGTACTGTTCTATTAGGGGCCAGCTGTTCCGTTCCGCAAAATACGGAATGCACACGGATGTCATCCGTTTTTTTTTGCGGATCCGTTTTTGCGGACCGCAAAATACATACGGTCGTGTGCATGAGCCCTTTATGAGTGGAATCTACAGAGACGTAGTATAATGGAAATATATGTGCCTCTTCTGTGTTTTGGACCCATTCCTGATTTTGGCTTACAAAGGCTAGTTTCACACGACCGTTGCAAATTGCGGATCCGCAAAAAAAAGGATGACGTCCATATGGTATCTGTTTTTTTTTTTGCGGATCCATTGTAACAATGCCTATCCTTGTCCGCAAAACGAACAAGAATAGGACATGTTCTATTTTTTTAGCGGGCTACAGCACGGACATACGGATGCGGATAGCACACAGTGTGCTGCCAGTATTTTTTGATGACCCATTAAAATGAATGGGTCCGCATCCTATCCGCAAAATATACTGTCATGTGAAAGAAGCCAAATACTGATAAAAAATACTGACCAAATACTGACCGTGTGCAAGTGGCCTAAGAGCTCATGCACACAAACGTATTTTTTAGTCCACATCAGATTCACTTGAAAGGGGCTGCAAAAGATGCGGACAGCACACCCGTGTGCTGTCCGCATCCATATGTCCGTTCCGCAGCCCTGAAAAAAAATAGACATGTCCTATTCTTATTCGTTTTACGGACAAGGATAGGAAAGTTCTATAGAGGGCAGGACATTCTGTTCCACAAAATAGAGAACAAACGGCCGGTATCTGTGTTTTGCGGATCACAAAAACAGAAATGGTCGTGTGCATGAGTTCAGGGTGGTCAACTGTCCAGAAATTTCTAGAAAGTTTGTAAAAATAGGTGACTTTTTTCCTGTGTCTGTGAAAAAAAAATAGATGTGTCCATGATTTTTTTTTTTTAGGCTGGTGGAACGTGACTAGATTATTTTGGCTGTAATTATCATCATTTTACAGTCCGTAAACTCTGGTAATGAGTTCTTATCAGTATATGGAGCTGTAGACATGTGTTACTTATAATCTCTATCATTAGTTATGGTTTTCCAAAATTTTGCTTATCCCAAAATATTGGCTGTCCCTGATTTTGGGATAAGTTGTCCAGAAAAAAGAAAAATTCTGGTTGGCAACCCTGCCTATGGCTTTAGAAGTCCTCTCAGCACCATGGTGTTCTATACCTCACCATTATTTTATGTTCTCTGCCTATTTCATGCTGAAAAATTCCAAGTACTGCTTCTAGATACAATCCACATAATCCAGGATGGGGTAACATGTCATTTATATAAAAGTATACTTGAAGGACGTTCGCTGAGGTTGTGAGATGCTCCAGGAACATGTCATTTGAGCTCTACTTCTCAAGCACAGACCCCGTACCTAGTCATTTCAATGGAATTTTCCAATTCTATGTGAATAAAGCTCAATCACTGTTTAAAAAGGTGTTACAACTTTCTAATACACTTTGCGTATCAGTTCCTCTTCACTTTTAAGATATGTTTGCAGTCAGTGAATAAGAACACTTGTTCTCCTTCAGAGGCAGTAAACCTGTACATAGATAATCCTGCATTCAGCTGAGAAGTGGATACAATTGTATCCGGTCTAGACAATGCTCTGTGAGCTAAAGCAGCTGCGCAAAAGAAAAACAATCTCTGGCAGTTTGCTACAATGTATCAGTCTGAAGTCCAGGCTGTTTACTTCACAGATCATTTTTCTAGATTGGATACAATTGTATCTACTCTCCTGAGGGCCGGACTAGCTATGTCCATGCTTTATTGTATCTGAATGACTGTTCTTATTCACTGACAGCAAACACTTATTTTGAAAATGACGAGAAAGAAACCTACAGTATGTTAGAAAGTTGTAGAACGCGTACCCATTGATTTAAATGTGTCCGTTCACACATCAGTATTTTTATACTGACCGTGGTTCAGAAAAAAAATCACGGAGACATGCATTACTTTGGTCCCATTAAAGTCTATGGATCAGTGAAAATCACAGACACGACACAGATGGCATCCATGGTGTGTCCGTTTTTCACTGAAGACTGATAGGAGATGCTTAGGAAATTAATTTTAGCTGAGCAGTGTCCATGAATTACGGATGAACCGCGCAGGGTAAAAATGGACACACGGACCAAACACGGATACTGACGTGAAATGCGAACGAGGCCTTATACCACTTATATTGCGCTGCTGGACACAAACACATGATAGTAATGGCACCTTTGTTGTTCTTGTCTGATTCTGTAAAGCTGGAAAATGAGGTTAAAGGGGTTTTCCCATCATAGACAATGGAGGCATATCCCTAGGATAGGTGCGGGTCCCAGCGGTCCAGAATGGAGCCCCTGAAAGTGAAGGAGAGTGCACTGCGCATCCGCCCTTCATTCATTTTCTATGGGGTCGGCGAAAATAGGCGAGCGCTGGCTCGGCTATTTCCGTCGGCTCCATAGAAATGAATGGGAGCGGGGGCCGTGCATGTGCAGTGTGCTCCAATTCATTTCTATGGGAGCAGCGGGGAGCTGCGCCTGGTGGTGGCACACAACTCTCCCTGCTCTGTTCTTGTTGTATGTGTGGGTCTCAGAGCCGGGACCCGCGCCTATCAGACAATGGGGACATATCCTAGCGATATGCCCCCATTGTCTGAGATGGGACAACCCCTTTAACTCCTTCCCAGTGTATTGTCTGGTCAGCCCTGAACTGATGTGACATCACGCTCCCCTGTGGCTGAGATCCCCCAAATCTGCACTTCACAGCCGGGCCTGGGCATGTGCACTACTCTAACCGCTGAGGGCATCGGCTTCATTTTCCTCAGTGAGCATGTGCCAGCTTCTGAGCTGTCTTACATTTAGGCCCCTTTCACACGAGCGTGACGGATTAGGTCCGGATGCGTTCAGGAAAACTCGCACCATTTTGCAAGCAAGTTCAGTCAGTTTTGTCTGCGATTGCGTTCAGTTGTTCAGTTTTTTCCGCGCGGGTGCGATGCGTTTTGATGCGTTTTTCATGCGCGTGATAAAAAACTGAAGGTTTACAAGCAACATCTCTTAGCAACCATCAGTGAGAAACGCATTGTATCCGCACTTGCTTCAGGATACAATGCGTTTTTCACTGAAGCCCCATTCACTTCTATGGGGCCAGGGCTGTGTGAAAAAAGCATAATATAGAACATGCTGTGATTCTCACACAACGCAGAAATGATGCGTGAGAAAAAACACTCATGTACACAGAGCCATTGAAATAAATGGGTCAGGATTCAGTGCGGGTGCTATGTGTTCACGTCACACATCGCACCCGCGCGGAAAACACGCTCCTGTGAAAGGGGCCTTAGACCTTTCTCCTAAAACAAGTGTAGAAAATGATGACTGAGATGGGACTGCCGGCTCATCCCCTTCTCCGCACACGTCACACCCACTGAGCGGGAAAAAGTCGCAGATTGCGGCGCAAATAACCTTTGTGCTGCAATCTGCTCCAGAAATACACCTAATATTGGCACATTTCTGGATAGTAAATGACCTCCAAAAAGTCTTAATTTTGGTGCAAAATAGCATTTGCAAAAAGTGGTTTATGCCACTAAAACATCAATAATCCGTAAGTGTCAACCAACGGAGTCATTTATTTGAATTGACCATTTTGGTACTAATTATTTATGGTCTCCACCAAAAAAAAATATTTGTAGGAAAATACGGTAAATTGAATAATTTGTCTGGATTCACAACTCAGTGGAGTCAGCCGGGGCTGTCCGAACTTTTTTCGTAGTTGCGGTTTTTTGGGGTTTTTTTTGCGGACCGTATGCAGAACCATTTTTTTCATTGAGTCCACAAAAAAAACAGAAGTTACTCTGTGTGCATTCCGTTTCCGTATTTCCGTATGTCCGTTCCACAAAAAAATAAAATGTCCTAGTACTGTCCGCATTACGGACAAGGATAGGACTGTTCTATTAGGGGCCGGCTGTTCCGTTCCGCAAAATACGGAATGGACACAGACGTCATCCGTATTTTTTGTGGATCCGTTTTTTTGCGGATCGTGTGCATGAGCCCTTAGGATTACTTTCCTTAGGTTTTTCTCCCTTTACGTTTATTGCCTGCTCCTCTAAATAGACAGTTGTAGTTTACTACGAAGAACCAGGAAATAAGAAGGGGGGCCGTTCAGGGGTGTTGAAAACACAATGATGATGATATGGACCAGGATGTAGGAAGTAGAAGCCAGGGACTCGAGGACTCCTGTCTTCCAGAAGCACATTATCTGCAACCACCAAATTTCCATTTATTTTTGAGATTTCAATCAAAGAACATGAATTGCACCAAGTACTCAGCAACCTTAATGGATCTCAGTTTGGGGGAAGTGTTGACTAATATCTTCCTTGTGCCGTCCTGTAGATTATCCTTCAAAGATAAAAAAAAAAAAAAGCACAAACAATAAAACACTGGTGAAAGCTGAACAAGGGGCTGTAGCTATTAGGAGACGTTCAAAGGCAAAAACTTCACAGATTCAGGGCTCTCCTATCGTGGCCTTTTGATGCTTTTGGTAACACATTTCCCCCTGCGATCTTGGACGCCGGACAATGCTTTATGGAACGGATGAAAATCGGATGCGAGTTTTGCTTTTATCCCACCCAAGCTGCAGAAAAGGAACCTTTAAAACAAACATCTAAATGTCTTACAAAGTGCCCAAGATCACAGGAGTCGTTTCATGCCTCTGGTTTCTGGTGGAGAAATGTGTAACGATATGCGAATTCTGTGGTTCCGGTTGGACTCGAGGAATAGTTTGGGAAAACCACATACAGTAAAAAAAGATTACGGCGCGACACGGTTACAGCAGGTTTAATGACTTTTTACAGTAATCTCATGTACTTGGCAGCCATTTTTATCATGCAGCGGAGTCATCACAATTCACGTAATACAGGGGTGCACAATCTGCGGCCCTTGATACCATTCTGTGCGGCCCCCAACCATCTGGTAACAGAGATGTATGTCTATGTCCTGTGGCTGCTCACATGCATCTTTTATTAGATGGGAATCCTGGAAGTGTAACTAGGGGTTATTCAATCCTTTAAAAAGCCCCCCAATATGCAGTGACCCCCCCACTGAATAAACTTACCTGAGTCCCCGCTCCCTGCGCCGTTCCTGGTCGCCGCACCGCCACTGCTGCTTCTTCCCGTGCCTGGATGAAAACATCCGGTGTCAGGGGAGAGCAGCCAATGGCAGGCGGGGACAGGGACTAGCCTCCGTAGTGTCACCGCGATGCTAAGGAGGCTCATCCCCGTCACCGCCTGCCATTGGCTGCTTCCCCCGACACTGGATGTTTTCATCCGTGTGCAGGGAGAAGCAGCAGCGGCGGTGCGGAAACCAGGAGTGGCTCGGGGAGCCAGGTAAGTATATTCAGTGTGGGGGGGCCTGGCATATTGGGGGGCTTTTTATAGGACTGCATAACCCATTTAATGGTGTTTAATATGCCATAAATACAGTATTTCAGTGGGGGCCATATTGCCAGACTGAACCAATGACGAGGGCCAAAAATAAAATTAAAAGGGGTATTAAAGTGTCACTGCCGTTCTATTTTTATTTGTGTAATGTATAGTTGCAGTGATACTGACCATTTTTGCAATATACTTTAATTACTGGAATTGTACATTTCTATTAGAAAAATAGCTGTAAAATGGCCCATTTTGAGCCTTAGCAATGCTCCCCTGTCTTCTGTTTACATAACACAGTCAATGTTGAGCAAGTCTCCACTGTTATGTAAACAGAAGACAGGGGAGCGTTGCTAAGGCTCAAAATGGGCCACTTTACAGCTATTTTTCTAATAGAAATGTACAATTCCAGTAATTAAAGTATATTACAAAAATGGTCAGTATCACTGCCCCTACACATTACACAAATAAAAAGAGAACAGCAGTTACACTTTAATACCCCTTTTAATTTTATTTTCGGCCCTCGTCATTGGATCAGTCTGGCAATGTTGCCCCCAACCAGAAAACGTTGTAATATTAAGAGCCAGACAGAATTATTGATGAGCAGACATCATAACGTGAGTCAATTATGGACACAGCCTTTCTGGTGGTCCATGTAGTAGGGATTATTTTCTTTGCTGCACGCCTCGGAGATGTTCGCCCAGTTGCCCTGTACTCTTCGATGACTTCACGTCCCTCCAGTGGAAGATTTTGCGTGTGTCGGGGGAATGATTAGAACTTGCTCTGTTGCTCCTGTGATGATGCTCCAGCTGAGCGGTGACGCTTCAGGTCCCCGGGAGCCTCGCATAGAAACGATAATGTTTGCTTTCAATGGGCCCATTCATGGGAGCGTGTCACCGGTCCTTGCCTGTAACGCGGAGCTACTTGGTATGATAGATTTGTGTTGTCGTTGGATCGGCATCAACTGGTAAGTTAATTCTATCTGCCGTCCCAGGGCGTGGAGCGCTGTGTGTAACTGTTTGTCTTAGACCTGAGTCTTTACGATTTTGACACCTGGAGGACTGGAGTTAGTCTCCTTGAAGATGTCTGTCTTTCGAATTCTTCCACATCTCCATCCGTGCTCCGTGCTTGCCCTTCGGGATCAATTGGCATCTATGTCTCTTTTTTTTTTTTTTTCCGTTTCTCCGTCCTTAAATATTTTCTTTCCATTGACTCATTCTTTTTACCTGGAATCTGCCATAAGGAAAGAGAAGAGACTAAAATGGCTTATGCTTGGTTCACGCTAGCGTTAGGAGATCTGGAAAACTGTTCTGGCACGATTGTCGGCTGCCAGCCAGACAAAAAAACGTTACGTATTTGTCCGTCCGAATCCCGCCATTTATGCTGGAATGCAGCCAGATCGCTGCCGGATCCTATTATAGTGAATGTAGATCCAGCAGTGCCCGGCATTATCTGGCTATGCTGGATACGGCTGCTACTCTGCCGGAACAGCCTGCCGGATTTTGAACGCTGATGGGCTCACAATCTGGATGCACTATGACCCGGAGAAACCTGGTATCCACTAGCCACCACCTTCTCCTGCTCCGTTCTCGATATAGGTGCAGGTCCCAGAGGTGGGACCCGCACTTATCAGACAATGGGGACATATCCTAGCGATATACTCCCATTGTCTCAGATGGGAATACCCCTTTAAACATACACTAGGGGTAATAATAATGAACCTGATGTTTTTTGGAGTGTGCTATCTGCGTCTATATTTGTCTCATAGTTGTTAGAAAAAAAACTGTCAACTCGATCAGCATCATTAAATCAGGTATATTGCCTGGTAGGGTTGATCCTGCTGATTACATTGATACCTGTCTTGTGAAAATCAGTTGTGCTGTTCAAAAGAAAAGAGACTTTTAGTCTTGATGCAAATGAGGGCTTTAGTTCATTGAGGGGGTGTGGCCCAGCCCCTGCATGTGACTCCACTTTCCAGTGCTGGCCACGCCCCTCAGTGCACTGATGACCTTTTCTGCATCAAGAACAAAAGTAATTTTTCTCTGGAACGCCACAACAGATTTTGACAAGACAGGTATCATTTTAGTCAGCAGGATCAACTCTACCAGGTAGTTTGCCTGAGTAATAAGATTGATCCTGCTGATGGATGCTCTTTAAAGGGGTTTATAAGATTACAAAAAGAGATTTATTTTTTTTACCCCCAGAAACAGTGCCTACCCTGTGCATAGGCTATGTGCGGTATTGCAACTCATTCCCATTCAAGTAAATGTGGAAGCGCTGTGACACAAAAGGAAAAAATGAAGACCATACAACTCCTTCATTGTAAAACGAAAGTATAATACTCTTATTGGTTTTTATACTGAATTATTACAGTTACTAAAGATTGCACCCCCCACCCTCTCTTTCTGACCAATAAATAGTCCCAATAACCAGTATTTTCTATGCTATACATAAAGTACATGGCAGTCCAGTATACCTGGTTTAATAGGGTTGATCCTGCTGACAGGTGCTCTTTAAGTTCAAATATTTAAAGGGGTTCTCCGGGAATTAAGAAAATTAAAATACTTAAATATTACTTAATTATAAATATATTCCCAAATACCTGTCATTAGTTGTAATGGCTTGTTTTTTCTAGGGAGCAATCATTAGGAGAAATAAAATGGCCGCCGTCCTATTAGTACACACAGAACCTGTCCTAATCATACAGGACAACACAACCTCCTCCTCCTCTCTGCTCTACTTGTCAGGGATTATGATCCTGAATACAGATGATAAGATCTTTAGCTGAATCTCTGTAGGAATGGAGGTAATGAGATGTGGCTAATGAGCAGCAGCTCTTGTATGCAGTCTCCATTACCACAGTCTGTCCTGTCCGTCCTCTCTGTCCTTCATGTCTCATGATCTCCATTCCTACAGAGATTCAGCTGAAGATTGTATCATCTGTATTCAGGATCATAATGCCTGACAAGCAGAGCAGAGAGGAGGATGAGGCAGCTCTTTACCTCAGTGTTGTGAAGTAACGTGTCCTCCTGTGTGATTAGGACAGGTTCTGTGTGTAGTAATAGGAAGGCAGCCATTTTGTTTCTCCTAATTATTGCTCCCCAGACAAAACAAGACATTATAACTAATGAAAGGTATTTGGGAATAGATTTATAATAAAGTAATATTTGCATATTTTAATTTTCTTAATTCCCGGAGAGCCCCTTTAATTTTGTCTTAGGAAATGTCTCACTTTTTGTCTTTTGTCTGATCACAGGTATCTCACTGTTGGGACCTGCAGCGACCAGCTGCAATCTGTGGAGGACTCAGCAGCTAGTGTTCATTTTCTCTGCAGCGCCCCTACAGGGGAAATGAAGCATTACACAGTTTTCAATTAAATTAAAGTGGTTTTGTGGGATTTTTCTACTGGCGACCCATCCTCAGGACAGGTCATCAGTACCTGATCTGGCACCTGATCGGCCATGCTTACCTCTCCTTGATTTTTTATTTAAGTTTTTTTTTCTTTTATGATTTTTCAGATTTATAATAATATATAATAATATTCCCTGAATTAAAGTTATCGGTAAAATGATGTCTGCTTGCATGGTGCAGATTTAGCATTTTCTATACAATATCTTACTGTACACAGTGCAGAAGATGTGGGGAAAAAAACATACAAAAAACAGAAATAGAATCTCCAGTAATATCTAATATAATCAGCAGTATACTTTTATTTTTTATACTATTATTATACTTTTATTTTTTATACTATTATTATACTTTTATTTTTTATACTATTATTATACTTTTATTTTTTATACTATTATTATGCTATCATTTTTATACTCTACAAATACATTATAAGAATAAATAGAAAACAATGTGAGTTGACATTTATGTAACTTTTTTTATTACATTTTTGTTTTGCTTTTGGAGTTTCTTTTTAAGATACATAACATCTATATGAAATTTCCCTTGGGACTATAATGGGTTTAGTCTGTGGGATTTCCTCCCCAGTGACATTATCAGGAGAAATTAGCCTGTATCATTACCAGCGCTCAACGAGGTTTGACAGGCCGCTTTTCTCCCTGCATTGCCTATACAAAGAGATTGCACGCAATTTTTTTTCGAACAGGAAAGTGTTGTCTAGACTGGAACCTTTGATGTCCGCTCTAGCTCCATCCTCAAGTCCGATGACTTGCCGCCTTTGTACTTTTCCTCTGTTTGCCTGTGAAAGTATTGGTGCGCTTTTTACGTCTTTACTGTACCGCTCGGCACTCGAGGAGAGGAAGCTGCTGAAGACCTGGAATTTTCTGTGTAATGAGCTCCATTCCAAACATGGGTGGCCTGAGATTGAGGTTTGACTCAATCAGAATGGAATTATGCAGACTATAGGGGGGCAGGGTTTAGAAACATTTCATTTTTGCATTACATTAAACTTCCAGGATTTTGAGCACCAAATAGATGCATTTTTGAGAATTCCCAGCGCTCCTTGGATACGCCAACAAAAACCTCTGCATCAAAGGTCAACCTTGTTGAATGCCCCCCATGGGTGTTTAAAATCATCATTGAGTTTTTGGAATCGACAACTAGAAAACATGCTTTATATGATATCATTAGAATAGATATAAGAAACATGCGATTGTAGGACAAGTGTCATTATCAGTATCATCATGCTACATTGTGCCAAAATACGTAGGCCTCCGCCATGAAAAAACGGTTTTATGATGAGATTTAAAAAAAAAAAAAATTAATTAAAAATAGAAAACTGGTATGAAATAAATGTATATGAGGATATATTTTTATTTTTTAATTATTTTAATTATTTTATTTATTTAAACATTTTTTTTTTGTTAAAAAATGAAACATTTACTTAGATCAATGTACTTACATGCACATGTACGTATTTTGTTTCCGTGTCCGTTCCATTTTTTTTGCGGATTGGATGAGGACCCAATCATTTCAATGGGTCCGCAAAAAATGTGGACCGCACATCCGTATGTCCGTTCCGTAGACCCGCCAAAAATATAGAGCGTGCCCTATTCTTGTTTGTTTTGTGGACAAGGATAAGCATTGTTACAATGGATCCGCAAAAAAAAAAAAAAAAACAGATGCAATACGGATGCCAAAAGGAGGTCATCCGTATTTCTGGTGGATCAGTGGTAAGTTTTAGGCCCCATTCACACGACCATATTTTTGCGGGTCCACATTACGGGCATTGCGGGCCCCATTCAAAATGCCTATACTTGTCCGTGTGTGCGGACAAGTATAGGACATGCTTCATCGGAGCCAGCTCTGTGCGGCGGCTCCCCGCTCCATAGAGGTGAATGGGGCCGCAACTATTCCGCAATATTGCGGAATAGATACGGCCCCATTCACTCGGTCATGTAAATGGGGCCTTAGAGTGTGACTCTCATTACGGTGCAGTATGCACATCTTTGCCACCATGTAGCTAATTGTTACATATTTGAGGTGGAGTTACTACTTCTATGACCTAACAGTTTAGGAATGTGACTATGTTGTGGGAAATATAAATATATATATGTATTTTTCTGAAAACAAAAACATTATAATGAGTAATCTACTATCCAATGATGACAGATCCTCTAACTCAGAGATCTCAAACTCGTGGCCCTCCAGCTGTTGTAAAACTACAACTTCCATCATGCCAGGAGAGCCTACAGCTATTGGGGCATGCTGGGAGTTGTAGTTTTGCAACAGCTGGAGGGCCACGAGTTTGAGATCCCTGCTCTAACTGATGCCTATTGAGTTAGTATTGGAATACGAATGAAATATTTCAAGTTCATAACTTGTTACATTAAAAAATCCATTTTTTTGGTGTTAAAATGCTGCAGTAATAAATGTTAAATGCATTTTCCCCATTTCCAAGCACCATTTGTACCATCAGGGTGGACTGGGAACTTAAAGTGTAACTGTCATATTTTTTTTTGTTTGCTAGTTTATTAGAGCTAGTCATGTATACCTGAGTTATTCTGTCAATGATTGTTAAAAGATCTGTAATTACCTTATAATAACAGTTTTCATTAATGTCTCCTGTCCCTTTCCACTGGTCCCTTAAAAGACTGTTGCTATGGCTCATCTAAGAAGACAGGAAGACAGGGGGACGGTCCTTCACACTGCATGCCTGCACTAGGCTTCAGAGTGAGGAGGCGTGTCTCTCAGTAATCCAATCTGATTGGCTGACAGGAAGCTGCTGCCTACAGCAAGTGTGTATGGGAAGTGAGGGAAGGTAGTTTTGGTCTCAGAGAATTGGCAGAGGAGCCAACTTGAGAAGATCCTCATACTGTAGAGTTTAAAACAGCTGTAACTAAGGGAAAAACTCAAGGAAAACAGGGGCATGTGAAGAAACTAAAGATTGCTTTATGCATAATGCAGCAGTAACATACGCTAACATTGATTTTTTTTTTAATAAAAACATGACGGCCCTGGAAAAAACTAGAAGAGTGATGTAGGTGGGTCCAAATTGACAAGGCAGGGAAACACAAATAAGCAATACTGCAGTGCTGCACAAAATACCGCCCCTGCAGAACCAAATATACCAGTGCAGCACAAAATACTGCCACCTCCATTGCAGTATTCAACTGTATCACAGTCCTGAGGATGGAGATACAGTTAAATTCAGGAAGGCATCTGCCAAGTGCATAAGTACCTGATGCTCCTAGCATTAATTACTACTGAGAGCATAAGATCATTATGTATTCAACTTTTGGCCATGAGGAGGGCTCAGGTGGCCCCTGGGCATCGGCCCATTAGGAAATCTCCCTGGAGGGTCTATAGCCAGTCTGTCCCTGCATACCATTCATCATCGGTGCTACAGACTGGCTGAATCCCCACGCAGCAGGGGATGAGGAAAAAAATCAGACTCTGACTCCAGCTCATCTCTTTTGCCACACTCTGACCCCAACCACCCAAAGTGGACACAGCTAGAGATGAGCAAACGCTCAAAATTCGATTTGGGTTCAATTCAACCAAATCGGTCAACCAATTCAGGTCTGAATGAATTCTAAACAAAATGCTCCAACTGGCCTGAAAATTTGTGCATGACTTTGTGCTCTCTCCAAAATTCACCCAAATTGAATCTCCAAAAAGTTGGATTTGGATCCATTTGGATCCATCCATTTTCTCTGTCCTGTGCACATGCTCAGTTTCATCCTTCATCTGCCACCATCTTCATGTCCCCTTATAAAGGACACACCCCTAAGCTAAAAGCTTGCAATAAATTTAGCAGAACAACTGGAGCAATGAATGGGGAGATCTCTGGATCCATGTGAGGTACAGGGCTGGTTCTGGCTTCATCAGAAAGAGACATGTACTAGATTATGTGTGATTTTTATTTTTCATATTATTCATGGGACGACCCCTTTAAATATTTCAGAACATTTTTGTTCTACCAATTAAGAGTTTATTTTAAAAAAAGTGATCCTTTAATTTTTAATAATTGCATTTCTAATGTCTGAAAACAATTTTTTTGGCAGCCATCAAATACATAAAAAAGTATATAAAATTGTAATGAATGGGAATTGTATAAATATATTGATAATAAACAGGGTGGATTGGCCATAGACCTTACAGGTAAATTTCCCGGTGGGCCGATGCCCAGGGGGCCGCCTGAGTCCTCCTCACAGCGGGCATTGAAAGTTTTTGGGGATGTATTTTGTGCTGCTGGCAGTATTCTGTAATGGACTGTGGTATTTGGCTCTGTTGGGGCGGTATAAAGCTCCACAATATGGTATTGCTGGCTCTCCCTTCCATCAATTTGGACCCAACTACAAAACAGGGCCACTTTTAGTTTTTTTTCCAGGGCCACTTTAGGTTCCCAGTCCGCCCCTGAAAATAAAGTAATGCACATGTATGGTCTGGTGAGATATAAATGCATAATAAAATGTTGAATGGGCATGCATTTTAACAAAATTGTGCAAAAAAAAAAATTCAAAAATTATCGCCTTTTTAAATGAAAGGTTACAAAAATACAGCTGTTATTTGTATATTTTTTGCTTTGTATTAAAACGGCTTTTTCAGGACGCATTCCCTTCAGTGCCCACAAGTAAATATTCTTGAAATCTTTTATTTCATCAAAGTCAGAGCCCCATCTCGGGGAATGAAGCAATGATCTTGAGTAGTTCTCTGTACGGGACAGCTTTGAAGAAAGATGAACCCAATTGAAATTCTGAAACGCTGCAGTAATTTTATTGGGGCCTACAGTGAGAGGAAATACTGGATGCAGGGCTTCAGTCCGCCCGCTCATCTGGTAGTGATTTGTCACTCACTGGATTTTAGGCTTTCTGCCAGGGCATCTGTTGCCAAACAAAGAGAGACAGGGGAATAAAGTGATTATCAGGAAGAATCAAGGAAATTTAGTGAATGAACTGAAAACAGCTCATACTAAGGTTACTGTATGGAGTGTATGAGTAAACTACACAGCAGGGAGGCTTGGGCCAAAGGGAATTATTTTTTTAATTTTTTTTTTATTATTTTAATATCATTTTTATATTTTAAGGCCAAAAATGAAAAGAGCTTTATTTATTTATTTATTTATTTATATTTTTATTTAATTATTTAAAGTACTTTTTATTTATTTATTATTATTAATTATTATTATTTATTTTATTTCGAATTGGAATACCTACTTGCCATTTCTTTAAAATAATTACAGAGTTACATAGTTAATACAGTTGAAAAATGAAAAAAAGACATAAGTCCATCAAGTTCAACCGACCAATATGTTAATGAAAGGTTAAAATAAAATGCAAAACAAGAAAAACCCTTCCGAGTAATAACTCCTGCAAAACAACCTCATAATAAGGTTATATCCAGCATGAAAAAAAAATGTATGGAAGCCTACGTTTTCCTTCATGCTGTGAGGTCCTTTTAAGTATTGCATGAGCCTAAAGTATTTAAATTGCAAATGGCTTGTAATTACAGAGCGAAATTTAACTTTTTTTTTGTGTGTGTGGCATACGAAGAAAAAAAGGTTTTAGTTTTTTTTTCCTGAGCTCACATTTCAGTATAACAAAAATTAACCACAAAAACAAAGACATTAATTGTATAAAATAAAAGTGTAGTTGAAAGACGCGCTTCGTGCATTGTTGCTTTGGATTGTGAAATATGAATAGAGTGGAGTTAAGTAAAGAGTTAACGTTGGATGGCATCGGGTTATGAGGAGTATTCTGTTACTCACTGTAGGTAACAGTTACTCAGTACCTTCAGTTAGTTAGAAATGGCATGTGCTATGTGGTCTAAGGGGGTTGTCATGACAACCCTTGCCTGTGTGTCCTATTAGGGCATATAGACACCATAAAGTAGGGACTCCTACTTTATGAGCAGACTTGGCCCAAAATGAATGGCTCCGATATCATACATCATTTCCTATGCAACGGCCGCTGGGTTCAGTCTTTAGGGGGCCTCCATTTTTTATTCTTACCATTTTCAAGTGGGAACCATAAGGAAAGATTAATTTGGGCCCCTCATAATCATTTTTTCATGACCTTTGAGCCCATTCCTCATACTCTCTTGAAAGGTGCCCTCCAAGACCAGGAACCACGTTTGATATAGGCACACAGGGTGGAGGGATTAAAGAAGAAAGTTTTGCCTTTCACCAATGCTCTGGTTCTGATCCCTGCTTAAAGGGGTTTTCCGGGAGTTAACTACTGATGACCTATCCTCAGCATAGGTCATCAGTATTTGATCGGTGGAGGTCCGACACCCGGGACCCCCGCTGTTCAACTGTTTAAGAAGGCACCTTCTTGGCCTTCTCTTAGCTTTTCCTTGGCCAGTGATGTCACGTTCATCGATCACGTGGCCTAGGAGCGGCTCATCCCCACTCAAGTGAATGGGGCTGAGCGCAATACCAAGCACAGCCACTATACAATGTACGGCACTGTGCCTGGTGAGAGGGGAGAAGGTAGCGGCGCTCACAGGAGCGCCGGTACCTTCTCAAACAGTTGATCGGCGGGGGTCCCGGGTGTCAGACCCCCACCGATCAGAGGATAGGTCATCAGTAGTAAAATCCTGGAAAACCCTTTTAACTGGAAATGTGATGTGCCGTCTACATGCACCTTGCCTGCCAGTTGATGTTCTCAGTGATGGCAGCAATTCATGCTGTGCTTGTACACGTCATCACAACGGCATACCACACTTCCAGCATGGCTGGCTGGATGAGAAGAGGAAGACAATGGATCTTAGAGTTGGGATTGAAGCGCCGGTGATAGGCAGTTGCAGAGAGATCAGGTGTAATGGTAACGCCCCTGTTGCTCCTAGAGTCTCATTTGCATATAATAAAACATCACTTTTCTGAGCAATGCGGACACATATGAACATGGGACCAACACAGATGTCTTCAGCTGCCAAGTGCACATGTAACAGGTCAGCCAGTGTCATAGGTACAAAACTGCTGACAGATGCCCTTTAAATAACATATATTTACTAAACCCTACATATGCAAAGGTCATCATTTTTGGATTTATACTTTCAGAGCCTGTAAGATTGCAGCATTCATTCATTTCCTAAAGACTCATCATAACCTTCTACAAATATTTCTTTATTTTTTAAGGTAATAACAGCTGAAAAACAGAGCCCGGGAACTATAGGCCGGTAAGTTTAACATCTGTCGTGGGTAAACTGTTTGAGGGTTTTCTAAGAGATGCTATCTTGGAGTACCTCAATGAAAATAAGCAAATTACTCCATATCAGCATGGCTTCATGAGGGATCTGTCATGTCAAACCAATTTAATCAGTTTCTATGAGGAGGTAAGTTCTAGACTAGACCGCACCGAATCAATGGATGTCGTATATCTGGACTTCTCCAAAGCATTTGACACTGTACCACATAAAAGGTTAGTATATAAGATGAGAATGCTTGGCCTGGGAGAAAATGTCTGTATGTGGGTAAGTAACTGGCTCAGTGATAGAAAACAGAGGGTGGTTATTAACGGTACATACTCAGATTGGGTCACTGTAACTAGTGGGGTACCACAGGGGTCTGTATTGGGTCCTATTCTCTTCAATATATTTATTAATGATCTTGTAGAAGGCTTGCACAGTAAAATATCAATTTTTGCAGATGACACTAAACTGTGTAAAGTAATTAACACAGAAGAGGACAGTACACTGCTACAGATGGATCTGGATAGACTGGAGGCTTGGGCAGAGAAGTGGCAGATGAGGTTTAACACTGACAAATGTAAAGTTATGCATATGGGAAGGAATAATGCAAGTCACCAGTACATACTAAATGGTAAAATATTGGGTAACTCTGACATAGAAAAGGACCTAGGAATTTTAGTGAACAGAAATCTAAGCTGCAGAAACCAGTGTCAGACAGCTGCTGCCAAGGCCAATAAGATAATGGGCTGCATCAAAAGAGGCATAGATGGCGGTGATGAGAACATAGTCCTGCCACTTTACAAATCACTAGTCAGACCGCACATGGAGTACTGTGTACAGTTCTGGGCTCCTGTGAACAAGGCAGACATAGCAGAGCTGGAGAGAGTTCAGAGGAGGGCAACTAAAGTAATAACTGGAATGGGTGGACTACAGTACCCAGAAAGATTATCAAAATTAGGCTTATTCACTTTAGAAAAAAGACGACTGAGGGGAGATCTAATAACTATGTATAAATATATCAGAGGTCAGTACAGAGATCTCTCCCACGATCTATTTATCCCCAGGACTGTGACTGTGACGAGGGGACATCCTCTGCGTCTGGAGGAAAGAAGGTTTGTACACAAACATAGAAGAGGATTCTTTATGGTAAGAGCAGTGAGACTATGGAACTCTCTGCCTCAGGAGGTGGTGATGGTAAGTTCACTAAAAGAGTTCAAGAGGGGCCTGGATGTATTTTTGGAGGGTAATAATATTACAGGTTATAGTTACTAGAGAGGGGTTGTTGATCCAGGGAGTTATTCTGATTGCCTGATTGGAGTCGGGAAGGAATTTTTTCCCCTAAAGTGGGGAAAACTGGCTTCTACCTCACAGGGTTTTTTTGCCTTCCTCTGGATCAACTTGTAGGAAAACAGACCGAACTGGATGGACAGATGTCTTTTTTTCGGCCTTATAAACTATGTTACTATGAAAATGGACTTCCTTTCCCGTCTAGAGAAGACCCACCCATCTATGAGAATTATACATGCCACTCAATAATCCAAAGCCACATGGAGCAGAATTTCAAAATGGAATTGCTCTTCTATTTGACAATGATTTTTTTTTTGCTGCAAATCTTTAACAAATCTTTTAGCTTTTGAAATGTCAAATTAATCCATAGATTTGTGAGAATAATTACCGCTCGTTGTTTTAGGATTTATTGGTGTTTATTGAATTGAGTGTTGATTTTGTGCAAGATGTAAATGGAAAACTTTTAAAATACATATGAGCAACCATTAAAAATCTAGAAGATTTTTTCAAGAGTAATTTTCTTTGACAAACTGAAAGTTTGGTCCGTGATTAGTGAAAATCCATCTATGACCCCCATGTTGTCTGTAAACATGGATCTTAGGTGCCTAATGTTACATTTTCAGCATGTTTACCCTCTGATCATCATGAAGGTACGTCCTCTACTTGGACAATTTCGAACTTAATTCCTGCAACATGTACTGTAACTCTGTTTGCATCCACTTACCCATCTTTGTAAAGAAAAAACAAAGATGGTAAATCCTCCTTTGCTATACTGTGGTTTCTGTGGAGAAGAGGAGCCCTGTGAAGGTTTACATCCCCCATGGGTAAAGGACCAACCTCAGTCAAGAACCCATTTCAGCAAATACTAGACAACATATGGACGAGTGGTTATGTTTTTGGAAAAATAGCAGATCCTTTGGTAGAGTTTCCCATTATTAGTGGAGGTCTTGTCACGCTCCAGTGAGGGGGAAGATTCCACACCAAGCGCAGGAGGGAAAGGGGGGAAAGGAAATGGAGATTAGGCCTGGAAACTAGGGAAGGCAGGTGGACACCTCCTAGAGAAACCCTGACTCCAGTCCTGACTAACAACCAGTATGAACATGCCTCAAATGTAGGCGAGTTTATACGCAGGATACCTAGGACCATAACTGTCCCTGAAGGAACCTGAAGCTAGTGACTGGAATGAGACAAACTGTTCCTCCACCAACCTGGACGAACAGGAGTCTCCCCTCAGGCCCAATCACCAAACACCGGGAAGGGATACACACAAATAATACAAAAATACAAAAGGGAAAGAGGACACTTAACTTTCCAACAGCAAATGGCAGCCACGAGATCTCCACTGAGAATCCAAACTCCAGCAGGCCACAGATACAACAGAAAGTATAAACTGCACAGCATGGTGGGAGAAGCAACACTAAATAGGCAAGGATAATTGATAAGACACTTACACCTGAAGGGGGAGGGTGTGGTGAATGCCAGCAATAACAAAACAACCAAAGGAGAACCTGTCAGATTAACCCACGTGTTGCCAACCTCACTGACTTACTGCTACCTGTTGCAGGAATGTCAGTATGGTTTGGCACGTTCGTGACAGGTCTTGATTTATGGACTCTCACCAAAGACATCTTTAGATACCTCTTGAAATTTTCCTTGAAGATGTGCTTAATATTTAATCACGCTCTGATCATCATGATTGTGGATATGAGTGGTGAAACAAGGGTCAGTCTACTGTACTTCTTTTATTCTGTTGCCCCGAGTTCGTGGGCTGTGAATGGGAAGATGTGTTTAGTAAAAAAAGTCCTGCCATGTGAGAGTATAGATCCTGTATGTGGACAATCCTGCGCCCTCCTGCGACATGTACACTAAACCTATTTGCAACACCCTTAATGCTCATGCACACGAACGTATTTTTTTTCCGTGTCCATTCCGTTTTTTTGAGGACCGTATGCGGAACCATTCATTTCAATGGGTCTGCAAAAACAAATGAAGTAACTCCATGTGCATTCCATTTCCGTATGTCCATATGTTCATTTTGCAAAAAAATAGTATGTCCTATTATTGTCCGTATTACGGACAAGGATAGGACTGTTCTATTAGGGGCCAGCTGTTCGGTTCCGCAAAATACGGAATGCACACAGACCTCCTCCATATTTTTTGTGGATCCGTTTTTTGTGGACCGCAAAATACATACGGTCGTGTGCATGAGCCCTTACCCATCCCTTGTAGGAAACAAAGACAGCATGAGTCAAGGACAATTCCTCCTCTGCTAATATTACAGTTTCTGTTGAAAGACTTCACACCCGCCATGCTAAAAGGACCAACCTGAGTGGAGGAACCATTCAAGTGAACACCAGATGGGATCAGCCAACTATCTAATGTGCACGGGGTTCTCCAGACACTCACCTATCTTAGGGGCAAGAAGGTTGAAATTCAACATGCCCAGTCCTTTATTCCTGTGGGAGGGGGATCAGTTAGTGGATTGTTTATGGTGGCACAGTCCGGCTGTTTCTCTGCCAGTAATACCTCCAGTAATTAAAATGTTTCCATTAATGAATGGTACAGGAGAATATGAGAAACTTTATAATGTGTCTAGTTAAAAAAATCTGCTTTTATCAGGCTGCTTTGCACTTTCCTACTCTATGGAGGGAGGCTGGAGAATGAGAGACACACAAATTGCAGTTTCTTAGCTCTGCTACACTTACCACTTTTGACTCTACTATATCTAGTAAGATAAGGCTCTACCTCTGCTCAGAATGAGCTATTACATCTTTAAATCTTAAATAGCTGGCAGCAGCCTCCTCATCCCTCCTTCTCTTTCCATAGACTTTTGTGTGTGAGGCTGGAGGAGATGGGGATACTAGAGATAACAGGCTAAGTGAATAAAAATAGTTAGAAAGCACCCTGAGAAGCCCAGGAGGAATAATTCTTTAATGCAATATATTACAAAGTTTCTTATATTCACCTGTACTATTCATTTCTGAAAACTTGTTTATAACTGGAGGTACACTTTAAAACTGTGGTCACCTTATGAACGTTAGTTTAGAACAGGGATGCTCAACCTGCGGCCCTCCAGCTGTTGTAAAACTACAACTCCCACCATGCCCTGCTGTAGGCTGATAGCTGTAGGCTGTCCAGACATGCTGGGAGTTGTAGTTTTTCAACAGCTGGAGGGCCACAGGTTGGGCATCCCTGGTTTAGAACATCTTCAAAACCAACTTTAAGGATCTACTAGCATGATATTGAGGCAGGTACGAAGAGGAGATTGATGAAGGTCAGTAAGCCGAGATCCTTGCCAATCTCTGGTCTCATTGATTTCAAAGGAAGACCCTTGAAGATAGTCCTAAGACACAATTGTGTTCTAGCGATTGGTGGAGGCCTCAATCTATGGACTCCCACCATGGACATCTTCTGATACCTCTCAATGACATCTCCGTAGATGGTCAGAAGCTCAACTTTAATTCATCTGACATGATTCATTGGTATTTACACCCCGTAGTTTTAATTATGTTTGCCTTTGCCGGGCGGCGTCAGGTCTGAAGGGGTAAATGGTGCACACTCAGCTGAATCTTCCTGAGATCTGGAGCATCATTTCAGTTTGGAAATTCAAGCCGGGGGTTTGGCAGAGACTTCAGAAAAATGCCACAGGATTAGTCAATGTGTTTCTTCTGCACATTAAAGCAATCCGCGATTTGAGAAGTGAACATCACAACATTTTTATTTTACTCTGTCATCATAGGAATCAGTAAAAATTTGTCTTCAAAAGGAAACTATTCAATATCAAGCCTGAGGGCCCGTAGATGTTCCCTTCAGTTTCAATGACTGAGGCACAATTTGCTGGACTGTGTTTGTGGTATACTGAGCACCTTCGGAGAGTCTATGAAAGATCAGCCTTCATTGTTTTACCTCCAAACATGGATTAATGAGGATCTGTCTCATCTTCTGATATTTTGCATTTGCAGCGAGCCAGCCCGCGGGAGGAGGGCATGTGAGGCTGGAGCGGAGGATGGGAGTGGTGGGGGTAGCTATGATTGTGATTGTAGTCCTCATGGTGGCTAGTTCCTGCTCCAGCGCTCCCAGGGACTACTTATAAAGTAAAAGGTGGAGCAAAACTCTTCTTCCCCTTGGGGCACACCCTGGACTTTGGAATCTCCTGCGCGGTGGAGGCTGGGTACCCTTGTTGTTAGGTGAGCAGCGGGGTCCAAGGCAGGAGGGCAGAGGGGGGGCCAGGTCAGGTGTGGTTAAGTCTAAAGCCATATGCGTGCGTTACCTTTACTGTCTCAGTCCAACATAGCCTTTATGGTGGTTCTCAACCTTCTGCAATGATTCAATGCTTCCTTTTCTCAGAGGTTTTCATTCACATATATGGTGTTTTTCTGGAGAAAGCTCCTGTCTTGGGCCACTTTAGAGCAGTACACACCAAACATGTCTTGACTGTAGCTTGTACAGCAGCAGACTCTCAAATAACTCTCAATGACCAGGCTATCTTGATTATAATAAAGTCTCTCTTTACTTAACAGATGATGAGGGTAGCAATAGAAATACAAGCAGTAGGCCCAATTCTCAAGTATTTCACAGAGTAGGCTTTTCTCAAAGTCTGCGTTCAGGAGATGGCTGTAATAATGGTGGTCCTCTCTGAGTCTCTGTCTCTATGAACACTAGCAATCTTACCAAATGACCAAAGGCATGCAATCACCCTCGATATTTCTCGGCAGTGCCCAATTGTGGGGTGCAGTCCTAGATCAGATGGCCAGTCTGGCTCAGTAGTGTGGTGGGCGCCAGAAGCAATTATCCCTAACCACATGCAGTTAGGGATAAGTCTAAAGCCATATGCATGCGTTACCTTTACCGTCTCAGTCAAGCATGACCTTTATGGTTCTCAACCTTCTGCAATAATTCAGTGCTTCCTTTTCTCAGAGGTTAATCCGTGGCAAAGTTGCTTATCTGGCACTTTGCATTTACAGGTATGGTGTTTTCCTGGGGAAAGCTCCTGTCGTGGGCTACTTGGGAGCAGCACACACCAAACAGGTCTTGACTCTAACTTGTACAGCAGCAGACTCTTAATTAACCAGGGGAAAATGCTGTTCCTTTCTCCGTGTTTTACCTCACATTTAATCTGAAGATCTGACCACCAAAGATTTGCCCTATGGATCTTACTTCTATATTGTATATATTACCATATATTAGGACTTTTTTTCTCTTCCAGGCTTTTCTATGAAGCAGTTATTTTATGTTTTGTGCTTTTATGTGTCACATAAGGCACAGTTCATAATTGACTGGGTGACCAAAATGGCGTTATAAAGCAAATGTGGATCCTCTGCGTCATGTGAACAGAAATGGTTTAAGGCTACTCCTAAGAGCGTTATCTAAGTGGGTCCCCTGGCGTTCACCATTTAACCTTGATACAAGGATCTGGACTTCGCTGCAGGGGAATCACCAGGCCACCACCTCCTGCAGTTGTCTCTGTTCAGTGGCTGCTGACTAGTGTTGAGCGAATCAAAGTATCCGAAGTGGACTTCGATCCAAATTTCAGGGAAATTTCTATTTGCCACAAAGCTGAATTCCCCAGTGCTTCGTGGTAACAAATAAATTTTCACTGAAACGGCGGTAAAAAAAAAATCATATCCACCAGCAGTGGTGGTTGTGCTTGCACAACATAGGAAAAAGCACTAGCCTAAATGCACTCCCATGGTCCCAGCCACCAGAGAGACTGACTCTTTTTCCTATAGTGTGCAAGCACGACCGCCACTGATGGATTGCAGGGTGGTCTGTAACCATGGAAACGAGCAGTGTATAATGTGATGGGAAAATGAATCCAGCCAGCAAAGGAAGCAATATGGAGAATCACAATACATTAGTAAGTGCCTTGTATTAACTTTCTCTACATGATAAATGCCACTTACCGAATTGAGACAACTCCTTTAACTCTTTTGTAAACCTATAGCATTAACCCTTTAACACCAAACCAGCGAGTCACTGCACTTCCCCATGTAACAAGTATTCTTAGCACTCTATCCTCTGCCATTCCTTTATTATTCATACTGCAAGTTATGAATTTTTTACATTGGGGGTGCTAGTAGTTACTAAAACAGTCATGTCAGGAGATGTGATGGGTCCTCTTTGATATGGACGCAAAGGTTTTTTTTTTGAGACGTCAATGACAAAATCAACTGTTCTGTGTTTTCTATGTAGGAGTATATTCACTTGTGGCAGATTTATTTCAGCAAGTTTTTTTTTTTTGGTATGTGGCACATAATATTAAATTTATATTATTTTGTGAATTTTGTGACACACAATTAATTCAGCCATTGTATAATAGGCTTAGGTGGCATTAGTAATGTGACGCCCTATGTACCTTTCCCTATGATCATAAGGAGCTGCTGTCATCTGAGCTTTGCAGGGCAATGCCCGGGTGCAATGCACTATCACAGGCCAGGGATACACCTGCTCTGACCAAATACTTGTGCCAATCCTAAGCCTTGCGCTCGGCCCACAGCTCTAGTCAATACCTGGGATCTGTTGCTCTCTATGTTACCTACAGTTTAATGCAGTCTACAATGAGTTAAAATGTTGGTGCTGGATTTAATCTGGATTCAAGAGACTAGATATATTCCAAAGGACAGTTCTCCGGAGAGGCCTCTCTCAGACAGCGCACATCAACAGCTAGCAGGGGAATCATGGGCGCTGCCAAAATATCACTGCAACATCTCTGCGGAGAGACGCCTGTTTATTGTTCACGTTCTGGTGCCGTCAGCACGATTCCCTTCTATCTCTCTGGTTCTCATTTCTACTTACAGGAAAAATAAAAATGTCCATATTCTGGAAATAAAGAGGTCTAATCACGAAAGTATTGTAAGTATGTGAACCCTTCCTTAGGTTAGGCTTAAAGGAGTTGTGTCATCATTAAAAGTTTGTTTGTTTATAAATATAAATCATCGTGAAAAATAAGTTACTTTTGTAATTTACTTTCTGTTAGAGAAATGCTTCAGTTGTGAAATATTCTCTTTCCTTCGTTATAATGGCGCCCCCTGGTGTTTAATGCCTACAGTATTGTGTGGGTCCATGCTACTAGGAAGAGATTGTCATGTACTATATAAGGGCTGTTTTTTATATTTTACATTAATCAGCGCATAACTCCTTAAAGGGAACCTGTCACCTTTAGGGCTCATGCACACGAATGTATTTTATTTCCGTGTCCGTTGCGTTTTTTTGGAGGACCATATGTGGAACCATTCATTTCAATGGGTCCGCAAAAAAAAACGGAAGTTACTCCATGTGAATTCCGTTTCAGTAGGTCCGTATTTCCTTTCTGCAATAAAAATAGAACTTGTCCTACTATTGTCCGCATTACGGACAAGAATAGGACTGTTCTATTAGGGGCCAGCTGTTCCATTCCGCAAAATACGGAATGCACACAGACGTCATCCGTATTTTTTTTCGAATCCGTTCTTTGCGGACCGCGAAATACATATGGTCATGTGCATGAGCCCTTAGTATGCTGCCCTCACAGACCATGATTGGCAGGTTTCCTTCCTGTTATGCATGGGAAAGAAACCTGACAATCATCATCCGGAGGCGGGGGAGGGCAGGGCCAGGGAGTCTCATCGGACTCATCTCTCTCTCAGCGCTGCGAGGTTCAGTACGTCAGTACTATAAAGTTACTGGGGAGGTCCGACCCCTAAACAGCCACATACAGTATGTGAATAGCAGGGGCGGACTGGGAACTTAAAGTGGCCCTGGAAAAAATACTAAAAGTGGCCCCGTTTTGTAGTCGAGTCCAAATTGATGGAAGGCAGGGCCAGCAATACCATATTGTGGCACATTATACCGCCCCAACAGAGCCAAATACCACACAAAATACATCACAAAATACTACCAGTAGCACAAAATACATCCCCAAAAACTTCCACTGGCCAGCCGTGAGGAGGGCTCAGGTGGCCCGTGGGGAATCGGCCCACCGGGAAATTTCCCTGTAAGGTCTATGGCCAATCTGCCCCTGGTGAATGGAATGGTTGTGCACATTGGTGATTACTGCCGAGCACAGCGTCCAGCTATATCTGTCATTCCTATACAAAGTGAATGGAGTGGTGGTCACACATGCCGCCTACCACTGTCTTCAAAGGGACTTGGGGACCTCCGCGACCTCCTCTGCCTTTATACATTTATCACCTTTTCTGAAGACCTATCATCAATATCTCATTGGGTGTAGTCCGACTCCCAATACACCTGCCGATCAGCCGCTGGGGTGCTCGGCTAAGTGCTGCAGCCCTTTACTTGGCCTACGACATCACTTCATTGGTCACATGGTCACAATTGGATAGGCTGCAAACGTGGCGTACATAGGGAAGTAAGGGCTCCATAGCAAGGATCAAACCAGGCCCCCCACACAGGACAGAAGGGTTTCTGCCTAAACCCCTTTCTGCCTAAACCCCATTTTTCCACTGCCACATTTGCTAAAAGTTGTTCCTTTAGAGGGTAGAGTCCTGACCAAGTTTTTACCTCCAGTAGAAGAGGGGATGATCCCAACTAAGACTGGGCCCCCTCTTGCCCTGGGCCCCATAGCGGTCGCATGGTCTGCCGCTATGGCAGTTACGCCCCTGGGCTGCAATACCAAGCACAGCCACTATCCAATGCATGGCGTTGTGCTTAGTATTATAGAGGTTGGGTGCCACGCTCGTCTCAGCATCATGGCCCCTTCAAACAGCTGGTTGTCGGGGTAGTCGGGCATCGGACCCCCCACTGATCTGAGGATAGGTTATCGATATTAGAATCCTGGGTAACTCCTTTTTAAGGTTCTCAGAGCAGTCACCACGCATAACTGGCTAAGACGTCCCTGGGAATCGGCTGAATGTACTGGTGAGTCATCTCGTCGACCTCTGGTGTGTACTCTCATTTGAATACACCGCTCGTACATTCAATACAGTGTCCTCTTCTGGACTGTGTGTTTAACAAGGATGGAGATTTCAAGTGTTTGCTCTTCCAACTGCTAGCAATAAAACACACGTCTTTACAGCAATAATGGCCCTCAAAAAACGATCAGCTTCCTGGTCCTCACACCCGTGCCAACCCGCAGGTTCTGGTGAATTTCTATGTGACTCAGGAGAGCCGTTATAGGGGGGCAGAGGTTTGTAGTTGCATCTGATGCCTCAGATAGTCTAAAGATCCCCTCCAAAAAGACACCACATGGTATGTGGGGGCCCTGTTACAGATTTTGCATTATTATCTAGTGGCTTCAAGTTACACCTTGGGTGTGCAGTACCTCAGACCTGGGGGCATCTGCAATTGTTTGGTTTATGTCTTTTACTATGTTCTTCTACAGTGGGGAAAAAAAAGTATTTAGACAGCCACCAATTGTGCAAGTTCTCCCACTTAAAAAGATGAGGTCGGCCTGTAATTGACATCATAGGTAGACCTCAACTATGAGAGACAAAATGAGAAAACAAATCCAGAAAATCACATTGTCTGATTTTTAAAGAATTTATTTGCAAATTATGTTGGAAAATAAGTATTTGGTCACCTACAAACAAGCAAGATTTCTGGCTCTCACAGACCTGTAACTTCTTATTTAAGAGGCTCCTCTGTCCTCCACTCATTACCTGTAGTAATGGCACCTGTTTGTTATCAGTATAAAAGACACCTGTCCACAACCTCAAACAGTCTCACTCTAAACTCCACTATGGTGAAGACCAAAGAGCTGTCGAAGGACACCAGAAACAAAATTGTAGACCGGCACCAGGCTGGGAAGACTGAATCTGCAATAGGCAAGCAGCTTGGTGTGAAGAAATCAACTGTGGGAACAATAACTAGAAAATGGAAGACATACAAGACCACTGATAATCTCCCTCGATCAAGGGCTCCACGTAAGATCTCACCCCGTGGGGTCAAAATGATCACAAGAACTGTGAGCAAAAATCCCAGAACCACACGGGGGGACCTAGTGAATGACCTGCAGAAAGCTGGGACCAACGTAACAAAGGCTACCGTCAGTAACACACTACGCCGCCAGGAACTCAGATCCTGCAGTGCCAGACGTGTCCCCCTGCTTAAGCCAGTACATATCCAGGCCCTTCTGAAGTTTGCTAGAGAGCATTTGGATGTTCCAGAAGAGTATTGGGAGAATGTCATATGGTCAGATGAAACCAAAGTAGAACTGTTTGGTAGAAACACAACTCGTCGTGTTTGGAGGAGAGGGAATGCGGAGTTGCATCCAAAGAACACCATACCTACTGTGAAGCATGGGGGTGACAACATCATGCTTTGGGTCTGTTTCTCTGCAAAGGGACCAGGATGACTGATCCCTGTACATGAAAGAATGAATGGGTCCATGTATCGTGAGATTTTGAGTGCAAACCTCCTTCCATCAGCAAGGGCATTGAAGATGAAACGTGGCTGGGTCTTTCAGCATGACAATGATCCCAAGCTCACCGCCAGGGCAACGAAGGAGTGGCTTCATAAGAAGCATTTCAAGGTCCTGGAGTGGCCTAGCCAGTCTCCGGATCTCAACCCCATAGAAAACCTTTGGAGGGAGTTGAAAGTCCGTGTTGCCCAGCGACAGCCCCAAAACCTCACTGCTCTAGAGCAGATCTGCATGGAGGAATGGGCCAAGATACCAGCAACAGTGTGTGCCAACCTTGTGAAGACTAACAGAAAACGTTTGACCTCTGTCATCGTCAACAAAGGATATATAACAAAGTATTGAGATGAACTTTTGTTATTGACCAAATACTTATTTTCCACCATAATTTGCAAATAAATTCTTTAAAAATCAGACAATGTGATTTCCTGGATTTGTTTTCTCATTTTGTCTCTCATAGTTGAGGTCTACCTGTGATGTCAATTACAGGCCAACCTCATCTTTTTAAGTGGGAGAACTTACACAATTAGTGGCTGACTAAATACTTTTTTCCCCACTGTATATCCTGTACAGGAGCAGATGAGGTATGGTTGGCATGAGTAATTCCCTCTTGGTGGAAGTAGGCTGGTCTGGCTTCCTGGGGAACTTCTAGTCTAGATAGTCAGGTGTGAGGAAGCACGTCCAATTGCTTCTGCTCAAAGGGTCTCAGGGACCAGCATTAGATCCAGCTCATGTGTGAGACCACTACTCCAGAGAGACTGCAAGAATACTGAAGATACAGATACCAGAAAAACTACAGTGCTTACTGTCTGCAGAGTGACCAGCAAGCCACAGCTTTACAGACCCTGCTGCAGGTGAGGAACTACGGCTCAGACAGCCATCACTTAGAATACCTCCAGGCCAGACTAACTCAAAGTCTACGTTACACAGTGGATACCTATAGCTACAAGTGCCAGCACACAGCTTTTAGCCAGATATTCAGTAGAGAGACGCTGGCCAGAAAGCATGCCAGAGGTGCCATCACCTGTCACTTTGCCGACCACCATCTGGGGCGAGAAATTACACTGTGTGCAACTACAGTTGGATGTAGTACAACTACTACATAGATAGACTTTTATTCTTTTACGTCTGGCCTGATTCCTTATACCACTTTTCCACTGCACCAATCCCAAGGGGGCAACAGCCTAAGGAAGTGCACCATGACACAACATCTTATCAGGGCCTCTACCACTCACATGGTCTGCACTGGCTCCTCCAGGGCTCACTGCAAATGTAAGTGTTAACTGTAAGGCCTCCTCACATTGTGTGTGGTACCTGAACAATAGCCTTTATGGCATATCGGAGTGCAGCATCCTTAGGTGTGGACCCACCCCTTTTTATAATAGGCCATGCCCCCTTCATGATGCATCACACCCCCTCGGAGCATGTCTGAGCCCCGGAGCTGATTATGCTGCATATCAGGGCCACATACAGTTAGAGCTTATGAAAGCGTGCCCTCCATGTGCTGCACGTGGGATGGATATGCTCTCTCTTTTGGTCCACCAGGTCCCCCCTTTTTTCCTGGGAGCCTCCCACACATTTAGAAAAAGTTGGCAAGTATGCTATATGGTCTACCCATCTCTAATCCAAATGTTTTATAACTTTGTTCGTTTGATTGTGATCTGACAAGGAGTAAAAAATAAGAAGCCAAACCACAAAACAGCCGAACCTAGTCCTGTGTGTAATCTGGATAATCCCGAAATAACCTTGGACCTATCAGGTCTCTGGGGGGCACTTAGTTCCTATGAACAGTCCAACACTGACTGACAGAACATATTGTCATTTGTTTTCTAACTGATTTCAACACATTATCTTCGGCGCTCACGTTCTGTCTCCCCTGACATTTTTGGATAATTAAATTTGATTCTGGATTGTAGCATCCATGTTAGCTTGTCTAGTTGACCGGTGACTCAAAGGTTTTCACCATCCTGGCTCTTGTCTGTTAGTTACTGAGCTGTATACTACATTGACATTGACTCCTGTACTCGGCCCTCTGTCTGGCCAAGCCTTACCCTAGCTCTCCTGTCCAATCTACTGTACTTGTGGTTGGAATACCTTGATATTGAGACCAGAGTTTGGGTTCTGCCGGTGCTCTGTTACTAATCAGCACAGCGTCCCATAGACTTTCAGTAACTGTGATATTTGCCGGCTCCTCATTGTTCTTCTTTCATCACGTTTTCAGGTGCTTCTTGACAGTTTTAAGCCGCAGTACAAAGAGTCAAAGTCAAATCCAAACACACACATGCGGATGAAGAAGAGTTGTCAGCTGTTGGTATTACCAGGGTGTGACATCACGTCAACTGATTCCAAAGTCCCATAGTCAGTTCCATTCAAGTAAATGGGATTTAGCTGCAATTCCAAGAACAACCACTATACAATGAATGGTGCTGTGTTTGGTATACTATGAAGAGGCCGCAGCACTCGTCCGGCCCTTCAAACAGGTGCCAGGAGTCGGACCCCCACCGATCAGATATAGATGACTGATCCTGCTGATAGATCATCAGTATCTAAAAACCTTTTATATGTTTTTTCCCCCCCTAAACGTCTTTATCCCCCCCTTATGGCCCCTTTAAGTTTGGCAGCATATATGCAAATAGGAAATGCAGTCAATTAATGAATATCTTTCACTGTTCTGTCCTCAGGCAGCCAACTTGGGACCATCAGCTCATTCCTGACCGGAGGGAAAGGGAGGCAGCGGCAGCAGGAACACACTGGCATGGGGAAAGCTGCTTTCCCTGCTGCTGAGGCGACGTCTCTCTGGGTATAGATAATCTGCAGATGCTACGCTGTCTGAGAAGAGGACAGCAAGATCTCTACACTGTCACTGCTTTCTCTCACTGGAAGGGCCAAGCATGGAAAGTTCATGCTCAGTTAACACTGGACGGCTAGGACTTCCCAGTTCTCGATTTATTCACTGACCCCCTAATGACTGGCCACAGAGTTTTGATAGCAGGCGGTACAAGTTCTCAGTCTGCAGCAACATCTTTTGGCATCGCTGCAGTAGATGGGGATTAGTAGCTCCCGACTCCAGGCTCCAGCTTTGAGAACTGGCCCTACAACCAGGGTTGGAGGAAGCTCTGATCCCAGCTGTTGACCATAGGGCCAGGGAAGCTCTAATCCCAGCTAGGGGAATGGATGCAATTAGAGAAAAAAAACTGCAGAAATGGGAGATCACATGAAGGTTTAAAGGCTAAGGACACCTTTTGGAGCAAATTTCATTTTACTCATTTAGGGTGGAAAATCCTTTTTTAATTGGTCTTTATTTAAAAAAATCAACCTTTTTTGTTCTATAGCCTTCCATTTCAATGTATATGCAGATAATTTCTTTCTGCTTTGTACTGAATCTGTCAGGGAGCTGCTCTGATGACACAATCTGTAGCCTTGTAGCTGATCTCTGAACTTCTGACAACTCATAAATGCTCATATAAGTCATATTGTTATCAGCATGTATCACGTCAGGTAGGGAACAGTGCAGACCTGGCTTCCACCCACAACACTCTCCCTACTGACTTAGATGATCTACCGTAAACGCCGGCCTCCAACTGGGCGATGGTCCTGACCTTACTAAGAGCACAGGAGTTACTTATGGAAGACAAAGGGGGAAGTCGAACAAGCTTAGTCAAAACCAGGGAATACCATCAGAACCTCTTTTGTTCTATAGTCTTCACTTTCACTGTATATGCAGATCTTTTTTTTCTCCTTTCCACTGAATCTGTCACAGAGCTGCTCTGATGACTCGATCTGTAGCCCTTATCTCTGAACTCCTGACAACTCATAAATTCTCAGTCAATAAGTCAAATTGTTATCAGCATATATCAATTCAGGTAGGAATTAGTGCAGACCTAACTTCCACCCACAACACTCTCCCTACTGACTTAGATCATCTACCATAAATGGCAGCCTCCAACTGGGCGACAGTCCTGACCTTACTAAGAGCGCAGGACTTACTTATGTAAGACAAAAGGGGAAGACATTCTGAATCAAAACCAGGAAGTACCATCAGAACCAAAGAAGAAACAAATGCAGAGTAATATACAGAGCAGGGTCAACACCAGGAGGTAACATTGAAACCAAAATCAGCAGTAATAGGCTAAATGGTAGGAAGTCATAAATCCAGGAATCCACATGAGACACAAACTAAGCGTGTGAGGCAAGAAGGCCAAATCACAGGGTGGTTGCCACAGTCGTGGAGTGACGCCAGTGGAGCAGGAGCGCAGATTAGTAAGTACCTGACACCATGATAAGTATTTTGCTATTATGAGCATCTATGAACAGTCAGGATTTTAGAGATAAGAGCTTTGGATCGAGCAGTCAGAGCATCTCCCTGACGGATTCAAAGTAAAGCAGAAAGAAACGGTGGGCAGATGCACAGAAGGTGAAGGCCGCAGAACAAAAACTGTTGAAAATTTATAATAAAGACTAAGCACGGTGACATCATCGCAGGTCCTGCTGAATGAAGATAGAAGGACCTTTTATCTTCATTCAGCAGGACCTGCAAAAATGTCATCATGCTCCCCATGTGGTGAGCATGGTAACGTCATCGCAGGTCATGTTGCTGCGCGATCAAGTGGATGAGATGAGTTTTTTTTTTAGTATTTTTAACCCCTGAGTGGCCATTTTATTTAGCAGTCTGTCTTATGTTATAACAGAAAATAATAAAATGAAGTTCAGGTCTCCATTGACTTTTATGGGGTCCGGGTTCGGGGTGACTTTTGGGTCTAGTTCGGGTCCCGAACCCGAACTTTGACCTGAAGTTCGGCCGAACCCGGTGAACCTGAACTTCTATGGGTTCGCTCATCCCTAAGAAAGACCAAACAAAAATAAATTATTTTTAGCCCACAATGAATAAAATGAAATGGTAAAAAAAAAGATTTCTCCCAAAGGTGTCCACAGCCTTTAAAGTGATGCAATAATTTTAAGTGTATGGGGTGCTGACAAGTCCTCAGCCTGCTACATCTGTATCCCAGGTTGGCCTTGCAGGATTTCCATCCTCACCAACGTGCTGATAAGACTAGGTGAAGGCTGCCAGATTTTTGCACGCCAGACTTTGTGTACTCAGCTTTCAAGAAAAAAAAAATAAAAAAAAATAAGGAACTTCAAACCCACAGTCAACAGAAGCGCAGAAGACGACCGTCCCAGAAACACCACCTATTCACACGTTCAGTGTACATAGGGGAGCTAATCTGTTCTGCGGTCAGATGATGTATAGAATGGTTGACAGGTGAAGGTAATCTTAAGAATACATCATTTCCCTAACCCTATAAAAGTACAACTCCCTCCAAGACGGAGCTTTGTTGATTTTTGACATGTCGTGAACAAAGGCCTGCTGGGTAGTTCTGTGCTATGATAACAGACTATTATGGACAGACAAGACGTACTGTACACACAGCATCAATACCTTCTTCCCCACATTTATCATCCTGACACACAAAAATATCAGAAATCTCTCTTTTTTTTCTTTTCTCTCTCTCCCCGTCCTACATAAGAGTCGCTTGTTGTAAAAACCTCAAGACGATGGAGTCAATGGATCTTTCAGGTATCGCCGTTCCGGCTAAGTGACATTTACCAACAAGACATTGTGACATGATGTTCGGATCACACTGAGTGAAGATGCATCAATCATTGGAGGGGTTTTGTGTCTTTTGATGCCTGTTTTAGTTTGGTAGGTTCACGTGTTGTAAAATTCCAGGTATGATGCCTGCTGGAATGCAGTAGTCGCTGAGGCATGGGAAGAATCGGTAGAGAATATGAAGAAGATCTGCATTATTACGGCATTATTCCTGGGGGTTGTCCAATAAAACATACGGTATTCCACAGTTTTTGAAACCACCACCTGGATCTGAATACTTTTGTAATTGCATATAATAAAAAATTTAGAATAGCCACTGTGTTATTCAATAAAATATATCTGTATAGCGCCACCTGCTGTTTGTTCTTTTACTTATTGATCTGTCCAATGTAGTAACATCACTGAGCTGGACGCACATGCTCAGTTCATCCTTCAAAGGCCACCGTCCCTCTCTACTCTTAAAAGTTGTGATAGTTAAAGGGAGAGAGGTGAACCAGAAAGAACATGCCCTCGGAGCTGTGATAGGGAGAGAGCTGCAACAGAAAGACATACCCCCTGAGTGGTGATAGGGAGAGTGCTGCCACAGAAAGGACATGACCTCAGAGCTGTGATAGGGAAAGATCTGCAGCAGAAAAGACATACCCTCTGAGCTGTGATAGGGAGAGAGCTGCAGCAGAAAGGACATACCCCCTGAGCTGTGATAGGGAGAGAGCTGCAGCAGAAAGACATACCCCCTGAGCGGTGATAGGGAGAGTGCTGCAGCAGAAAGGACATGACCTCAGAGCTGTGATAGGGAGAGTGCTGCAGCAGAAAAGACATACCCCCTGAGCGGTGATAGGGAGAGTGCTGCAGCAGAAAGGACATGACCTCAGAGCTGTGATAGGGAGAGTGCTGCAGCAGAAAAGACCCCCTGAGCTGTGATAGGGAGAGAGGTGCAGCAGAAAGGACATACCCCCTGAGCTGTGATAGGGAGAGAGCTGAAGCAGAAAGGACATGACCTCAGAGCTGTGATAGGGAGAGTGCTGCAACAGAAAAGACCCCCTGAGCTGTGATAGGGAGAGATCTGCAGCAGAAAAGACATACCCTCTGAGCTGTGATAGGGAGAGAACTGCAGCAGAAAGGACATGACCTCAGAGCTGTGATAGGGAGAGAGATGCAGCAGAAAAGACCCCCTGAGTGGTAATAGGGAGAATGCTGAAGCAGAAAGGATACATCCTTTAATAAAAGACAATCTAGCACAGCAGTTGGAGCAATGAATGAGGAGATCTCTGGATCCATGTGAGGTACAGGGCTGATTCTAGCTTTGTTAGAAAGAGGTAGTCATGTACCATATGATGTCTGATTTTCATTTTTTTTACATTAATCATGAGATAAACTCTTTAAGTTGCTTAAAGTTTCTAATCATATCCATTAATTAGGAATCAGGTTTTAACTGATTAGTTGTGGTGGGCTTGTGTTTCAACATGGAAGCCAGTCTGAAAAAGCAGAGCTCTAGTATAAAGCTGAGGCTGGAAAATCTGTAACAGAGACCGCCCCCAACTAGTATGTATTATCTATATTACTGCCATCTTCTGAAAGGGAATGAATCACCTATATTTTTACCACTTAAAGGAAATCTGTCACTTGCATTTATGGTTTTGAACAAAACCCACAGTTATGTGCAATAAAGTACATTGAATCCATGCCTGCTTTTCTTTCTTTTCTGTGCCTTGTCGTTTTCGTTAAAAATCCTTTTTTGTAATATGTAAATGAGGGCTGAAGGAGCCCAGAGGGGCGTTACAATCGTTCAACTGAGCCCAGTAACGCCCCTCTCTGGAGCCCAGCCCGCCTTTTTATTCAAATATATCACTCCTGTTTAGGGCCGGAGTAACGCCCATATTAGAATATCTGCCCCCCCCCCCTTCCTCCTCGGCACGGCAGCGTTTGGAAATCGTGCTTACGCTGCCGGCCGCGCGCCCATGAAATCACGCGCAGGCGCAGCAGCAGCCGCTGCCTGCGCCATCTTACTAACTGTAAGGGCAAAGGCATCAAGAGCGTCACGCGCCGAGCCCAGTGACGCGCCGAGCGCCGTGACGCCAGCAGTGTCGAAGCCTGTGCAAACAAGGCCTTGGGGGGCGCAGATAAGTCTAGTGGCTACACTGAAAAGGGCCAGTGGCGCACAGATAAGGGTAAAGGGGCAGGGTCACAAGCAAGGTCTTGGAGGGTTGAGGGGTGCAAAGATAAGGGCCAGGGTGGCGCACACAGGAACCAAGGGGGCATTGAGGTGGCGGCACAAACGCCAGGGAGGGGGGCAACGATGAGACCCTGGGGCAGACAGGGACCACCGAGGCAGAATGGAGGGAAGCCCAGAGAGGAGCCTGGCCCTGGCCCATGGGAGTGTGTATTATTCCTTGGGGACCCAAACCCCTAAATATGTGGGGATTGGGACCCATAAGCGGGCGTAGGGTGGCGCAGGGGGGCGTAGGGTAGCGGTAGGGGGGCGTAGGGTGCTGGTGCAGTGGCGCAGGGTGGTGGTGCGGGGGCGTAGGGTGCTGGTGCGGTGGCGCAGGGTGGTGGTGCGGGGGCGCAGGAGGGCGTAGAGTGGTGGTGCGGGGGCGCAGGGTGGTGGTGCGGGGGCGCAGGGTGGTGGTGCGGGGGCGCAGGGTGGTGGTGCGGGGGCGCAGGGGGGCGTAGGGTGGTGGTGCGGGGGCACAGGAGGGCGTAGGGTGGTGGTGCGGGGGCGCAGGGTAGTGGTGCGGGGGCGCAGGGGGGCGTAGGGTGGTGGCGCGGGGGCACAGATGGGCATAGGGTGGTGGTGCGGGGGCGCAGGGTGGTGGTGCGGGGGCGTAGTGTAGTGGTGCGGGGGCACAGGGTGGTGGTGCGGGGGCGCAGGAGGGCGTAGGGTGCTGGTGCGGGGGCGCAGGGTGGTGGAGCGGGGGTGCAGACGGGCGTAGGGTGGTGGTGCAGGGGCCCAGGGGGGTGTAGGGTGGTGGTGCGGTGGGGCATATAACATATGGGAGTATTGTTAGTGATAAGGGGGGTTGTGTTGGGGAGGGGGGTTCATTTGAATAAGGCCAATTAATTAGGGGTCACAAAATAAAATTATTTTTTTTTATTCTTTTATTACTTTACTATCCATTAATTGGGGGGGGGGGTTTGGGGTAAATACCTTTATTCAATGGTCTTGCTGCTGCTGCGCCTGCGCGTGATTTCATGGGCGCGCAGCCGGCAGCGTAAGCACGATTTCCAAACGCTGCCGTGCCGAGGAGGAAGGGGGGTGGCCAGATATTCTAATATGGGCGTTACTCCGGCCCTAAACAGGAGTGATATATTTGAATAAAAAGGCGGGCTGGGCTCCAGAGAGGGGCGTTACTGGGCTCAGTTGAACGATTGTAACGCCCCTCTGGGCTCCTTCAGCCCTCATTTACATATTACAAAAAAGGATTTTTAACGAAAACGACAAGGCACAGAAAAGAAAGAAAAGTAGGCATGGATTCAAGGTACTTTATTGCACATAACTGTGGGTTTTGTTCAAAACCATAAATGCAAGTGACAGATTTCCTTTAAAATCAGATAGTGATTCACATTTTTTGCAATATTTTATTTTCTAATTGTATATTTTTTTATTCTACTTTCTGTGCATGAATATAGGGTCAGCCATCTTACCTAGCTTGCTGTTAACTGCCTTTAGAAATCTCCGGCGCAAGCGGGAGATTTCATAACAGGAGGAGGAGAAGATTATGCAAAAGCAGGGTGGGCCGGAGCATGGAAAGGGAGGGGTTTGCGATTCAAATCGCCCGGGGGCTTGGGCACCTTCTTGTATAACGAGGCTTCAGGGCACTTTCAGGGGGGGGGGGATCATTTGCATATGTTATAAAAGTGTTTTTCTGAGGATTTCAGCGAGGGACATCGTTAAGAAAAGTATTGTTTTAATGTGTGTAGGGTAGTCTATAGCCTGATCTGAGCAGTCTATGACGCTCAGATCAGGAGAAAGACTCCCTGTAACAGCAATCACATGGACTATAGGTGCAATAGGCTGGAGATGACTTCTTGTAATCCTGCCTGTGTGATGATAATGAGATGACTGCTGAGAAATGATCTCTACAGAACATGAAGTGTTAAAACTCTATCATGCTTAGAGGCCTAAGTGAACTTAGGCCTCTAAGCATGATAGAGTATTTAGGATTTTAGGATTCTTTGCAGGATTTTAGGATTCTTTCAAAAATATAGATGGAGACGTAAAAAAACACACCAAAAGAATCAACATTCTTAAAAAATATGTTTAACATTAAAAGCTTGATTGGAAGAGTAGTTCATTTTCTGATTACATATTTCCTTTAGGGTGCATTCACACAGTCTGCAAATGACGGTGCGGTCCGTGTTCATCCCGCACCTTTCGCGGGTCCCATTGAAAAAATACCTATTCTCATCCGCAAAATGGACAAAATTAGGGCATGTTGTATATTCTGTGGCTCGGCTGCACGGATGATATCTGGCAGACCTATAGAAATGAATGGTCCACGTGCAATCCGCAAAAAAAATGCAGATCAGATGCGAACTGAAAATACAGTCGTGTGAATGAGGCTTAAAGTGACAGGGCAGCCATTGAGCTCCCTCAGGTGCCAGGTGTGACTGTCACTTCTTCATCCCTTTTACCTATGCCCCTGATGAAGAAGGAGACAGATTTCAGACTACCTCAGATCCCCATTAGACAGTTCAGCTAAGATGGAGTCAGTGATCACAGCAATGCCCTAATGCAGGGATGCCCAACCTGCAATTTTGCGGAACAGACGCGGCCCCATTCATGTCGGACAGCTGCGGCTCAGCAAAAAAACATAGAACATGTCCTATTCTTGTCCGCAATTGCTGACAAGAATAGGCATTTTGTATGGGGTGACTGCAAATTGCGGAACACACATTGGCCGGCATCTGTGTTTTTGCGGATTTTTGCGGACACGGCCATCTGAACGGCCACTAAGACATAAAGACAGCCAGTCCTGAATATAATTGTTAGGTTTTATCCCTAGCTTGTGATTTAAATATAATTTTTTTCAATTTTTTTCCTCCTGAAACAGTGCTACATCTGACCACGGGCTAGGTTTGGTATTCAATTTCAGCCCCATTTCCTTGACTAGGTATGAGCTCTAATGCAAGGCACATCCTATGGACAGACACAGTGCAGTTTTTGGGAAAAAAAAGGTTTTATTTCATATTTTTTTTTAATATTTAAGTTCATATTTATTTAACGCACATATTACAGCGCCCCTAGTGGCCAACTGATTTATGATCTAAAACTGGACCTCTAAGTGTCACCTTGCTGGGTTTTACGTAAATGACACTTACAAAAAAAAAAGTTCCATTCATAAATAATTGCGTCCTCCGTATAATCACCCTCTAAGTATTGCCGATGAAAGTTTTTTGGCTTCAGCCGAGGAACAATTACATAGATGAGTGAGACACAAGTTATCAGGACCTGGCACTGGAGATATTTGTCTATCTTTTATTCTGGAGATGAGATAACTTCCATCTTGCGAGGTGATATGTATGGAAGGCAGTGAATAGAAGGAGAATGTCAATGTTTGCTTAGACCTCAGAATAACTGTGAAAAGGACCTGCTGGAGGTGTTGACAGTAATCTGGGGAATTAGGCTGGCGGTATGGAGAGCAGGAAGGTAGTGAGCTGTACCTGGCGGTTTACTCCTAACCTGAAACACCTTCTAACAGTTTTCCTCAGTTCAGCGCAAATGTTTAGAGAAGAATAACAGCCCGAGAGTCCTTTGTGCCAAGGTTTCCAGGTAGAACCGAAATGACATTGCAGCCTGTCCTCCAACTGATAAATCGTTCTGTTCTCTTCCGTTGAAAGCAATTTCTCCAGTCTGTGATTTTAAGAAACGAAGAAAGGCGACTCCAGATAATAGGTTCTGTGGGCTCCATGTATAGACCTTCATCGGGGGCAGTACAGGAGCCACACATGGTGCATCTGCAACCTCCAGTGTTACTGTTGGCAACATCTGAATCTATTGTCTCATATTGTTTACATTTATAATTCTGAGGTCGTGTTCCACGGTCCACGTGGATCTCAGAATATATTCTGCACTGAAATCTGCACAGAACGGACTGGCCATATACTCTACAGGGAACTGTCCTGGTGGGCCACCCAAGCCCTCCTTATGGCCGTTGACCAGGTACATAACGATCTGATGCTCCCCGCATTAAAGGGGTTCTCCAAGTTAAATTTATTGATGACCTATCCTCAGGACAGGTCATCAATATCAGATGGGCAGGGGTCCGAACACCCGGCACCCCCGCCGATCAGCTGTTTGAAGAGGAGGCGCGCGCCGTATCAGCGCTGCCTCCTCTTCACTGTTTACCTGCTTGCCATAACAGGGGTAATGGTGAGTAGGTGTAATTACACCTAACCGCCCCATTTATTTCAATGGGAAGGATCGCTGCCATAGACTTGCATGGGAGCGATCCTTCCCTTTGAAATGAATGGGGCAGTGTTACGGCAAGCAGGTAAACAATGAAGAGAAGGCAGCGCTGGTACGGCGCGCGCCTCATCTTCAAACAGCTGATCGGTGGGGGTGCCGGGTGTCGGACCCCCGCCCATCTGATATTGATGACCTATCCTGAGGATAGGTCATCAATAAATTTAACTTGGAGAACCCCTTTAATGCGGGGAGCACCAGGTACTTATGAACCTGGCCAGCAGCCGCAGGCACCCCCCTGAATTCAACTGTATTACTGTCCTCTGTATGGTCATAGTGCAAAATTTGCCTCCGCTGGGGCGGTATTCTATGTCGCTTACTGTGTTGCTTACTGCGTCTACTTCTGTTGTCCCTGCCTACTTGTGGCTTGTGTTGTCCTTGCCTACTTGTGCTCCCCGGCCTTCTGTCAATTTGGACTCACCTTAAACTTGCGGCCACTTTAAGTTCCCAATCCACCTTGGCACTGAACCCAACTCCCATTGTTTTCAATGGATATCCATTCATATGATTTCCAAATTGCCTCTATAAGCGACACGTCCCTTCTTGGCGCAGTTTCTATGTGGGAACTGTGGCCGGTGTCCACATAAGGCTAATCCCTGGTGGGATCTGCAGGATTCAAACTACAAATCTGAAGTCAGCCTTGGATTTCTGCCATTGATAATGTCAGAATGTGAAGTTACCCTTAAGGTGGCCGTACCCTTCAGATAGGTGTCAGCCCCATGCTTGTTAGGCCGAAAGGTATCCTTCCTAACCCCAAAACATACGTATGTGTTCTAAATGGGAAGAGTGGAGTAAGCAAGTAAGTAATACCTCTGGTGGTGGCTAACTTTAAGGAGCGTGCATGTTGAAATCCAAGAGCCCAATCCTTCTCAAAATCCATATCTACCGTCAAATAGTTGGCCAAGGTTGTCAGGTCCTTCGGAAATTAATCTGATGTATATGCCCAATGTCAGAAGTAAGATCTGAAATGGGATTGGATAGAAGAGTGAGTCTTAGCTTCCTCCTGAATTTCCAGAAGTCTGCAGTAAGGGTACAGATGCGAGTTACCAGTTGGAAATAATAGAGGAATGACACAACATAGATTCATAAGAAGAGATGCCCCAGAAATGTTATTGCATGGGGGAAGCAAGTAGTTACTAAAACAGACATGTCAGGAGAGGTGAGAGGTCCTCTTTAAGGCTCCTGGGCCACAATCCCAAATCTGTAACATCACCCCCCCCCCCCCCCATGAGCCATTTGTCTTTTATAATACTGCTGTCTTCTTCTCCTTCGTGGCCGAGAAGCTTTTGGGTCCCATCCCCCTCAGGAACCAGGGCCTTGGTGTGACCCCCTAAAACTGGCCTCCTGGTATAAGACCAGTCTATTAGTTGGGTCCCCATCCCAGTCGTGGCCTCCGTGGTACATATGGTCTTGGTTCCCTCCACTTTATAGACATGACAGGTGTTCTTCACCTTTGTGCAGCTTCACTTTTGGCACCGGTTTCAGTCCAAACACGTAAAATAAACTGGAGCTGGCTGTAAACATCCAGTGACGAATGTTTAATAAAAGTAATTGAACTACAACAATGACATTGTGCGTATTTACCTTCTGATACACAAATCCTGGAAACCGCACGTTATTTGCTTAATGTTGTTGATATTCCAAATGCAAACAATTAAAACCAAGAAACGATGAATCATGACTGCGAGCGTCGCCCTCCTAACTGCGCAGAAAGATGTCCATTTTGCATCTCTTTGGACGTTTGGAGATAGCCTCGGTGCGATGTACTGCAGAGGAAGTACATCAGGGGCGCACCACCAATGAGGCGATAGCCTCAGGCAGCACCAGGTAGGGGCAAGAGGGGGGCAGCAGAAGGGCCATGGGCATGGGAAAATTCAGTTTTCGCCTCAGGCAGGAGAGAGGCTAGGTGCGCCCCTGCGTACGATATGTTCTAACTCCGCTCAGTTCCATGAGAATTTGCTGTGCTGACAGTTTTGTGTATCCAGAATCAGAAGGAAGTCAAAAAGGATTGTACATTATTAGCAAAACATGGCTGCTTTCTGCCAGAAATGTCCCACTCTTGTCCACAGGTTGTCTCAGCCCTGTTCACTTCAATAAATCTGAGCTGCAATACTACACAATAACCCATCTACATGTGTGGCGCTGTTTCTGGAAGAAAGCCGTTTTGTTCTAATCCTGTACAGCCCCTTCAAATTCCTTCCAACTCTTACCAGTTTGTAGTCTCCAAACAGCCGGCTACTGTCATCCCTGGGACCTTCATTTTGGAACCCTCTCGATCAACCAAATTTCCCAATGGATCCCAAGGAAATAAAAATGCCTCCCTCATATCATGGTTGAAAGGGTTGTCCACTTTGGAAATCTCTTTTTGCTAGGATGATACCCCAAACTAAAAGACCAGCGTACTCTGCTGAAACCTCCAACGATCAGCTGGAATCTGTGGTGGACCTCAACAGTGGTAGTGCTCATTTTCCCTGCAGCTCCCCCACAGGAGAAATTAAGTATTACACAGCTGTTAAAGAGGTCTGCTCACCGCTCCTGACATGCCTATTTTAATAGCTACATGCATTCCCCACGTGCTAACAATTCTGGAACATCTATTCTTATGTCTGTATGTTGTACCATTCCTCTGTTATTTGTACTAGAAGTTATGAATGAATTACTAGCAGTCTGCAGTAAGGGTACAGAGGGGAGGTAACCAGTTGAGGGTGTGTACCTGCACAGTCTCACTCTATCCAATCAGTGCTGCCATTTTCAGACTGTGCAGGGACACACCCTCAACTGGTTACCTCCCCTCTGTACCCTTACTGCAGACTGCTAGTAATTCATTCATAACTTCTAGTAGAAATAATAAAGGAATGGTACAACATAGAGACATAAGAATAGGTGTTCCAGAATTGTTATTACATGGGGAATGCATGAAGGTATTAAAACAGGCATGTCAGGAGTGGTGAAAGGTGTGTAAGTAAACCAATGATGTGACCACATAATACATGGACATCACAGGTTCTTCAGACTAATGGACACTTTTTCCAGCCCCTCTCCATTCTGCGTAATGGATGAAGATCATCAAATGAGGACCCCCCTATTATCTCAGTATTTCCTAAAAGTATATTTGATAATGGATTTTCTAAACCCGACCACCCCTTGAAGATACTAACTGTTGGTTCTCCAGCATCTGAGGAGCTTTGCATATAAGAAGCAGGACGGTTTTGACCATTTATCACTCCAAATAAGCCTAAATTTTAAAGGAAAACATTCATCTGAATGCCTATAATTCAGACGTCAGGGTGGGTCACTTAAGCAGTGCAGATCCTTGGGGAGTCATTTGGAACTATTTCAGTCTCGTAAGAATGTGAAAATCCAGATTAATATTTACAAGTTCATGAACCAAAAACTTGCTAAGCATCCCATTAGAGGAGCACATTCGTTTCCACTTTTGCCCGGGGTACAGAAGTTGAAGTGGATAATTTTCATGAAATTTACTTGACATTCAAAGTAAGAAAAAGAAAAAATCGGAACAATCGCCACTTTTGGAGTGACGGGTTCACTGACGTCTCGCCGCATTCATTCGGCTGTGCAAACTTTTCTCTTTAAAGCTGTATTTTTCCCAAGTTCTAGTCCAATGTAAACACGAAGAATGAATCTATAATGATATTCTTGTTATATCGAGCTTCTACAAAGGCTTCGTGTGCCCGAGGTGAGTTACTGGGAGCCTGTCAGCAGGAAATTCACTGTTGTACCAGACACAATGCCGTGTAGGGCTAGCTCAGCTGAATGTATAAATACCTTTCACTTAGAGATCCATTGCTTGATTCTGGAGAAAAAGGAATTTTAATCTATATGCAAATGAGCAGTTAAGTGCACTGAGGGCGGTCTCAAGCCACTCTGTGCACCCTTGCTCCACCCACTTCCTCTGTCAGTCCTTTCTTAATTGACAGGGTCAGATTCCGGCATTCCGTCATCTTGCCTGGCCCTGTCAATCAAGCAGAGGGAGGGGCTGGCAGAGGAAGCAGGAGGAGCAAAGCCACAAAGGTTGGCTTGGGCCCTCCCTTGGTGCACTTGACTGCTCATTTGCATAGGATCAAAAGTAATTTTTATTTAGAATGACGCAACGGAACGCTAAGTAAAAAGTATTATTACATTCAGCTGAGCTATTCCTATAAAGCCTGGTCTATCAGTGGATTTTCTGATGACATGTTCCCTTTAAGAAAGACCAACAGGACTACTGATTTTGTACCTTCCCAGTGATGGACTAAAATTTAACTTGGCCCATAGATTGGGATTTGTGATGTTGCTGTACTCATGCGAGGGTGAAACTCCAACTGGTTTGCCTAGATCAGGGCAAATTTTGGTAAACTTGCTTTCATCACCACGTCACCCTAGCCGCCGATCTTCTGTTACGGACATTACATCCACTGTAGAATCATGTAACTATGGTGGATAGTCTCAGCACAACACTGCAACACTGCGGCTAGAATGCCGTGATTGGCCTCAATCATGATGGTCCTCATGGATTTATATCACTACTTGGCACCTGGAACAGAAAAACACTTGAAGAACCTTACCTCAATATGGAAAAACTCCTATGCATCAACCATATCGACCAGAGGAGTGTCAAAAGTTGCCACTGGAATGTAGGGCAATCCACTGGTCAGTGTTGTCTACTTGTGCTGGACGTGCTTCTTTTGGGCACCAAAGTTCCCCTCATGTTCCTACCAGTGGATGCTGAGTAAGTATTGGACGGACGCATTACTTGTTCTGGACAGGTATCTTTGGGGCACCAAAGTTCCTCTTGTGCCCCTACTTGCAGATGGTGAGAAAATATTGGATGGCCACATTGCTTGTGTTGGACAGGTGTCTTTGGAGCACCAAAGTTCCTCTCGTGCCCTTACTAGTGGATGGTAAGTAAATATTGGACAGCCCCATTACTTGTTTTAGACAGGTATCTTCGGGACAAAAATCATCTTTTGCCCCTACTTGTGGATGGAAAGTAAATATCGGATGGTTCCATTACTTGTGTTGGACAGGAGTCTTTAGAGCACCAAAGTTCCTCCCATGTCCCTACTAGTGGATGGTGAGTAAATATTGGACAGCCCCATTACTTGTGTTGAACAGGCATCTTTGGGGCACCAAAGTTCCTCTTGGGCATCTATTAGGGGATGCTGAGTAAATACTGGATGGCCCCATTGCTCATGTTGGACAGGTGTCTTTGGGGCACCAAAGTTCCTCTTGTGACCTTACTAGTGGATGGTGAGTAAATATTGGATGACCCCATTGCTTGTGTTGGACAGGTATCTTCGGGGAAAATTCCTCTCATGTCCCTACTAGTGGATGCTGAGTAACTATTGGGAGGCTCCATAGCTTGTGTTGGGCAGGTGTCTTTGGGGCACCAATGTTCCTCTCGTGCCCTTACTAGTGGATGGTGAGAAAATATTGGATGGCCCCATTACTTTTTTTGGGCAGGTATCTTCGGGGAAAATATTCTTCTTGTGCCCCTACTTGTGGATGCTGTATAAATATTGGACAGTCCCACTACTTGTGTTGGGCAGGCATCTTTGGGACACCAAAGTTCCTCTCATGTCCCTACTAGTGGATGCTGAATAACTATTGGGAGGTTCCATTACTTGTGTTGGGCAGGTGTCTTTGGGGCATCAAAGTTCCTCTCGTGCCCTTCCTAGTGGATGGTGAGTAAATATTGGATGGCCAGATTACTTGTGTTGGGCAGGCCCCAACACATTACTTTGGGGCACCATGTCCCTACTAGTGGATGGTGAGTAACTATTAGATGGCCTTATTACTTGTGTTGGACAGGTGTCTTTGAGGCACCAAGGGTCCCCCATTAAATAAACTGCTGGAGGACCACAGGCATCACTGAGTCAATGGATGCCTTGCATTTTTTTCACTTTTCTGCATCTACTCTCAAGTGGTTTAGGATAATTCACAGCCAAGGTAAGGTTCCCCAAACCATATAATTCTGTTCCTCAACTACATAAATTCCTATTTTAATGCCGAAACGTGTCGTCAGAGCCTCTTCCTTTGGGTTTTATGATCTAGCATTAGACATTAAGGCAATGGATAGACCTTCCCCTTAGTCCTCCCTCAAACTGAGCTCTGTGAGGGGCTGCGGGACCGACCCAGCAGTGAATGTGTTAAGTGAATAAATATGGAAAATGTTTTCACATTTTGCTGAAATGTAATGCCTTTACAGCTTACAAGTTGTACCTCACTTGGGGCCCCATAATTATTTCATCATGGAGCAGGAAACACTGGTTGGTCGTATATAAACAGCCCAAGGCAGGGACCTCTTCATCGGATAGAGCATGACATTTGACATCTGTGCAGCCGGCCGCTCGCATGCCACAATTAACCAGGCCGCTTTCCTACTGACTAATGTAAGGCTGGCTGTGTGCGCGGGTCGGCCCCGTATGCCCCAGAGGTCTTCCTTAATCCAAGACGTTTCAAAAAGATAAATAAAAATTGCAACACATCCCTGTCCTCCGTCAAAAAGCGGAGTCTTAACCTGCGGAAGGTTAAGAAAATAAATTGTGCCGCCCTGTTATTTCACGGGCCTGTACCGCTTCAGCCATAGGCCACGGCCTAGTCGTTAACTCTACCGGTGCCAAGGAGCATGACCCGCAGGCCGCTGTGCTATACGTTGGGAGCAAGTCACAGAAAGAGGAACTCCGCTGACACATTTCTATTCATAAGCCTTTGACGTGTAAATTATTCCCAAAAAGTTTTTCAGAGGCGAAAGCTCCCGGCTACACTCGGTGTCCCTCCGTAGTTTGAGAGATGTAAATTTATGGCGGATCAGATGTTCTTAAGAGTTAATTGCCGCTATTATAAACGTAGGGATTATAAGCAGATGTTTTATAAGACTTTAAAAGTAAGACGATTGACTTTTGATCTCTACTTGGATAAGGAGAAGGGTTATGTTGATTTTTACTTCTTTGGTGGCCAATAAAATATTAATGATGCTTGGAGTCGAGTAATGGGGTCATGTATGGAGGTGTCGGAATGGTGAGAAGTTAAAAAAAAATGGTGGATCAAAGTTCTGATACCGATTCTTAAAGGGCTATTCCCATCTTAGACAATGGGGGCATAATGCTAGGATATGCCCCCATTGTCTGAAAGGTGCGGGTCCCACCTCTGGGACCGCACCTATATAGAGAACGGAGCGGGGAGCGCTGCGCCTGGAGGACCCCAAGTTTCCCGGCGTCCGGCCACCACCAGACGCAGCTCCCCGCTGCTCCCACAGAAATGAATGGGAGCGCACCGAGCATGCGCGGCCATCGCTCCCATTCATTTCTACGTAGCCGACGGAGCCAGCCCCATAGAAATGAATGGAGGGCAGCTGCGCATGCGCTGTGCGCGCTCCTCAACTTTCCCCATTCCGTTCTCGATATAGGTGCGGGTCCCAGAGGTGGGACCCTCACCTATCAGACAATGGGGGCATATCCTAGCCCCCATGAGAATAACCCTTTAACTGATTAATACGTAATTTATAAAATTGGCATCACGCCCCCAAGAAGAAGCTGGGCAAAATGTACATTGGGGTGCGGCTGCTTCCAGGAACATGGTCTGTATTTTTAGCCCCTACCTTGGGTAATTGGGTTTATATGATACAATTGTGCTATGGACCCTTATAGCAATGGGACAATCTGTGCTGCGTGGAATGTATCCTTATGTGCACTGTTTTGGTTCGTGCAGCACTTTATTCCTTTACATTGTGTTTGACTTGTATTTATATAGACATTTACAATTATATAACGGACCAGGCTTCTGGATGGCAGTGTTCAGTAATGTGTCCTCTCCATTTAAGCTGCCTACATACGGTTTTTAATCATTTGTATGTGATATCGAGCGGTGGTATACTGGTCTTGTTTTATTCCTTTTGTTGTTTTTTATGTATTTTATGCCACACGCGACATTAGTGACTGAAGTGCCCAAATTGTGTTGGTGACTGTGTTACACAACATTGATGTCTGAATGGTTGTGATTCACGATCTATAAGATACAGAAGATTTGGTACCAAATGTGTAAATTAAAGGGGTTGTCCATGATCAATGTAAAAACATGAAAACCATGCGTCATATAGGACAGGGATCAGCAACCTTCAGCACTCCAGCTGTTGTAAACTACAACTCCCAGCCTGAAACCTTACTTGGCTTTTCTTGTAACTCCCTCAGAAAGGAGGATTCTGGGAGTTGTAGTTTTTAGAACAGCTGGAGCGCTGGAGGCTGCTGATCCCTGGACCAGCCATGTACCTCACATGGATCAAGAGATCTTCCCATTCATGCTCCAAATGCTCTACTAGATTTGTTTCAAGCTAGTAAATCAGGGGCGTGTCCTTCCTCAGAGGGTGTATCCTTTCTGATGCAGCTCTCTTCCTATCACAGCTCAGGCAGCAAGTCAGTTCTGCTGAAGCACACTCCCAGTCACAGATCAGGAGGTATGTCCTTTCCGCTGTAGTGCTCTCCCTTTCACAGCTCAGGGGAATGCCCTTTCTGCTGAAGCTCTCTCCCTATCACAGTTCAGGGGCATATCCTTCCTGCTTCAGCTCTCTCCCTATGACAGCTCAGGGGTGTGTCTTGCTGCAGGTCTCTCCCTATCACATATTAGGAAGTATGTCCTTTCTCCTGCAGTGCTCTCCCTTTCACAGCTAAGGGGCATGTCCTTTCTGCTGAAGCTCTCTCCTTATCACAGCTAAGGAAGTGTGTTCTTTCTGCTGCAGCTTTCTCCCTATCACATCTCAGGGGCATATCCTTCCTGCTGCAGCTCTCTCCCTATCACCGCTCAGGGGCGTGTCCTGCTGCAGGTCTCTCCCTATCACAGCTCAGGAAATGTGTCCTTTCTGATGCAGCGCTCACTCTATAACTGTCAGCTTTACTAGTAGATATGGCTGGTGGCAGTTGAAGGATAGAACTGAGCATGTGCGACCACCATCATTATTATTAGCAGTAAAAGTAGTAGTAATAATAATTTATTATTAATATTGTTATTATATTATTATTAGCATTATTATATGACCTTCAACTGCAAACATATGGTATATTTCAGATAAAAATATTCAGGTACATTTTTTTTAAATCATATTGCATAAAAGTTATTTAGAATTTAAAGAACTTAAAGCACTTTTTAGCACAAAAAAAAAATATTAAAAAAAGTAAAAATATTAAAATAAATGAAAAAGGTAAATGTTCCCTTAACAGCACAACCCAAATAAAGCCGGCTGTCTTTTTCTATATAAATAATAACAGAAATCTGTGGCTATGCGGCTAGGTAATAGCATGTCTGGCGTAGGAAAATGTCGTGTTTCACATCGCTATTCCGGGTAAATGGATTTTCTCCACTCTGCAACCATTACTTATCATATGATCTGAAAATTACACACAGCGAGTCCTTCAGGGGTGCAGCTCCATGTTTATGCTATCTGTTATCTAGAATGCACTTACTGACCACTGGAAACCCGAACTGTTTCATCATCAAACGTAGATCCACCAAACGCCGAGGCCACACATCCACCGACGCGCTGAGGAAGCTCTACACATGTAACCAATAAGACATTGTACAAACATTTATCAGACCAGGGCCCTTTACTCACTCAAGAGGGTCAAGTGGATGTTAGTTTAAGGGATATCACTTTAAAGAAACTCAGCAAAAAGTCTTAAAAAAAAACAGTCATATGTACTTTTTTTTTTACAGTAAAATTCCTTTAAACGGAAAACCTAACAGGTGCCGGATTATCAAATATTCAATATCCTGAATTATCAGGATATATAAAACTGACTTGACTTGAAGAGTTGATTCTCCAAAACCAGAGGTTAACACCTGCTTTTTTTTTTTCTTTTTGCTCTTTTTTTTTGTTGTCTTTCTCATATTTTTGTGAAGTTCCACAAAAAATTGCAGTTTTGCACTGGCAAAAGGTGGCGGATTATCAGATTTTTGGGAATAACAAATTCCACATTCTGGATTAAAGGAATTTGACTGTATAAAGGAAAAATGATGTTCAGGGATCTATGATGGACTACATTGGTGAGTGGTTGCGTGGATAGATTTTTTTGGGATGATTGCCCCCTCCCCCCTTCCCCGCAGTGTTAGGGCTCATGCACACGACCTTATATATTTTGAGGTCCGCAAAAAACGGATCCACAAAAAATACGGATGACGTCTGTGTGCATGTCATATTTTGCAGAACGGAACAGCCGGCCCCTAATAGAACAGACCTACCCTTGTCCGTAATGCGGACAATAATAGGACATGTTCTACTTTTTTGCGGAACAGACATACAGACATACGGAAATGGAATGCACACAAAGTAGCTTCCGTTTTTTTTTTGTGGACCCATTGAAATGAATGGTTCCGCATACGGTCCGCAAAAAAACGGAACAGACACGGAAAGAAAATACGTTCATGTGCATAAGCCCTTATACGTAAGGTCCCCTGAAAATGAATTGATCACAATGTGTTCTGTCTTTGGTTCTCCAAGCGATCAGCTGTAATCTGCAGTAGATGCTGGTGCTGAGCGAATTTCAGATTTTCCCTGAATCGCAGTAAAAAATAAAAAAAATCATATCTCATCCATTTAATCGCGACGAGTCGGCTGCCACCATCTTGATTGAAGATCTCACATGAAACCACGCTGGCTGACGTTATCACAGGCTGTAGATTTTCAATCAAGATGACAGCGGCCAGCTAGTAGCGATCAAATGGATGAGGTAAGTGTGTTTTTTTACATTTTTAAAAAATTTCACGATGAACGGGGCATCTGAGGGGTACAATGATGGGGATGATGAATGTGACTGAAAGTAGCACTGAAATAATGAACAGAATGCTGAAAGAATGCCTGGAGTACTGACAGAATGAATGTAGCAGTGACAAAATGAATGTAGCAGAGACAGAATGAATGTAGCAGAGACAGAATGAATGTAGCAGAGACAGAATGAATGTAGCAGAGACAGAATGAATGTAGCAGTGTCAGAATGAATGTAGCAGTGACAAAATGAATGTAGCAGAGACAGAATGAATGTAGCAGAGACAGAATGAATGTAGCAGAGACAGAATGAATGTATCAGTGACAGAATGAATGTAGCAGAAACAGAATGAATGTTACAGTGACAGAATGAATGTATCAGTGACAGAATGAATGTAGCAGTGACAGAATGAATGTAGCAGAAACAGAATGAATGTGGCAGAGACAGAATGAATGTAGCAGTGACAGAATGAATGTAGCAGAAACAGAATGAATGTCGCAGAGACAGAATGAATGTGGCAGAGACAGAATGAATGTAGTAGAGACAGAATGAATGTAACAGTGACAGAATGTATATAGCAGAGACAGAATAAATGTAGCAGTGACAGAATGAATGTAGCAGAGACAGAGTGAATGTAGCAGAGACAGAATGAATGTAGCAGAGACAAAATGAATGTAGCAGTGAAAAAGTGAATGGCACACTGACAGAATTCATGAAGCACTAAAAGAATGAATGAGGCACTGATAGAATGAACATAGCATTGACAGAATGAATGTAGTATTGACAAAATAAATTGAGCCTGAGTAATACAATGAATGGAGAGTTGACAGAATGAATGGAGCACTGACAAAATGCACATAGCACTCACAAAATAAACTTACTAATACAATGATTGGAGCTCTTATGGAATCCATATAACACTGACATAACGAACAGAATGCTGAAATAATGAATGAAGTACTGACAGAATGAATTTAGTACTGAGCAAGTGAATGGCACACTGACATAATGAATGGAGCACTGACAATGAATAGTGCACCAGAAGAGTGAATGGAGCACTGACCAAATAAATTGAGCAAGAGTGGAGCACAGACAGATGGAAGATAGCAGTGATAGAATGAATGAAGAACTGACAAAATGAACTGAGCACCTATAGAATGAATGAAGCACAGACAGAATGACAGAAACACTGACAGAATGAATACAGAACTAACAGAATACATGTAGCACTGACAAAATGAATTGTCACTGAATGAGCATAACACTGACAAAATGAATGAAGCACTGACTGAACAGAGCACCGACATAATAAATAACACATTGACCAATTAATAGTGCACCGACAGAATGAATGGAGCTCTGACAGTGAAAGAATACAAGATAAGATACAGTTATGAATAAGGATGTGTAGACGTCTAAAACGCGTAAACAGGAACAACTGAGATTCTGTTTGCACACCTTTTTGTATTGAATGTTTAAATAAAAGACTACATGGATTTTAATATCCAGTGCTGGATGAATACAAGACAAGATATAATAATTTTATTGTAGCAAATCTGAAAGCAAATCATACATACATGTTCATATTTAGTGATGTATTTATATTTATATATTTATTTGTATTATTTTTTTTATAATTTATTATTATTTTATTTATTTACTAACATATTTTTTTTTCTTTTTCTTTCCTATTTCTTCTTTGCCGTTTATGCGTGATATAATCACATTGGTAACATGAAGAAGAAGAGGTTAAGACTGAAAGAGATTAGTGACAGAAGGAGGTGAGGAAGGAAATATTTGAAAAATTGTGCTGATTACTTCCACCTCGACCTTGCAATAATTAGCCTGTTCCGTAAGGTGGAATATGGCACACGATGGAGAGAAGTGGTTGTGTGAGGGGGGCGAGGGGGCTAAGACCGGAGGATAAACAGATCACATCAACCGTCTGCATGGAGAAGTGACAAGTAATAGATCGCAATAATAATAATAATAATAATAATAATAATAGTAATGATAGTTGAATTATTAATGAGCCGTATCCATTGGTATTTTCTGTTTTAAGGGTATGCTACACATGTCTGAGTACATTTAGAATTATACAAATACAATAGCATTACAGTGTATTGTATGAGGAATCAGAGGATCGCCTGTTCAAGTCCCCTATTGGGACATAAAAAAGTAAAAGAAAAAACAAGTATTTAGGAAATAAAAAAAAATCCAAGGCACAAACTAAAGTCTTCTTTCATGTAAAAAGTACATCACAGAACATAAAAATAAAAAAGTGTAAATAATTGGTATATTTATTCATAATGGCCTGTACAATGAAAAGACCACAATATTCATCCAGCAGAGGGAACACCCTAAAAAATATTTAAAAATATGTACAAATTGTTTTTATTTGCACATTCCAACCCTCAAAGAATGCAGTACAAAATGGTACGTAAACCAAAATGGTACCCTGTAAAAAACAAGCCCCCACACAGCACCGTTCAATGGAAAAATAAAAATGCTGCTGCAGCTTTTTCCCTGTCAGAGCTCAGGGGACTTGTTCTTTCCGATGCAGCTCTCTCCCTATAACAGCTCAGGAGGCTTGTCCTTTCTGCTGCAGCTCTCTCCCTATCACATCTCAGTGGATGTATCTTTTCTACTGCAGCTCTCTCCCTAGCACAGCCCAGGGGGCGTGTCCTTTCTGCTGCAGTTCTCTCCCTATCACAGCTCAGTGGATGTATCTTTTCTACTGCAGCTCTCTCCCTATTACAGCTCCGAGGATGTGTCCTTTCTGCTGCAGCTCTCTCCCCATCACATCTAAGTGGATGTATCTTTTCTACTGCAGCTCTCTCCCTATCACAGCTCAGGGGGTGTGTCCTTTCTGATGCAGTTCTCTCCCTATCACAGCTCAGTGGATGTATCTTTTCTACTACAGCTGTCTCCCTATCACAGCTCAGCGAGTGCGTCCTTTCTGATGCAGTTCTCTCCCAATCACAGCTCAGTGGATGTATCTTTTCTACTGCAGCTTTTTCCCTATCCCAGCTCAGAGTATGCGTCCTTTCTGTTGCAGTTCTCTCCCTGTAACTGTCACAGCTTCTAACAGTAGATAGGGCTAGTGGCAGTTAAAGGATAGAACTGAGCATGTGCGACCACCTGAGCGATGTTACTGCAGGTGCACTATAGAGGTACATTCTATAATTTTTTTTATTTACATGCAATCCCAAAAGTATTCAGGTTTGAAAACTTAGAATGTTTTTTTTATGGGGATAGCTCCATTAATATAAGTTATACATTATCCGGTACTCAAAATAATGCCATATAGAAATACTTCCTGCGGAAAAAAAAAAACCAAGCCATGATATAGCTATGTTGACACAAAAATAAAAATGTTATAGCTTTTGAAAAAGCAACAAAAAAAATCTCTGCATCCTTCAAGGGGTATTCTGGTTATTACAGGCTATCTCCCATCCACGGGCTAGGAATAACTATTAGATGGGTGAGGGTCGACTGCTGGGAACTCCATTGATCATAAGTATGGGGCCCTGGATCCCAAAATGAATGGAGCGGATAATTACCGTGCAGGACCATTCATTCTATATAGGACTTTCAAAAACAGCTAAGGACTGTGTTATCTCCGGCAGTCCTACAGAGAATGAATAGAGCGGAAGGTAACCTGCTCAACCGATTCCTCTATTCATTTGAAGGTACGGGGCCCCCGTTCTCGTGATGGGTGGGGATGGCAGTGGTGGGACGCCCACCGATTTAATATGCATCTACTATCCTAAAGATAGGGGATTTTTTCCTTATAGCCGGAAAGCCCTTTTATGTACCAAATTAGGCTGCCCCCCTAAGAGGTTAAGAACATCATTTTACAATAAGTCTTATATATTGGAGTTATTATGTATAAAAAATATTTTAAAAAATTTATGTTAAAAAAAAAAACAAACAAAAAAAAATCAAAACAAATTTACAACTGTCGAATGCTCGGTAATTCTAAATATTTTGTGCACCACATAAAATTCTTCCTGGTTCAATCTAATTATAAACCAGAAACGTGTGGAGCGGCGCCAACGCATTGGTAATGACGAGGTTTTAAGTTTCACACCTTCGGTTGTGCCAATCCGTCAAAAAAGCATCTTACAAAGCCTATTAGCTGACATGATTTGTTAATCACAACCGCTCCGGGATATTTAATACATGAAGGATTAAGCATCGGTTTCAAAACGATGTGTTAACTCATCGAAGGCAAACACAAGACTCCCCCTCCGCCCCCCTCCCCCGTTTTAATATGAGGTCTATGACAAGAGGCCTAAGCCAAGAATGTGACAAAACCCGACATTTCCCGTTAATGTTTATGTAAATATCCCTCGCGTATCTGAGAAAGACGACAAACAATAAAAAAAATGCAGATCCTTAAATTCCCGACATTACAAAAAAACCCTGTGTTACGGTGTCACAAAACCTAAAATTAAGAGTCGCCATATAGAAAAGGCATTCACATATATGTATGGAAAGGTTCCAGGACCTTACCAGAACTGAAGATATTTTAAGGACAGGCTGGCTTTTAAAGAACTTAAAGGGGTTCTCCAGGAATTAAGAAAATGAAAATAATTAAATATGACTTTATTATAAATATGTTCCCAAATACCTTTCATTAGTTATAATGGCTCGTTTTGTCTGGGGAGCAATCATCAGGAGAAATAAAATGGCCGCCGTCCCATTAGTTCACACAAAACCTGTCCTAACTACACAGGAGGACAAGTTACTTCAGAACACTGAGGTAAAGAGCCGCCTCATCCTCCTCTCTGCTTGTCAGGAATCATGATCCTGAATACAGGTGAATCTCTGTGGGAATGGAGATGATGAGGTGACATGAGAGGAGGGTGAGGTGTGGCTAATGAGCAGCAGTACTTGAATGCAGTCTCCATTACCACAGCAACACATTACCACAGTCTGTCCTGTCCGTCCTCTCTGTACTAAATTCCCCAGAGATTCAGCTAAAGTTCTTATCATCTGTATTCAGTATGATAATCCCTGACAAGCAGAGCAGAGAGGAGGATGAGGCGGCTCTTTACCTCAGTGTTGTGAAGTAACTTGTCCTCCTGTGTGATTAGGATAGATTTTGTGTGAACTAATGGGACGGCAGCCATTTCATTTCCCCTGATGATTGCTTCCCGGACAAAACGAGCCATTATAAATAACGAAAGGTATTTGGGAATAAATTTATTATCAAGTAATATTTAAGTATTTTCATTTTCTTAATTCCTGGTGAACCCCTTTAACGGGAATGTTTCCTTTAAACAACATTATCTTTCTTTTTTTTTTTATCAATCTCTGTCTAAAATAAAGATTCATTTCGAATCCTTTTTATAACCGTCTTTCTTAAACCGAGCTCCAAATCACCACTAGATAATAAAATTCTGGCTGCCTGCAGTCACCACTAGAGGGAGCGTCGGAGCTTACTGCATACAATTTCATTGTTGGGGAATGGATAAGCAGTAAGTCCCTAAACTCCCCCTAGTGGTGGCAGTAGGAGGCCAAAACATTATCACTTTATTTGTTTATTAATTATTATTTATTTGTTTATTAATTATTAATTCACTGTTTATTAAGGCGAATTGGAGCTATGTCTTCGAAAAATGGAACTCTGGCTGCTATAAAGATAAGAAATCTCAGTATTAAGAAACCAATCATCAAAGAAGGATAAACCTAAAAAGAACATGGCATGCTAAAACATGCAAAATCATTTTAAGGTGAATTGATGCATATTTTGAGGAATAAAATACTGCTGTTGTCAAGGTGCATTATGGCTAGGGTTGTCACTTGACTGTTAGCCACTTGCCTATCCGGCATTACCAGCAGGAGGCTGGTGCTGGTAATTACTCTGTACCAGCTTCATTATTTGCTGGTATTTTTCTGTAGCCAAGGAGGTATGAGATACCTCCTTACTACTAATGGCTCTATCTCAGGCTGTATAGCAGATAGAGATGTGAGGTCTAAGAATCTTAGCTTTAAAACAAGACCACAATACAGTGGTTAACCACCAAGCAGCCCGAGATCTACAAGTAAGGGGATGTCACAAAGAGAACCCGACATAATATAAATATTCTTGATCTATTAGTATACATTAAATTGAAATCATATGTAAACAATAACTCTGTGGTGCACATCACAATCTAATTTCACTCTACAGTTCTTTTCTTGGAAAGCTGGGAGACATCGGTGGAAGCCCCCACCATTGTGACGTCTGGGCCCCACAAATTTCAGAGGCTTAGAGGCTTTTCCACAAATTTGAGCCTGCATATAACCTAGCCGCAGCCTATTATTTGCATCCATTTCCCAGATACTGCAGCAATAATGTATAATTGTTCTACTTTCCTCGCTATAAACAAGTCTACTTTAACCCATTATGAAGGTAATTAAAGCTCTTACCACATGCCGGCCATATGTTGGGAGAACTCAATGTTCCTGCTTGAAATGTAAGACTACTGCTGAGCCTTCACTTAGTTTATGTGCATGCACATATGGCCTGAGGCTTAGCTATGATAAGTCAAGATCACGTCTTCTGCTTGAAATCTGTCTGCAAGTCATCTGCAATGACATGAATTAAAGGGGAATTGCCACCAGGACTGGTCCCTTTAAATTCTGGCATATTATAGGTGCCCTGTATAAAATGAGCACTGGTGGCACAAACTACTGGGAGTTTACTATATTTAAGAGGCCACTACTGGGGGGGGGGGTTACTTTATTAAAAGAGATCACTACTGGGGGGGGGTACTAATTAAAAGAGACCCTTGGGGGGAGGACTATTTTAACAGAGACCACTACTGGGGGGTGGTGAGCACTATCTTAAAAGAGGCCACCACTGCGGGGCATTCTATGTAGAGAGGCAACTACTGGGGAGCACTACATTAAAAGAGGCCACTATGCGGGGGAAGGGGGGTACTATATTAAAAGAGACCCTTGGGGGGAGGTACTATATTAACAGAGACCACTACTGGGGGGTGGTGAGCACTATCTTAAAAGAGGCCACTACTGCGGGGCATTCTATGTAGAGAGGCAACTACTGGGGAGCACTACATTAAAAGAGGCCACTATGTGGGGGCACTATATTAAAAGAGGCCACTATGGGGGGCACTATATTAAAAGAGACCACTACTGGGGGAGAAGGGGGGTACTATATTAAAAGAGACCCTTTGGGGAGGTACTATATTAACAGAGACCACTACTGGGGGTGGTGAGCACTATCTTAAAAGAGGCCACTACTGGGGGGCATTCTATGTAGAGAGGCAACTATTGGGGAGCAGTATATTAAAAGAGGCCACCATGGATGGGGGGGGTACTATATTAAAGAGGCCACTACGGGGGTTATTATATGTAAAGAGGCAACTACTGGGTGGCATTGTATGTAAAGAGGGCACTACTGGGGGGTGTTATATGTACATGGGGCACTGCTGGGGGGCATTCTACTGGGACCTAAATGGGGATGATTACCAAGTAGGGGCATAAAAGGAGGCATTAATACTAAATAGGTATGTTCAATTATGGAGAAGGTAGTTGTGGTCAGGAGGCATCATCATGGTGATCTGGGCAGGACTGAGAAAAAGGAAAGAGAACGACTGCAGCCAGTGAAGACATCACTTGTAAGTCACTGAATAGGGGCTCGAATGGGATTATTAATGACTGGGTCATGGTGTAGTGGTGTAGCGGTATTCTTGGCCTTTATAAAGTTTTATTATTGACCATGTTGGCCATGTATCCTGTAATATGTACTTTATTGTGCTTTAATATGTACGTGATTAACCTCTGCGCCGACAACCCCCCACCCCCTGCCGGGCCACGGCAAAAATATTTTGTATAAAACCAGTCCCTGGTACGAAAAAGGTTGGGGACCAGTGCTCTAAGCCATTCTAAAAAATCAGAGGGAGTAAGACATGTCCATGCCAGCAGTGAACTACAGGTATGTCACACCTCCTTTGGTGACAAATTAAAGAGAATTTCCACCCACTATGTAAATTTGTCCATACAGCAGTAAATCAGGAGTCACAGCAGCAGCCAAAGTTTGATCATTACATTTTATTTACTCCCAGAGATACTGGCATTTTCCTTTTCAAGTCTGGCAGCCATTTTTAAAGAAGAGACAACAAGAAGTGCCATATTAGTTGAGGTAGCTACTTAGTAACTGATGAGAGACCACTATGCTATCCCTCATAACAAAGAAACAGTTTTACTATCAGTTGCTCAGAACCTAATTCAAAAGTAGTCACTGATACGGCTGCACTTCCTGTTGTTACTTTTGCCAAAATGGCTGCCACAACCTCACAGAAAACTACAAATATCTCTGCGAGTTAAAATAAACATAATCACTAAACTTCTTCTGCTGCTCTAACAACTCATTTACTAATGGTTGGATAATTTTACATATTGGGTGAAAATTCCCTTTAACCCTTTAAGTGCAATATAATAGTAAAGTATTTATGTATTTTCCATAGTGTTCACCTTTAAGTAGATAATATATTGACAGAAAATTATTATAAAAATGTCCAAGAAGGTGAAAACTTTTCAGTTCTACTCAGGGTCTATGGAAGTATAGTAGTAGTCGCATCCTGGTCAAGGTCCATGAGAGGGCCCAAAAACATGGTCTAGCAGGACTATTACAGATTTTGCAGGAACATCTGGTAACACCTCTGGTTTTACTACCATAATAATAAAAATTGGAGAAGGGTGTATTTTATGTCTTGACTAAACATTAGATCACACTGGGTCAGTATTATAGTCTACCCTAGAGCTATAATATATGTAAATCATGCCTGTTTGAGGGTGTGGGTGACAATAATTTGGTCTTGCCGGTTTGTGTTGTCCTGGACCAGAGTCTAAGGAAGTTACATTCATTTCAACCAACCCAAAATGTGCAAATATTTCTTCATTATAATCCGCTGTTACATCATTTGCATAATTCTACACCCATCTCTTCATCAAGTTCCAGTATTTTTGGAAATTTTTTAGGGAACATAAATTGCCAGGAAATTGGACTTCCTCTTCCTCCTTCAGCTCAAATATGACGTCTAAGTCATGGCCCGTCTTAGTGTGGTCGACTGTATTATTATTAAGACCACCCAGCAAGGTGGCATTTAATATTCATAAGGGGAACAGAAGGAAATACCGAGTAATTTTTTGGATCCTTCAAGTGACTTTTGTTACATCCGAGCATTAGAAATGCAGAAGGAACGTGGGAGATAACTCCGTTCTGTGTGGCCCTGAAATGCGTAGAGGAAGGAGTTAATATAAGACTGTGACTACGGGGCTGTCGGCAGGAGAGATAAACAGCAAGCCAGGATTTGCCTGCTCTTTCTGGATCATTTAAAGCGACATTCTTTGCAGATATCCAGCTTTTTCCAGTGAGCGGACCCCAGTGCAGTCAGTGTAAACACCGCTTGTGTAGGGATTTGTCATAGTTGTAAAGAAGAGCTGTTATTAAATGGTGGATTGGCAGCAATTTGTTGGGTAAAGCACACGTAGCAATTGTAAAAGACTCCGAATAAAGGTTTAAAAAATTTGCAAAATCCGCCCCCCCCCCTTTCTTCCCTGAGATCCTGACATGTCATCTCATAGTAGTTACATCTAGTCCCAGATCACAGGTAAAAGATATTAATTCGATGCTCAGAAAATTTAAAAAATTCTGGTTCCATTCTTACAACCAGTATCCAGTCACCAGTATCAGTGCCAGTATCAGTCACTGGTAGGCAACTTATTAGGACTTTGTGTGGACTAGAAAAGTTACAAATTCTGCTGGAAGCCCACTTTTGGCTAAAAATATGTGACTTTTTGGCTGCTTATTGAGGCATCTTAGGTAAGCATTTATGAGGGCACCTGCACCAGGTTCTAATTGAGGCAACCATGACATGCACTCATGGGGACATCTGAAGCAAGCATTTATGAGGGCACCTGAGCCAAGTTCTTATGGAAGCCACCAGGGCAGACACTTATGGCGGCATCTAAGACAAGCATTTATGAGGGCATCTGAACCAGGTTCTAATGGAGGCAACCATGACAGGCACTCATAGGGACATCTGAAGCAAGCATTTATAAGGGCACCTGAGCCAAGTTCTTATGGAAGCAATCCGGGCAGGCCCTTTTTGGGGCATCTAGGCTAAGCATTTGTGAGGGCTCTTGAGCCAGGTTCTAATGGAGGCAACCAGGACAGGAACTCAGGGGGACATCTGAAGCAATCATTTATAATGGCACCTGAGCCAAGTTCTTATGGAAGCAACCAGGGCAGACACTTAATGAGGCATCTAAGGCAAGCATTTATGAGGGCATCTGAACCAGGTTCTTATGGAAGCAACCAGGGCAGGCACTTATGGCAGCATCTAAGGCAAGCATTTATGAGGGCACCTTAACCAGGTTCTAATGGAGGCAACTAGGACAGGCACTCATGGGGACATCTGAAGCAAGCATTTATAATGGAAGCAGCCAGGGCAGACACTTAATGAGGCATCTAAGGCAAGCATTTATGAGGGCATCTGAACCAGGTTCTTATGGAAGCAACCAGGACAGGCACTTTTTGAGGCATCTAAGGCAAGCATTTATGAGGGCACCTGAACCAGGTTCTTATGGAAGCAATCAAGGCAGGCATTTATGGGGGTATCTAAGGCAAGCATTTATAAGGCCACCTGAGCCAAGTTCTTATGGAAACAACCAGGGCAGACACTTATTGGGACATCTGAGGCAAGCATTTATAAGGGCACTTGAACCAAGTTCTTATGGCAGCAGCCCAGGCAGGCACTTACGGCGGCATCTGAGCCAGGTTCTTATGGAAGCAATCAGGACAGGCACTTATGGGGGCACTTACGGTATTGAGGCAGGCATTTATATGGGCACCTTAGGTAGGCAATTTGTGGAAGCGTCTGAGACAAGCACTTGCGGAGGCAATAACAGCAGGCACATATTGTGGTATCAAAGACAGGCATTTATAGGGGCATCTGAGGTTGGCACGTATAGTAACATGTTGATGCAGTATGAAGTATGAAGCAGACACTAATCGGGGCATCTGTAGGAGGCACTGATGGGGGTATATGAGGAAGGCATTTGGGACATCTGTGGTTGGCATTATTGAGAGTGCACCTGTGGAAGGTAGAAATGTGTTTTCTCATTTTCCTGGAGTTTTAGTGCAATTTGATGCCATTTTCTTAACTTTCTGCATTTTTTTTCAGGTGTTTTTCCTTAGGATCCTGAAAAACCTGAATAAAACGGATGTAAAAAAATCACCGTATTAAAAAAATTCCACCATGAGTTCTTGAATTTCAAAAACATGAAATACATTTTTACAAGTGTATGTGAAGAAAGCCTTAGAGGCACTAGAAAGGGCACACGTATGGTTGGCACATAGTCGCCCACCCTGGGGTTCTTCCCCAGAAAGCTGATTTGGTAAAGTTTGATTAACACTTTACCTGCCGCTGCTAAGTAACTAATCTTCTGCGTTGTTCTTGTGCCGCTCCCCCGTCCACACTTCACTGCTCAATTATACACCTATAATGACACCATCTGCAGCCTCCACCCGTCCACTTCTGCCGGTTGTCAGGAATTACACAAAAAGTTGAAAAGCCTTCAAATGTCACTTGAGAAGCTTTCAGATGTCACTCAAGAGAACAATTTCCACCCTGTGTAATTTTATGAAGTGTTTGTGCAGAAATTCGCTGGATCAAGTTTTATATTTTGTGAGTCCATGTTGAGCCACGTAATCCTTAAAACCTGTAGCATACTGGACACCTGGCACAATATCTGAAGGACTACAGGTCTCAGCAAGCTCTGCACGCTCCTTACTATTGGAAACACATGAACAGTGCAGTATCACATATAAAGGGTGTCACTGAGCTGGGTAGTCGACCAAATATCCACAATTATTAGAGTCCTGAAAGGTAAAGAGGATTTGTTTTAAAAAGAGAAAAAAATAAAATAAAATAATTTTATTATATAAAATTATATATATATAATTATATAAATTTATTATATAAATAATATTCAGAATGTTGCTGCCGTTCAGACGCTGCTCTGCCCCCCTCTGTTCTCCACTTCCTGTTCAACACACAGGAAATGCCTGCTTAGCCAATCAGTGATCACAGCTGCGACCCGCCTCAGCCAGTGATTGGCTGAGTGGCCAGTTTAGAGCCATTTCCTGTTTGTTGATCTGAAACCAGGAAGTGGAGAGCAACACGGACCAGAGCAGCAGCAGCAGCTGGGGATCAGTGAGGGTAAATATATTTTTTATTATTTTTTTAACACATTCTGGCAATTTTTAAACTTCCCCATAAAACTTCTATTAAGATAATTGTCAGAATACTAGGTGACTACCGTGGTTATTTCTACTATAGCTTCAAAGCAGTTGTCACACAGCTTTCCTATAGTCCCGAATGACAAAGACTGAAAGGGTCGCTCTCTTCTATCAACTCACAATAAGCCAATTTTTACATAGATCTGTGTTTGGGAAAGTTGGGTGATGTCACAAGCTCCTTTAATGAATAGCAATGGTCTGATATCCAAAAGACCCTTTGTACAGATGACCCACATAGTCCATATTGCCTCCTCCCCCACTGACATTATCAGGCCATCCTGGTTCTATAGATGGACCCCAAAAGAATTAGAGCTCATGCACATGACCGTATTTTGCATCAGTGTCCGGTTCACAATTTTTTTATGAGGATTGCACATGGATTCATTCATTTCTATGGGTCCACACAAATGAAACGGACAGGACATCGAGGTCAGCCGTGTGCCGTACGCATCAGTATGTCTGTTCCGAAAATACAGAATATGTCCTATTGTACTTATTGGAGACAAGAATAGTCATTTCTAGTGATGGGAGTGAGAAAAATGGGGACTGCATACACAAGGTATCCATATTTTGTAGATTCATGGTTTCCGGAGACGGTCATGTGCATGAGGCCTTAAATTTTTTGTTGTATATTTTTCTCTTGTAAAGGGCATTCAACTATTAGCGTATACTTGCCTTACAGGAGTTTTCAGAATGTTTTAAGGGTGATGATCTCTCCTCTGGATAGGTCATCAGTATCTGAACGGTGGGGGTCCAACTCCCGACACCCTCACCAATCAGCTGTTTGAAGAATTCATGGCACTCCAGTGAGTCCATTGCCCACTTCGCAGCTTATCTAGGCCAATGACTTCACAATCATCACTCACATGGCCTAGGAGAAGATCAGTCCCATTCAAGCGAATGCAGGTTATCTGCAATACCAAGCACAGCCACTATCCAATGGATGGCCCTCACCTGAACGCTGCTGTCTCCTTAATCAGTTGATCAGTGTGGGTGCTGGAACTCCACCGATCAGGTACTGATGAGTTATCCTGAGGGAACACTCTGAAAACCCCTTTAGAATTTCCATACATTATAAAAATAGGGTTGGCCAAATTCTCTGACCACCATCTAATGTGTATGGGGGTGTCCCAAATTTCCCAAAACAGATGAAAGATTAGTCATGTTGAATTTTAATGCCTGATATTTTTTGAAGGAAATGCATCACTCCCATAGGTGTCTGGCAGCGGAATACTCTCCTCTTGGGTAGTCAGGAATACAGGTAGTGAAGGAATGGCCACCTATGGCTAGATGTTGGCTGCTTGATAAAAAAAAACAAAACCTACAGGCATGTCCCTTGTTCAGGACCTTCATATATTACTTACAGGGGTGCACCTAGCCTTTCTGCTGCCTGGGGCAATGCCAATTTCTTAACCTAACCCCTTCCCTTCAGCCCATGGCCCTTCGGTTGACCCTTTATTGCCCCTACCTGGTGCTGCCTGAGGCGATCGCCTCACCTGGCCTCATTGGTGGCGCACCCCTGATTACTTATATAAAAATGGTGACAAAGAGTGTCTCTCACTGGAGGACCCACCATATCTGTGCATTACACCCATTCCTACTTGTTAGAAGAGTCCCTTGACAATAAACCTGATCACAGAGGGTCCCCCAGATGGGATCTGCGATCAGCTGTGATCTGGTAATAAGTGATCAGTTTCCCTACAGCGCCACCACAGGGGAAATGAAGCATTGCACAATGTCCATTCAAATCTATGGATTTTCTGTGTAATGGAGGACAGGATACATCCTACAGAATGAGAGGTGGCTCATAGATGAGGATCCTGCTATTAACTCAAGATTCTCTAATAAGAATATGAAAAATTGGACAGCCCCTTTAAATAAGCACTGTGTAATGCCTTATTTGTCCCCTGGTGGCGCTGCAGGGAAATTTAACCCTTGTGGCTAGATTCCCTGTGGTCTCTTGAGGTCCTACCTTGTAGTTAGCTTATCATCAGGGACACTTCCAACAAAAAGTTGGATAAACTTATAGGGATGAGTTGGCCTTTTATTTGCCCGCCATCTCTTTGTATCTGTCCATAATGGATTCTACGCGTAACACAAACACAGATCAGAAATACTGGGAAGACATCTAAGGTTGTGATCCAGCCTCTTCCACCATACAATAGAACATTCTGACCCGTCAACATAACGAACATTTGTTTTCCATTTGAAGGATGAAACATTTCTAATGCATCCCACAAAAGCTTCCACTGACCGCGCGTCTCTCCCTTTAAACGTTATATCATTAGTCAGGCAGCTCATCCTGAGGAAAAAATACATCCACATGTGGAGGAAAGCGAAAACGCCCAACCTCCTGGCATATGGCATTGTGTAGGTCTGGGGAGCTGAAAGACGCCATTGAATGCCCCACTTTAAAAAAAAGGAACATTCCAAACACCGATGCAAACAATCCCATATATAAAAGACCCCGACCCCTATTGTCAGTGTTCCTCCTGCAGCGGCAAATGGTGAAGGAAATTTCCTCTATTTTGATAGGACGTAGCTTTTAACCCCGCCGGCGAGGCAGCGGACGCAAGTCTTGTTGGAAAGACAGAGAGGATTAAGAAAAAAAAAAAAAACAACAAATAAAGACGTCTTCACTTGCAAACTTTGGAAGTTTTTGAAATTTTTTTTTTTACCGACAGAAGAACATTCCCCCCCCTCTATAAATAAACTCTTGCAAGCAGAAACAGCCTTGATTGCGAGAGATGAATCTGAACAAGCAGCAGGCACTACAGTAGAGTAAATGGCATTGTGCCAAGGGCCTCATCAAACATGTAATGGTTCCCACTTGACAATCAGTAAAGTACCTCTTCTCCTGTGGATCTGGCTCTTAATGATGATTAGAGAGGATGGGCTCGAAAAAATTCTGCGCTAGAAATGACCTCTTATTAATTTTCTTTTACTAGAAATGCGGAAAATTTCAAAGCGGCTTTTGAATGAAAAAAAAACGAGGACGGCCAGGACTATAAAAAAAATAGATGATCGTTACCGCGCCATCAAATTAGACTTTTCGCTTTATTTGACTTTTATTTTAAGTGGACATTCAATGCACATGATGACCGTTGAACAAGCGTTCGTAAAGGGAAATGATATGAGGTATGAGGCACTGTATGCCTCATGTCTCACTATGTTATTGTTCCAACTCATAGACATACCGCATATTTCTGATCTATTTCTGGTCATATATATATATATATATGTATAATGGTAGAGTTTGTATTAATAGGCTATTGTGACTACTTAATTGCCTTCCAGTCGCCACCACAATAAAGTATGTCGCACACTATGCCTTTTTTTTTAAAAAACAAAAACAAACTCAATGCTGGTCTATAGATGATGTATACCGCTATATATACTGGCCAATGGACACAGCAAGGTGCCACTAGGAATACCAGAACAATAAGAAATTGATACTTGGGATACAGAACGATGACACACTGACATTTGGGATAATAGAACAATGTGGAAGATAAGAAATATAACCAATAATACCTCCATAAAGTGGTCAGGTACTGGTTCTTCAGAGGTGGTCTGCGGAGTATTACCATGCTGCACATTATACAGGAGAATACAGCGCTGATGAGATGCAGTCACAAGAACAATACATTATTAACTACTATTAACTCCTTCAGGTGACGTCTTTCCTTTTCTTCTCCGGCCGGCAAAGACCACCATGATGACTTCAACCGCAGACTGCAGAGTTTGCCTTCCATACAAATTTGGCCTTTTTGCTTCTGCAGACCCCTAAAATAATTCAGATCATAGTCTATAGTCTAAATTAATTTATACCCCAGACCGAACCACCTAAGTAAGTCAAACTCTAGACCAAAATGAATCAAACCCCAGACTAGAACCCCTAGGTTAATGAGATCCCCCCTAAATTAATCAAACCTCCTAAATGAATGAAATCCCAATTCAGACCCCATAAGCTAATCAAGTCCCCTAAATTAATCATCAGACTCCAGATCAGACCCCTAAATGTATTTAGACCCCAATCCAGACCCCTACATTTCCAGACCTTAAATATTCTGATCCCAGACCAGGGCTCATAAATTTATCAAACCCATGAACCTCTCAATGAATCAGACCCCAGACCAGATCTCTTAAATAACCCGCTCAAGACCAGATCCACTAAACAGTCAGATTCCTACATACATCCTCTTCAGCTCCTTTTTTGTGTTCTGAAATTGAAGAAGAGCTAGAAGGGTAAATATACTGGCGACCCTAGGTTCACTTGATCTGTCACTACTCTTCAGCTACCCACCTACCTACTTGCTGCCACTCAAGGACTGGCAGCTGAACAGCATTGACAAGTTCTAAGACTGTTGTTGAACCCCTCCATCACTCCCCCAAGGATTCAGTGCCCCAGGAGGTCCCACCCTCATTGATAATTTTCTGTATTTCCTCCAATGATTGCATTTGCTCTCTGATCCCATACATAATGGGCCCCTTGTAGTTTGGAGATTGTCCACCTAGGATTTCCCCATCCAGTGTTTGAAGCTTGTTGACAAGTTCTTCTTGCTAAAGTATGTTTCACCTTCAGGCTTCATTCACACGACCGTATTTTGTTTCCGTGTCCGTTCCATTTTTTTTGCGGACCGTATGTGGAACCATTCATTTCAATGGGTCCGCAAAAAAAACGGAAGGTACTCCTTTTGCATTCCGTTTCCGTGTGTCCGCATTTCCGTTCCGCAAAAAAGATAGAACATGTCCTATTCTTGTCCGTTGTGCTGACAAGGATAGGCATTGTTACAATGGATCCGCAAAAAAAACGGACACGGATGCCATACGGAACGTCATCCGTTTTTTTTGCGGATCCGCAATTTGCGGACCGCAAAACACATACGGTCGTGTGAATTAAGCCTCATACGAGATTTTCAATCACATTCCCTTTGGCCTTGACACCACATTCCAGGCCTAAGACTGGTGCTGCTTCTCACCTCTCACTTCTCCAAACCCTTGTAGGGCATAAGACAGGGGGCAATCTACGTAGGTTGACCCTAAAGAGTAGATGGTTCCACCTGTTCCAAACAATTACCAGATGCACCTCACCTCGGATACCGGTTGTACATAATGGACGGCAATATCTTATTTCCTATCTATACCTATAAGAATGTTCTCCATTTTATGTTAACTTCCTTCAGTCCCAAGAGCCATGGAAGAGAATATTCTTAAACAGTTCCCCAAGGATAAATTCGACTCCTTGAAGGGCTGTTCCTACAATCTCCAAGTAGGGCTTAGAGAAGCTTAGAAGTTATGGGAAACGTGATACACCATGGTCCTCTAGATTCTGATTGACTCATTTACGTTGAGCTAGGACTGTTCTTAACTTCTGACCTGTGTAAGCTGCTTCAAGGACTGGAATTACCGACCTCCATAGTAAATGCCACATTTCAGACATCAAGTAAGGTGGAGTGAAGCCCTCCAGTTGTAAGAATATCTTCCCTCCTCCTCTAGTATTGTATTCTATATATTATTATATTATGTTTTTTATGTAATCTCCCAAGAATGCACTGTGTCGTACTGTCAGGAACACAGAAGAAGACCTTGCGAAGATCTTCACATACTTGTGTGAATACTTGTCAAGGCTACTAGCCCTGACTAAAAACTCAACTCTTCTCGTTTCTACAGAACTCTTCACTTTTGGGTTCCACCACAGCCAACGCTTGGCATCGGGGTCAGTGTCAGAAAATTGTCTGTGGTGGTACCCAGGGAAGAAGAGGACTGCAAACTGTGGGAGTGAGGAGTATTGAGATTGTGCATAGTCAGGTCTTGGGTCTGTATTAGTTTAGAGAGTCTGACCTGGGGTCTGAATTATATTCGGGGGTTCTGGCCTTGGGTCTTTATTTGTTTCGAACCTGGTCTGGGGTCTGTATTAACGCGTAGCGTGTGTGATGAAGGGAGTCATGGGCACAACTTGGGATTCAAATGCCGTAGCTTTGGTTAAAGGGTGTCCAAAATGAGAAGACATGTTACAAAACCTCAGGCAGGATCAAGATCACTATGATGGACCCAGGGTAACTAAGTCCTAGGTCCATATGTTACCATGACTTCTGCACACCCTCAATGTTTCTGTATGGAGGAGTCAAGCAACTGACATGGTGGGAATTCTTACATTCGATGCAAGTTGTCTTCCTCTTCTTGTCTCTATACGAAAAATAAAAGGGAATATGTTGGCAGTTCTGAAAATGCTAAACTGCTGACTGCACTAGCCAGGGCTGGACAGGAAAAACATACCATTTATTCGAGATATTATCTGGAGTAGTGTGAATATGAAGTTTTTTTCTGCCAGGTTCTGCTCCTGAAATGCTCTCTGCACTAAGCTGCATCAGTGACAGCTGTATCAGAGCAGAGGGGAGGGGCTGTGGAGTAGCTCAATGCAGAGATTACTTTACCGTGAAGCTCCGCCTCCTGGGCACCTGCAGGACCAGAATCTGACAGAACAAAAGTTCATATTCACGCTACTCTCCCTAGCTGCTACCTAGTGCTGTCAGTAGTTTAGCATGACCAAAACTGCTGGCAGACTGCTGCGTGTCTAGAAGTTGCAGTGGAGCCCTAGCTGAAAAATACTGGGTAGATTTATAAAAAAAATGGTATAAAGGAAAATGGGCTTAGTTGCCCATGGCAACCAATCAGATTCCAGCTTTCATTTTTCAGAGCTCCTGTGGAAAATGAAAGGTGGAATCTAATTGGTTGCTAGGGGCAAGTCAGTCAGCTTTTCTTTACACCAGTTTGATAAATCTCCCCCATTGTCCTTTTTGTTTCTACATCTCCTATGTAGACCTACGCATCTCCACGGCAACAGACAACAAACAAACCTTGCGTAGTCTGCTAGTGCAGTCATACTCTAATCCATCTCTCCTCTGCATCTATTTGATAGGTTAGCAAAAAGTATGTGATAGATGAAAGATCAGACTGTGTAGTTTGTTTATAGTCTGTTACCATGGAGACGCACAGGTCTTTATAAGAGCTGTAGGAAAAAAATCATAGGACATTTTTAATCATGGGACATGGGCAAAGTTGCTTCATTTTTCATTTTAGACGCATTAGAAAAAAATGGTTGGGAAGTTGAAAATAGGTTTTGATATACAAGTAGCCACCTTTAAAACCATAAGCGTAGTTGTGGCGGCCATTTTGTACAACAGAAAGTGCTTCCGGTTACCGCCTTTTAATTAACGTCTGTGAAAATGTTGGTGCAACCACCATTTTGTCAGCCTGCCTTATCCAGTGACAGTCACTGAGAACTTAATTCAGAGTGAAAACCAATATGGCTGCCCTTCCTGTTGTACAAAATGGCTGCTTCAAAAAAACAGAAAAATGCTAATATTTCCGTAAGTAAATAAAACATAATGACCGAACTTCATCCACTGCGCTAACGTCTGAATTACCGATACATGGCTATTTCAACTTTTTGGGTGGAAATCCCCTTCAAATATGTATAAATCAGGGTTCTCTGGAGGAAAATCCATACAATTTATAACCTTCTCTTAGTCACTTCTATTCATGCGGAGCCGAGCTTACCCAAACACGGTGGAAGAAATACATTCTCATGGAAGCATAAAATAATCCTGTCATGAAGAGTGAAAACTGTAGACGATTATTTATCACGGGGAGTCCTGGGCGGCTTCTTGCTCATGCATGGTGCATTTGTGGGGGCTAAGTTCTCACAAAAATGCCTAAAATAACAGCGTTGGGCCCCCCGTGTGTTGTTTTAAGAGCGTTATGACAACGTGTTTAGTAGGCCCAATGTCGTCCAGGCAGAACCTCTTTCACACTGTATGCACACGTCCCCTTCATCAGTGTCAGGAGACCACGCCAAGATGGCTCCACCATCCAACCAGGCACCTAAACCCATTAAGGCTGATATGTGGTGGCAGCTCGTCTTTCAAGCCCACTTTCCTCTTAAAGGGGATTCCATTCCCCACCATGAAGCTAATGTTCCAGATTTACACCAATTACATAATGTTCATGGTGGTTTTCGTTAACCGTACACATTCCATATCTGCCCTAAGTGAGTGGTGAACCGTTACACCGCCATCTCACTGGGCACTTTGTACGGGGTCTTCTGAACGTTACTTTATGTGGTTTTTAATGCTTTAACTCCGTGTTTATGTTTATACTGTACTTTTTACGGATTTATATATCGCTTCTATGTTATAGGCTTCAAAGACAAAGCAGGACACCCTGAATATGACAGAAGTTTCCCTCCTCGATGTCCCGCTAGACTTTCTGATTGCAATCGAGCTTTTCTGGAGAGGGGCCAATAATTACACAGTAAATGTCAGCCGCAGATATAAACTTGATATTCATCTCGGAAAAACAGAAGTGCGCCTTCTGTGAGCGGCTGAAACACATTGCCGTTTGTATTACACAGTGGAGCAAGTCCGGAAAAAGGAAGTTTTTTAGGTGTTGTGGAGAAAAGGTGGAAAATAAAGTTTTTTTTTTTTTTTTTTAGTGCAGTGTCAAATCTACTGCTGTTATAGTAAAGAACGAAAGCCGAATATTCATGTACAATTAAAAAAAATCTATCCATCTATTCTATATATATATTATCTATCTATCTATCTATCTATCTATCTATCTATCTATCTATCTATCTATCTATCATCTATCTATCAGCTATCATCTATTATCTATCTAATTATCTACCTCCTATTATCTAATATCTATAATTTATCTAATATTTATCATCTATTATCTAACACCTATCTGTCTAATATCTATCTATCTGTAATCTATCTAGCATTATCTATCTATCTATCTATCTAATATCTATCTAATTATCTATCTAATATCTATAATCTATTATCTAATACCTATCTGTCTATCTAATATCTATATAGCTGTAATCTATCTAGCATTATCTATCTAACTACTATTTATCTATCTAATTATCTATGTACCACCGTAATATCTGCTATCTATCGATCTATCTCATATTTATCATCTATCTATACATCTAATACCTATCATCTATTATCTATCTAATATCTATCTATCTATCTAATTATCTAATATCTACGGTATCATCTATTATCTATCTAATACCTACCTGCATATTTATCTATCTAATATCTATTAACGATCATCTATCTAATTATCTATCTATTATATATAATCTATCTAATATCTATCTGTCTCTCTATAATCTATCTAGCATTATCTATCTATCAACTTTTTATCTATATATCTAATTATCTATCTATCTAATATCTATCTATCTATCTATCTATCTATCTATCTATCTATCTATCTGCTATACTTTATCTGTTAGAAGCCTTATAATGGGTATATCATACAGTAAGGGTTAATCCACTTACAAATCCAGGGACTTAGCTATATAGCAACCAAACGGCCTCAGTGATAACAGCAAACCTTTTCCGTCACTGGAGGCGCATCTCTCCTGGATAATAGCCAGTTAGATGCCATGATCATGATTAACCACTACATCTAAGGGGTTAAAAGTATTGTATCAGCATCAGCATTGTAAAACAGCGGTCACATGGCAGCTACTGGGCGCCATCTTTAAATATCCACTATATATATATATGGCAGATGTCGGGAAGGGGTATAGGAGCAGTGAGGCTGGTTGTGCCTAGAGTGTATGGGCTTCTAAGATAATCTAGCTCCGCCCCTAAATAAAACTAATGTCCTAAAAAAACAACTGTTACTCAACGGTTACATTAAATCGGCAAAGAAAAGTCAGATTACTGCATATGGCCTTAAACCTACCACGGCTCCCGTGTGGATTGTTTGCTGTCCTTCAACTTGTATAAGATAATCAAGGGGCTGTCATGGAATTAGAAAGCTGTGAAGAGCCTCGACCTGGTGGTACAGTTCAGATCATTCCTATTGGCCTTGAAATTAAACTGCGGTTGGGAAAATATCTCAGTATTAAAATATCAAAAATTAAAAGTAATAAGCTCTTTGTGATTTTTCCGTTTGCTCGCGGTATAATACAGAAAGTAATCAGAACGGCTGCGGACGATTCTTATGCTTCTTAAGTGTTTAATTCAAGTGCTTTTATAATAATCCTGGGATTAAGGGCCTTATTCTATAAGGAGTTAAGGGGATCTGACTGCGTTCTGCTATTAACTCCCACTGATGTGAACAGTTCATCCGTCTCCTGGGGAGCAACTTACAAAATGTAGCAAAATGATATCACAAAGTTTCCGTGTTACACAACTGTAACATTTTACGTTAAATGGAACAAACACAAGATGTGCTTAAAGTTTACTTTGTAAGACACTCCCCAGAGGAACTGGCCAGGCGTGACTATGACTTTGGCTATGAGGGTCTGCTGTTTAATAATAAGGATCATTATCCATATTATATTCTTACAGCAGGCGACCCAATGTCTTAGCTGCGGTTACCAAAATCATTGGGGATGTAGGGGAGCACATATTTTCTATGCTTTTACTATTAACTCTATATGTTAAAAATGAGATTTTCCGGTTCTCCGGAAATTAAGAAAATAAAAATACTTAAATATTACTTTAAAATAGAGATATTCCCAAATACCTTTCATTAGTTATAATGACTCATGTTGTCTAGGGAGCAATCATTAGGAGAAATAAAATGGCCGCCGTCCTATTGGTGCACACAAAACCTGTCCTAATCACACAGGAGGACAAGTTACTTTACAACACTGAGGTAAAGAGCTGCCTCCTCCTCCTCTGATGATCCTGAATAGAGCTGATAAGATCTTCAGCTGAATCTTTGTGGGAATGGAGCTCATGAGAAGACATGAAGTACAGACAGGACAGACTGTGGTAATGGAGACTGCATACAAGAGCTGCTGCTCATTACTACACCCCACCTCCCCTCTTTACTTCATGTCTCCTCATGAACTCCATTCTTAGGGAGATTAAGCTGAAGATCTTATCAGCTGTATACTGACAAACAGAGCAGAGAGAAGGTTGAGGCAGCTCTTTAGCTTACTGCTCTGAAGTAACTTGTCCTGCTGTGTGATTAGGACAGGTTTTGTGTGTACTAATAGGACGGCGGCCATTTTGTTTCTTGTAATGATTGCTTCCTAGACTAAACAAACCATTATAACTAATGAAAGGTGTTTGGGAATATATAATAAAGTAATATTTAAGTATTTTCATTTTCTTAATTCCCGGAGAACCCCTTTAAAGTAGCTGTCAGTCCCTTGCTAAATGCACTATTAGGACATAAGCTAATTAAGAGGAGAGCCCCTCCCTTTTCTGATAGGGATCCCCGAATGATTATTTGGCGCTCAGTCTGGAAGACCTCAGGAGTCCAAAGCAAAGCCATATGCTAAGGGAGGTGCTTAGGGAAACCGTGTTTTCCTGCAACAGCCGGACCCACAAAGATCATCATGGCGATCTTTAGAGACAATTCCTTTAAGTCTTCTATCCAGGATGGAAGGCCCACACTACATTGAAATCTTTATGGTGGTCACTGGTTAAAATTTGCCTGAGTTTAAATGATCCAGACTTGTTATTTCCATTATGGAGTCCCTTATTTAATGAATTTAGCCTGGCGAAAAAAAAAGGAGGACTTACTCCAAATTATTAACTCTTAAGAAGCACCTATCAGCAGGATGCACCCTATCAAACCAGACATACTGCCAGGAAGGGTTGATCCCCCTGATCAAAATGACACCTGTCTTGTGAAAATCGGTTGTGGCACTTCAGAGATTGTGCTTCAGTGCACTGCGGGGTTGTGACCAGCTATGGAAAGCTGAGGAGCTGATCCCACCCCCTTGGTGCACTGAACCCCTCATTTGCATAAAGAATAAAAGTCTTTTTTTCTCGGGAACCCCACAACCGATTTTGACAAGACAGGTATCATTTCAATCAGCAGGATCAACACTATCAGGCGGTGTATCTGGGTTAACAGGATCTATCTTGCTGATAGGTGCTCTTTAAAGGGGTTTATAAGATTAGAAAAAATTATATACTTTTTTCTCCCCAGAAACAGCACCTCTCCTGCGCATAGGCTATGTGTGGTTTTGCAACTCAGTCCAAGTACAAGAAAAAAAAGACTGTTCAACTCCTTTACAGTAAATCTAAGGAATAATTATATAATAATATGATGCTTCCGTTATATTGTTTTTTATACTGAATTATTAGCTACTAATGGCTGTACCCCACCCCCGACCAATAAATCAGCCCAATAACCAGTGTTTTCAGTACTATTAATAAAGGACAGAGCTGATGGCAGTCAACGAAAGGCAAAATTCCAATAAATCAGCATAAAATGTTACTTCATCGAGCCCAGAATGTACTAAATGACTGAAACTACAAGGATCTTAGAACGTTTTTTTAGTTTCCTTCCCAAATGTGGTTTTCAGGCATGCGCTGGATTGGCTCCGACTCCAAAATATCCTGTTTAGATAAATGATTATTTCTGAAAACATGATTTTGGCAGAATTTTCATATCTGTTGAAATTCTTCCATAAAAAAACAGAACATGTTCACATTTCCCATATTTATTATGGCAGTCATGTGAAGTGGCAGCAATGAATTGGGGAAGGGGGGGGGGTAGAAGTTAGGAACTGGAAGTGGTGACAAGCATCTAGAGAGATGAAAAAATTGGCAATTGACCCAAAAGCTTTGACGAGTTCCAAGTTCAGATAAAATAAGTTATGTGATAGGGCCGGGAAGTACGGGGGAGGCAGAACCATACATTACAGTGGAGCTTCTAGTGTGGAGTGGAGGCAACGGCAGATACAGACAGCAGAGGGCCACTGTGCAAGAACGGTATTTGGGCCCCTGTTCCCAAGGATTTGTCCTTCGGGCTCTCTAACAGTTCTCTAGTAAACGTCACCTACAATTCAGTAACTCAGTCCCTACTGACAGTAGGAAGCAGCTTTTGAGGCATCAGTGGGGACCCTTATCTGCTGAGCCCCTGCATCTATCCTATACTTAAAGGATATGTACACCTTCGGAGGCAATTTTTTTTTTATGATTGAATGTTACTCATTTTTGGCTAAAAATCATTTTTTTAATTGGCCTTTATTAAAAATATTGAGCTGTTCTGTCACAAAGGGTTAACTGTTTTTCCAACTGTGTGACTGGTACTTTAATTTTAACCTTCATCTAATAACCATTATCTCTAAACGACTGAGAGGTCATAAACACATATTTAAGCCACATTCTTATCAATAAGATAAGAACTGAGCTTTAATGAGTGTTTAGGAGCAGAGATAAGGAGCCAGTCAGCTCCCCAACTGATGGAAAATAGAAAATCCACAGGCTGTTTCTAGAGCATCTCAGCTCTGTACAGAAAAAAGGACGCAATATTTTAATAAAGACCAATTTAAAAAATATTTTTTAGCTCAAAATGAGTACAGTGCAATAATAAAAAACAATTGCCCCAAAAGGTGTACATAGCCTTTAAAGAAGCACGCCATCATTTTTTTTTTTTGCTTATACAGTGCAGCATAGGCTATTATTATGTTTTATGTTGAAGCTTTTGTGTATGCCTTGTGTATAACAGTCTGTGCCATTTATGGGTTGTCTGCCATCTTGATTCCTTCCCTACTGTAGCTCATATTACCCATGATGCCTCTTTCCATAGACAGAGCAGGCAGAGTGTCATCACACTCTACTTGCTCTGTTATGTTTCTTACGTGATGCTTCTTCAGCCTGTCTCCCTGTCCTACTGCTTGTGATAAGTTCCTCCATATCAGCTCTTCAATGAAGGAGGCAGGTTAATAGTGTGAATTTGCATCTCATAGGATACACTGGAGATTCTGCAGATAGCACTCACAGTCAGTATAGACATTGTGAGTCAGTATTAAAGGGAACCTGTCAGCTCTGAAAAACCCTCCAAACTACAGTAAGCGGTTTATAGTGTAAGTGTCGTCGAGTCCGGTTATGTAAATTTTATCTCCATACTCACTTGCATTCTGACTCTGTGCTCTGACAAACCAGCAGTAAAATGCACTCAGTGGACTCCGGTGCTCACTCACATAATGGAGAGGACTCAAAGAAGAGTCCTGTCAATGCATTTTACTGCAGGTTTGTGGGAGCGCAGCGTCAGAATGGAAGGGGGTATGAAGATAAAACTTACATATTCGGATTCAGCATCACTTACACTATACAATACAGGGGGTGTTTTGGAGCTGACAGGTTCCCTTTAAATGTCCAAAAAAATTACTGGAGTGATTGTTTAAAAGAGGCTATGTTGTTGTGAGGGGCCATTTTGAACTTTTATACCATATAATCTGAGACCAGTGGCATAGCTACTGTATAGGGGTAGCTGCAGTTGCTATTGAGACCAGGCAGTGCGTCTTATAAGGTGAATACTAGTGAGCGCTTCCATTATGGAAGAGCTCACTAGTCTGCAGGAGGAGGGGGGAGTAAAGCGCTGTACTCGTCCCTCCTCCCTAGTATTCTCTGGGCCCGTGGTGCACTGTCCGGGTGTGTGCAGTGTCTCGACGTAGAGCGTGCACTATGACCTGATGTTACGCGCAATCTGGTTGCAGTGCAGCGTGGGCTTGGAAAAGACCAGGGAGAGTGATTGCAGGTGAATTGCCGGATCTGCAGGAGAGGTAAGTTAACTTATTTATTTTGGGTCTCATATGAGGTTTAATATGGGGGTCTAACATGGAGGTCTAAAGGGGGTCTGATATGGAAAGGTCTAACATGGGGGTCTGATGTGAGATATATGAGGGTCTAAAATGGAGGTCTGATGGGGGTCTCATCTGAGGTCTGATACAGGAGGAGATCTATGGTTTCATATGGGGGTCTGATCAGAGGTCTGATATACGGGTCAATTTGGAAATCTGATATAGGGGTCTGATCTGAGGTCTGATATGGAAATCTGATATGGGGTCTGATCTGAGGATCTGATATGGAAATCTAATATGGGGTCTGATCTGAGGTCTGATATGGAAATCTGATATGGGGTCTGATCTGAGATCTGATATGGGGGTCTGATCTGAGGATCTGATATGGAAATCTAATATGGGGTCTGATCTGAGGTCTGATATGGAAATCTGATATGGGGTCTGATCTGAGGATCTGATATGGAAATCTAATATGGGGTCTGATCTGAGATCTGATATGGAAATCTAATATGGGGTCTGATCTGAGGTCTGATATGGAAATCTGATATGGGGTCTGATGTGAGGTCTGATATGGAAATCTAATATGGGGTCTGATCTGAGGTCTGATATGGAAATCTAATATGGGGTCTGATCTGAGGTCTGATATGGAAATCTGATATGGGGTCTGAACTGAGGTCTGATATGGAAATCTAATATGGGGTCTGATCTGAGGTCTGATATGGAAATCTGATATGGGGTCTGATCTGAGGTCTGATATGGAAATCTGATATGGGGTCTGATCTGAGATCTGATATGGGGGTCTGATCTGAGGATCTGATATGGAAATCTAATATGGGGTCTGATCTGAGGTCTGATATGGAAATCTGATATGGGGTCTGATCTGAGGATCTGATATGGAATCTAATATGGGGTCTGATCTGAGATCTGATATGGAAATCTAATATGGGGTCTGATCTGAGGTCTGATATGGAAATCTAATATGGGGTCTGATCTGAGGTCTGATATGGAAATCTGATATGGGGTCTGATCTGAGGATCTGATATGGAAATCTAATATGGGGTCTGATCTGAGATCTGATATGGAAATCTAATATGGGGTCTGATCTGAGGTCTGATATGGAAATCTGATATGGGGTCTGATGTGAGGTCTGATATGGAAATCTAATATGGGGTCTGATCTGAGGTCTGATATGGAAATCTAATATGGGGTCTGATCTGAGGTCTGATATGGAAATCTGATATGGGGTCTGATCTGAGATCTGATATGGGGGTCTGATCTGATAATTTTTACTACTGCTGGGACTTTTGGGAGCATTATTACTGTGGGGGGCACACTGGCACAGTATGAACTTAGCACAATTATTTTGGGGGACATTATGCTTATACTGTTAGTGTCAGGGACACTATTTTTTGGGCGCAGTTATTTTTTAGGGCACTGTGTGCCAATAATTATTGAAGGGGGCACTATCTGTGTGGTACTAATATTTTCAGGGGGACCTTTTCTGCAGTATAGTATTTGGGAGCACAGCGGGCATAGTATTAGGGGTGGCAGGATGGGGTGTTCAGAAGGTGGGAGGATGATGTAAAAGTAGGAAACTAAGATCTCTGTTGGTCAAACTCTGCAGAGACAAGAGATGGCTGAAGGAAATCATCATGGTGGTCTGGTCTGACAGGAGAAGATGAGGAAAGAGAACATCTACATCAGAGGTGACGTTACTAGATGTAAAAGGTATGGGGAACTGTATTACTCTGTATGTTTTGTAGCGCTGTATGTAATGTTAGGAGGGAAGAGGAATGGGGAGAGGCGCCGTTTCAATTTTCGCCTCCAGCAGCAGAAAGGCTCCCCTCTATGTCACGTCAGCGAGTCTAGAAAACCTCCAAAAACATTTACCTCCATATCAATAGGTAGTGATAAAAACATGACCGGCCCATCGTGCTATGATGTCCCTTTAAATAAGAGCAAATGGGCAATAAACTGCAAAATAGAAGACGTTCATATTCACTGAATGTTCCTGAAGTGTTTACGCTTCATCTCATCCCACTTCCAGCGAGCGGCCCGGCCGGCCAGGGTAAATGTTTTTCTAAGCCGAGGTCTCGATCAGCGTTTCGCCATCGATCCTGACACTGATATCTGAGGTATACAAACACATTGAGGGATCGAGAAGGCCGAGAGTTCTGTTTATCTGGCTCGTATATGGTTGTTGAGTGAGATGAAAATAAACAGCCTCCTCCTCCTCCTCCTCTTCTTGGCTGAAAGTTTAAGTTTCATCAGCAACTGTTATTCCCTGCATGGGAACTTCCATTCGATAGGCTCATCCTCGTTATTTTATTCTTAGTAAATAGCCTAAGGTGGTCATAGCCCAGCAATGTAGCCACCAGGCACGGTGTGATTCAGTTCTGAAGGATATGAATACTTTTGTAACCATTTTCTTCTTCAGTGCATCTAAAATAAGCCTCGAAGATACTTGACTTTTGTATACAAAACCTCCTACTGATTTCTGTACACAGCTCCTATGCAAAGTTATGCATCTCCATGGTTACAGACTACATCAAACTTATGTGTAGTCTGATCCTGCAGTCATGTGTTACCTTGGCCCTGTAATCGTCACATAGCCAGAAGGGGGATCCAGTAACTGCAAGCAGAGATCTTGAAAACAATGAGAAATTGATACATACTGTAGATGTAAAGTAAATGTAAAAATGTTAGAACTTTTTTCTATAATGAGTTACTACCATTTGTTGAAAATGGAATACCCCTTTATGTATGATGTAGAGATGATCTCCTGATATGTCTATTTTAGTAAATACTGGTCACCTTTTTCTAATATCTATCTTTCTATTTCATATCTATCTATCTATCTATCTATCTATCTAAAATAAAGAAAGTCCACAGCACTACCTTTACTTTTTTTCTACTGGCAGTGCTGCTTCCATTATCTATCTATCTATCTATCTATCTATCTCTTCATCTGTCCACATATCTATCTAATTATCTAATACGTATCTGATGTCTGATAAAATTGTGTTATAATTTGGCACTTTTCGCATCAGTCACCAAATATCAAAAGTGATAAGAAAAGTGTTAGGCCCTGATTTATCAAGGCCAGTCTTGTGGGGCCTGCTCTGCCAGAGGAGGTATTTACCATATTTTTGACCCTATAAGACGCACTTTATAGAGGAGGAAAAATAAGAAAAAAATATTTTTCATCAGACCGCAGATCAGACCCCCAATGTTAACCAGAACCCCAATCAGACCTCATATCAGACCCCCAATGTTAATTAGACCCCAGCTCAGACCCCAATGTTAATTAGACCCCAGCTCAGACCCCAGTGTTAATTAGACCCCAGCTCAGACCCCAATGTTAATTAGACCCCAGCTCAGACCCCAGTGTTAATTAGACCCCAGCTCAGACCTCAGATCAGACTCCCAATGTTAATTAGACCCCAGCTCAGACCCCAATGTTAATTAGACCCCAGCTCAGACCTCAGATCAGACTCCCAATGTTAATTAGACCCCAGCTTAGACCTCAGAACAGACCCCAGCTCAGACCTCAGATCAGACCCCAGCTCAGACCTCAGATCAGACCCCCAATGTTAATTAGACCCCAGCTCAGACCTCAAATCAGACTCCCAATGTTAATTAGACCCCAGCTTAGACCTCAGAACAGACCCCAGCTCAGACCTCAGATAAGACCCCAGCTCAGACCCCCAATGTTAATTAGACCCCAGCTCAGACCTCAGATCAGACTCCCAATGTTAATTAGACCCCAGCTTAGACCTCAGAACAGACCCCAGCTCAGACCTCAGATCAGACCCCAGTTCAGACCTCAGATCAGACCCCCAATGTTAATTAGACCCCAGCTCAGACCTCAGACCACACCCCCAATGTTAATTAGACCTTAGATCAGACAAAAAAAAAAAATCAACTCACCTCTCCTGCTCCTCCTCCACTCGGGAGATCCAGCTGTCTTCTTGCCACACTGTGACCTGATGTCACACAGCGTGAGGTCACAGAGCGTGCCTACGTCCTTATGCGGTGGCTGCAGGTGAAGCCCAGGGAGCAGTGAGTACAGAGCCTGCACTAGGAGCGCTGTATTCACCACTCCTCTTTCCTACTATACTAATGAGTAAGAGATGAGCAAAGTTCTCTAACATTCGATATAGCTGCTTCGCCGCAAAGCACATTTCTTTGTAAATAGCGAGTGCAATGACAGGGAATGGCAATTGCGCCGCCCCCTGTCACTGAACCCCTCAGATGCCTCATTCATCACTGACTGCAGCATCTGAAATCCAAAAATAAAGCATTTTACTGTTTGCAAATTAAAAAACAAAATCGTACTTACCTCATCCATTTGATAGCGAAGAGGCTACTGTGACCATCCTGCTTGAAAAATCTAGGTGCAGCGCATGATCACATTGTCACGGCGGCCGGCAGGGTGACGTCATACGTCACCGCATACAGGGTTTTAAGGAGGATCTTCAAGCAAGATGGCGGCAGTGTTGCGCTCAAATGGATGAGGAAAATTTAGCATTTAGCAAACATAAGTTTTAATTTCTGACTGTTCGTCCCAAACTTTAAAAAGTTACACTTACTTAGGACCTACTTACTTGCTCCCTGCTGCTCCGGTCCTCCATGTTGCCTCCAGTGTGTCCATGTTTTGGTCCCATGTTCCAGCACTGCATGAGCATGGTCACATCCTCTGCTGAAACCAGTAACTGGCTTCAGCAGTAATGTGGCCACAAGCAGCACATCACTGCTGAGGCCAGCTATAGACTGCAGCACATCACTGCTGAGGCCAGCTATAGACTGCAGCACATCACTGCTGAGGCCAGCTATTGGCTGCAGCACATCACTGCTGAGGCCAGCTATAGACTGCAGCACATCACTGCTGAGGCCAGCTATAGACTGCAGCACATCACTGCTGAGGCCAGCTATTGGCTGCAGCACATCACTGCTGAGGCCAGCTATAGACTACAGCACATCACTGCTGAGGCCAGCTATAGACTGCAGCACATCACTGCTGAGGCCAGCTATAGACTACAGCACATCACTGCTGAGGCCAGCTACAGACTGCAGCACATCACTGCTGAGGCCAGCTATTGGCTGCAGCACATCACTGCTGAGGCCAGCTATTGGCTGCAGCACATCACTACTGAGGCCAGCTATTGACTGCAGCACATCACTGCTGAGGCCAACTATTGGCTGCAGCACATCACTGCTGAGGCCAACTATAGACTGCAGCACATCACTGCTGAGGCCAACTATTGGTTGAAGCACATCACTGCTGAGGCCAGCTATTGGCTGCAACACATCACTGCTGAGGCCAGCTATAGACTGCAGCACATCACTGCTGAGGCCAGCTATTGGTTGCAGCACATCACTGCTGAGGCCAGCTATTGGCTGCAGCACATCACTGCTGAGGCCAGCTATTGGCTGCAGCACATCACTGCTGAGGCCAGCTATTGGCTGCAGCACATCACTGCTGAGGCCAACTATTGGCTGCAGCACATCACTGCTGAGGCCAGCTATAGACTGCAGCACATCACTGCTGAAGCCAACTATAGACTGCAGCACATCACTGCTGAGGCCAACTATTGGTTGCAGCACATCACTGCTGAGGCCAACTATTGGCTGCAGCACATCACTGCTGAGGCCAGCTATTGGCTGCAGCACATCACTGCTGAGGCCAGCTATAGACTGCAGCACATCACTGCTGAGGCCAGCTATTGGCTGCAGCACATCACTGCTGAGGCCAGCTATTGGCTGCAGTGGAGCATGTGACCATGCCCATGCCGCGCAGGATTTAAACACTCCAGGGATCAGAATATGGACACAGCAGAGGCAGTGCTGAGGACCAGAGCGTCAGAGAGCAGGGAAGTATGAATTTTCTGTCTTAGGAGGCAGGGTGAGGACATAAAATAAAAATAAATTATTACCGGAAAACCCTTTAAGTCAGAATTTAGAAGAGTTCTGACCAGAATTCTGAAAGTTTATCTCTGAATTTAGGGGTTTTTTTTGTATCTAAATTTTCAGACTTTTTATCTCAGAATTGTTGTGTTTCTATGACAAGAAAAAAAAAAAGGATTTTTTTTACTATTTTATTTTTATTCCTTTTGGGTTTTTTCACTGCTTTGCAAAAAAAAAAAAAAAAAGAGCAGCGTTCAGTGGCCATTTATGCTAATCTCTTTAATAAGCCGTGTTTCCTATTGCCGGCTGCACATTAAGGATTCCCTGAATGATTTCCAGAAAGGTTCATCCTCAGTATTAATTGAATAGACAATCCGTATGTTCATATTCGATTCGGACTGTAATTAACTCCTTTGGTGTTCTGGGCTGGATACAAATGTAATGATATGGTAATCTGTCATTGTAATCAGCCTGGAAAATGTCAGAGGCAGCTGACAAAATAGAGATTGCATGGCATTGGTTACAGGGGGTGCAGAGGTCGCAGAAGACAAGCCCTCGGAATACAGTCAGAGACATATTTTCAGTGGTAATTAATGCTGATTCCACCAGTTCACATAAGCTACCACTTGAAACTAATGGTCCGACCGTCTCATTATCTCCCCGGGACCCTGTGTGTGAAGTCAGTAGGTGGTATTCATTCAGGCCCTCGCTGGCAGGTGGACACATAAAAGAAATTAAAAAATTGGTCTTAACCAATACCTATTTGGCTGTCTAAAAAGAGATTGAGTACCCCAAAATGAACCCTATTCTTCCTGTGGCCTCGGCAGAGGCGCTAAAATGAGGAGAGGTGAAACATGTCTCCCACGCCGCCAGAATGAACCACGGAGCGAGACTCCAATATGGAAGCATCGTCTGTAGAGTCCACATTAAATATCCATCGACCTAATTATCTCTTTAATATATTTATCTCATATCTATTTCATATCTCTGTATCTTATTATCTATCGATAGAGTTATCTATTTTATATATTTTTACATCTCATCTATCAATAAATCAATCAATGTATCATTCAAGTCTATCTATCGCTCTAATCTATCAATCAAATCTATTGATCTATGTATTTGTCTCCCTCTTTCATATACACTGTATCTAATCTATCAAATCTATCTATATCTATGTTTTTTCTTATCTATGTATTTATCTGTCCATGTATCTATCTATCTTCTATCTATCTATCTATCTATCTATCTATCTATCTATCTTCTATCTATCTTCTATCTATCGATCTACCGTATTTTTCGCCCTATAAGACGCGCCGGCCCATAAGACGCACCTAGGTTTTAGTGTAGGAAAATAAGAAAAAAATATTTTTCATCAGATCCTCTTATCAGACTGCCCATAAATTTAAGGACATCACATCAGACCCCCATATCAGCCCCCTGTGCCCCCATACCATCTCACTGTGCCCCCACCAGACCTCAGATCAGCAGAATGTGCCCCCATCAGACCTCAGATCAGCAGAATGTGCCCCCATCAGACCTCAGATCAGCAGAATGTGCCCCCATCAGACCTCAGATCAGCAGAATGTGCCCCCATCAGACCTCAGATCAGCAGAATGTGCCCCCATCATACCTCAAATCAGCAGAATGTGCCCCCATCATACCTCAAATCAGCAGAATGTGCCCCCATCATACCTCAAATCAGCAGAATGTGCCCCCATCAGACCTCACATCAGCAGAATGTGCCCCCATCAGACCTCATATCATGCCCCCATCAGACCTCAGATCAGCAGAATGTGCCCCCATCATACCTCAAATCAGCAGAATGTGCCCCCATAAGACCTCACATCAGCAGAATGTGCCCCCATCAGACCTCACATCAGCAGAATGTGCCCCCATCAGACCTCATATCATGCCCCCATCAGACCTCAGATGAGCAGAATGTGCCCCCATCATACCTCAAATCAGCAGAATGTGCCCCCATAAGACCTCACATCAGCAGAATGTGCCCCCATCAGACCTCATATCATGCCCCCATCAGACCTCATATCATGCCCCCATCAGACCTCAGATCAGCAGAATGTGCCCCCATCAGACCTCAGATCAGCAGAATGTGCCCCTATCAGACCTCAGATCAGCAGAATGTGCCCCCATCAGACCTCAGATTAGCGTCTTGTGCCCCTATCAGACCTCAGATCAGCCCACCCAGCCACTGATAAAGACCATACTTACCGTACCTGTTCTGCGCTGCCGCTGCCGTCCGGTCACACGCTCCGCGCTCCTCTCTCTTCCCTGCCGGCACGCACTATGACCTGACGCCGCAGCGTCAGGTCATAGTGCGTGCCGGCAGGGAAGAGAGAAGAGCGCGGAGCGTGGGACCGGACGGCAGCGGCAGCGCAGAACAGGTAAGTATGGTCTTTATCAGTGGCTGGGTGGGCTGATCTGAGGTCTGATGGGGGTCCCTACGTACAAGTGAGCGCTTCCTTATGGAAGCGCTCACTTGTATTCGCCCTATAAGACGCACAGCATTTTTCCCCCTACTTTTGGGGGAAAAAAAGTGCGTCTTATAGGGCGAAAAATACGGTAGTTATAATTTTTATATGTTATCGTTCAAATCTATCTATAGATCTATCTATGTATCTGTCTCCCTCTTTCATACTTACTGTATCCATTTGTCTATCAATCTAATCTATCTTCTCTCTTATCTATGTATTTATCTGTCTATCTATCAATCTAATCTATCAAATCTATCTTTCGAATCCATCTTTTGACTCTATCTATCTATCTATCTATCTATCTATCTATCTATCTATCTATCTATCGTTTTTCTTTCTTATCTATGTATTTATCTGTCCATGTATCTATCTATCTATCTATCTATCTATCTATCTATCTATCTATCGTTTTTCTCTCTTATCTATGTATTTGTCTATCTATCTATCTATCTATCTATCTAATTTATCAAATCTGTCTTTCGACTCTATCTATCTTCTATCTATCTATCTTCTATCTATCTATGTTCTATCGATCTAGTTATCATTTTTATATGTTATCGTTCAAATCTATCAATCAAATCTATCTATAGATCTATCTATGTATCTGTCTCCCTCTTTCATACTTACTGTATCCATTTGCCTATCTATCTATCTATCTATCTATCTATCTATCTATCTATCTATCTATCTCTTATGTATCTGTCTACAAATGCAAAAATGGCCAGCACACTCCTGTATCCTGTGACGCTGTGTGCCAGCATGCAAAATCCTGATTAAGAATCCCAACAAATATTTAAGGAAGACCGCAGCACTCCAATGGCTTGAATAAAGTGTAGTGAAGTTTATTCGCCCATGTCCTAGCAGCACCATTTCAGTCTTATCCCAGGACCTTCTTCAAGCATTTGCAATTATCTATTTATTATAGTTCTTTATCTCATATCTATCTATCTATCTATCTATCTATCTATCTATCTATCTATCTATCTTCTATATCTATCTATCTATCTCATATCTATCTATCTATCTATCTATCTATCTATCTATCTATCTATCTATCTATCTCATATCTATCTATCTATCTATCTATTTATCTATCTCATATCTATCTATCTATCTCATATCTATCTATCTATCTATCTATCTATCTATCTATCTCATATCTATCTATCTATCTATCTATCTATCTATCTCATATCTATCTATCTATCTCATATCTATCTATATTATATCTATCTATCTATCTATATCATATCTATCTATCTATCTATTATCTATCTATCTATCTATCTATCTATCTCAGATCTATCTATCTATCTATCTATCTCATATCTATCTATCTATCTCATATCTATCTATATTATATCTATCTATCTATCTATATCATATCTATCTATCTATCTATTATCTATCTATCTATCTATCTATCTATCTATCTATCTCAGATCTATCTATCTATCTATCTATCTCATATCTATCTATATTATATCTATCTATCTATCTATCTATCTATCTATCTATCTATCTATCTATATCATATCTATCTTCTTCAATATCTATCTCATACAGGGGCGTAGCTAAAGGCTCATGGGCCCTGGTGCAAGAGTTCAGCTTGGGCCCCCCCCCCCGCCTAATACAGCCCCATACCTCTTACATCCAGTATAATACAGCGCCTCATACCTCTTACATCCAGTGACGTCTCCTCGGATGTAGATCTTCTCTTTCCTCATCTCCTCCTTTCAGACCAGACGCCATTTTTCAGCCATTTCTCATCTCTGCAGTTTGACAGAAAAAAATCTTAGTTTACTACTTTTCCATCATCCTCCCATCTTCTGGACAAATCATCCTACCACCCCCAGTACTGTGCCACTAGTACCACACAGATAGTGCCCTTCAATAATTATTGGCACACAGTGTCCTAAAATAACTGCGCCCAGCAAATAGTGTCCCGTAATAGTGTGAACATAACGTCCCCCAGAAATAACTGCGCTGATACTGTGCCAGGGTGCCCCCACAGTAATAGTGCCCCCCACAGTACTAATGTCCCCACTGTGCCCCAGAAGTAATAATGCTTCCAATGTGCCAGTAAGAAGTGCTCCCCACCCATAGATGCCCCCCAAATTATGTGCCAGTAAGAAATGCCCCAATAATGCGCCAGAAGTTCCCCCCATTGATTCCCCCTCAAAATCATGTGCCAGTAAGAAATGCCCCCAGTGCCCCCATGTGCCAGTAAGAAATGCCCCATGCCCCCATGTGCCAGTAAAAATGCCCCAGTGCCCCCTTGTGCCAGTAAAAATGCCCCCAGTGCCCCCATGTGCCAGTAAAAATGCCCCCATGTGCCAGTAAAAATGCCCCCAGTGCCCCCATGTGCCAGTAAAAATGCCCTCAGTGCCCCCATGTGCCAGTAAAAATGCCCCCAGTGCCCCCATGTGCCAGTAAAAATGCCCCGTGCCAGTAAAATGCCCCCAGTGCCCCCATGTGCCAGTAAAAATGCCCCCAGTGCCCCCATGTACCAGTAAAAATGCCCCCAGTGCCCCCATGTGCCAGTAAAATGCCCACGGTGCCCCCATGTGCCAGTAAAAATGCCCACAGTGCCCCCATGTGCCAGTAAAAATGCCCACAGTGCCCCCATGTGCCAGTAAAATGCCCACAGTGCCCCCATGTGCCAGTAAAATGCCCACAGTGCCCCCATGTGCCAGTAAAAATGCCCACAGTGCCCCCATGTGCCAGTAAAATTCCCACAGTGCCCCCATGTGCCAGTAAAAATGCCCACACTGCCCCCCATGTGCCAGTAAAATGCCCCCAGTGCCCCCATGTGCCAGTAAAATGCCCCCAGCGCCCCCATGTACCAGTAAAAATGCCCCCAGTGCCCCCATGTGCCAGTAAAATGCCCACAGTGCCCCCATGTGCCAGTAAAATGCCCCCAGTGCCCCCATGTGCCAGTAAAAATGCCCACAGTGCCCCCATGTGCCAGTAAAAATGCCCACAGTGCCCCCATGTGCCAGTAAAATGCCCACAGTGCCCCCATGTGCCAGTAAAAATGCCCACAGTGCCCCCATGTGCCAGTAAAATGCCCACAGTGCCCCCATGTGCCAGTAAAAATGCCCACAGTGCCCCCCATGTGCCAGTAAAATGCCCACAGTGCCCCCATGTGCCAGTAAAAATGACCCCATGTGCCAGTAAAATGCCCCCAGTGCCCCCATGTGCCAGTAAAAATGCCCCCAGTGCCCCCAATTAGGCTACGGTCGGTGACTGCTACAATTAAAAAAAAAAAAATAATAAAAAAAAAAAACACTTATACTTACCTCCATGGTGCTGACAGCGATGCGATGCAGGCCTCTTCCGGCCTGTGTCCCGCGATGTACGGCTCAGGCGGCGCGATGACGTCATCGCGCCGCCTGAGCCGGCCTCTGATAGGCTGCAGGCCCAGTGCCTGCAGCCTATCAGAGGAACGGGCAGGGGAGACGCCTCTCCCTCCCCTGCCCCAGTACAATACAGGCATCTGTATCGCCGTCCTGAGGACGGCGATACAGATGACTATGGAGATGAGCGCTTCCACAATGGAAGCGCTCATCTCCCTCTGCCCCTATCTGTGCGCAGGGCCGCGCCGCACCTGGCTAATTGGCGGTGCGGCCCTGCAAGTGGCAAGGGGGGCCCTCGGGGCCCCCCTGGCTTAGGGGCCCGGTCGCAACTGCGACCGCTGCGACCCCTATAGCTACGCCACTGATCTCATATCTATCTCATATCTATCTATCTATCTATCTATCTATCTATCTACTTCTATATCTATCTAGCTATCTATCTCTCTCATATCTATCTATCTATCTATCTATCTCATATCTATCTATCTATATTATATCTATCTATCTATCTATCTATCTATCTATCTATCTATCTTCTATATCTATCTATCATGGAAAACATAATTTTAAAAATATATATTTATATACAAAATAATAGTTACAAAAATAAATTTTAATTCAGTTTTTAAATAAAATCTAGTTTCTAGTTTCCCTGCATATTAAAAAGTCAAAAATAATTATATGGTGAAAATAACAAAATAGTTAAATAAAAAAAAATTCTTAAATGATTCCCATTGCTGTTTCAAATGCGTTGATGACAAATCTGTTTGCTATTACAATAAGAAAGGATTTTGACGTTAGAAAATAGAAGAATTATCTTTCACAGTCCGCGAGGTTCTGCCTAACAATGAGGTCCATTTAAGCCCCCTATTACCGCATTAATGATATGCTACCTCTCTGAGGGGCCGCCGGCTTTGTCCACAGTAGGGCAATTTCAGTAATTACTGTTCAATTTCTCTGTTTGTATAATGGCAATAGAAATACATTTTAGTCCATTAGTCTGCCGGACCTGCCTCAAATGAGGCCCATAAAATAGCAAAAAAATAATAATTAATGCCAGTTAAAGTTACAAAACAGTCATTAATATATCATTAATAATAAGAAAAAAATACATTTGCAATGAATTATAATTCAAATTGAAAAAATTGTGCATTTTCTTGCAATGAATAAACCCAATGACGTATTGTAATAATTATTATGATTATCAATACATTATTACATTTATATTATTAAATACAATTTATTTAAAGTTTATGTTTAGCTATTTTTATTTTTATTTAGGTGGCCGGAATTAGACAAACTTTCCAGAAACGGCGCCATCTCTGTCCGTGGGTTGTGTCTGGTATGGCAGCTCAGCTCCACTAAATTTTATGAGGTTGAGATGCAATACCGCACATGACCTGCGGACAGTAGTGGCGCTATATTTTTAAAAATAATGCAGCCATTTTTTTCTAATCCCGGACAACCCCTTTAAGGTTCCATTCAGACATTCTGCAAAACACAGATACTGGCCATGTGCGTTCTGCATTTACCGGACCGCACACGGCCAGCCCCATGATAGAAATGCCTATTTTTGTCCGCAATTGCGAGAAAGAATAGGACATGCTCTATCTTTTTTGTGGGGGCCCAGAACGGAAATACGGATGCGGACAGCACAGGGTGAAATGGGCCCCCGTTGAAATGAATGGGTCCGCAACCGTTCCGCAAACTTGTGGAATGGATGTGGACACAGAACTACGGACCTGTGAATGGACCCTAATTGAAAGGCATTGTCTTTTCTCAGTTTTTTTCTTTCGGCTATGGATAAGTTTCCACACTTGTTTAATTGTTTCTGCTGGAACTGGAAACTGCAACACACTGCTGGATCGGCCATATAGCGTATCTCAACAGCGCCATACGGCGCCATTCACTAACAATGCGATCCTTTTGGGTTCCATCGTTTTTTTTCCGGAAAACATTTCCATTCGAGTGACGGAATCTGCAACAGAAGCTCCAACCCAGGTGTGAATAGAGCCTTACAAATTTTCAAGCTAAAAGTACCGCATTTTTCGCTTTATAAGACGCACCCAATGATAAGACGCACCCCAGATTTTAGAGTAGAAAAATAAGAAAAAAACATTTTTCATCAGACCTCATATCAGACCCCCCATAAATTTCAGGACATCACATCAGACCCCCATATCAGCCCTCCATGTCAGACCCCCATCAGACCTCAGATCAGCCAATCAGCCCCCATATCAGCCAATCAGCCCCCATATCAGCCAATCAGCCCCCATCAGACTTCAGATTAGCCCCCATATCAGCCCTTCAGACCTCAGATCAGCCCACTGTGCCCCCATCAGACCTCAGATGAGCCCATCAGTCCCATAAGAATAAAATAAAAAACTCTCTTACCTCTCCTGCGCCGCAGCTCCCCTCCGGGTCCGGCGCTCCTCTGTCTTCTCCTACCGGCGCTGCACTGTCGCCTGACTGCATGCAGCGCCAGGTCAGAGTGCACGGACTACGTCCTTACGCTGTACAAGGACAGGACAGTGCAGCGCTGGCGGGAGAAGACAGAGGAGCGCCGGACTCGGAGCGGAGCAGCAGCGCAGGAGAGGTGAGTATCTTTCCCCGCTCCTTGCACCTAATACATACTAGTGAGCGCTTCCATAATCGAAGCGTTCACTAGTATTCGCTTTATAAGACGCACAGCCATTTTCCCCTTACTTTTCGGGAAAAAAAGTGTGTTTTATAAAGCGAAAAATACGGTATATGACACTCAGGGCCCATGAGGTGGTGCCAGGCAGGGGGGTAACTACCATAGCGGCAGACCATGCGACTGCTATGGGGCCCAGGACAAGAGGGGGCCCAGTCTTAGTTGGGATCATCTCCTCTTCTACTGGGGGTGAAAACATGGTCAGGACTCTACCCTCTAAAGGAACAATGAGGCAGTGGAAGAATGGCCAAAGGGTCACTGAAAGGGGTTTAGGCGGAAACCCTTCTGTCCTGTGTGGGAGGCCTGGTCTGATCCTTGCTATGGGGCCCTCACTTCTCTGTGTATGCCACTAGCCCCAGGTTAAAGACATTAATGCTATCTGCTGATTTGTCTCTAAGACATGTCAAAAATTAGCAAAAACTGGTTGGGGGAGTCAATTTAAAGGGATTGTTATTATACATCTCCAAAAATGCACAATTATTTTTTGTTAGTAGCATTCATCAATCGTAAACTGATCGATGGGTGTCACATTACTAGAGTCCCATGAGAACAGCCGTATTCTTTCAGGGAAACTGGTAGCAAGTACTCAATTTCCCTGCCGCGCCACCACAGGAAAAAAGAAGCATTACATAACCCCAGTTGAAATCAATGACCAGAAGTGTTAAGACTGGGTCCTCCAGAGTGGGGTACTGTGAGGTCACTGTTAAAGGGGCAGTCGCTGTGGAGGTCTCTGTCAAGGGGTTGAGGAATGGTGGAGGTTAGTTAAGGGGACTGTAACCTATGGTCAGTGTTAAGGGGTGGGTGATGTAGAGGTCACTGTTAAGGGGCGGGCCCCTGTGGAGGTCACTGTCAAAGGGGTGAGGTGCTGTGGAACTCACTGTTAAAGGTGCTGGCTGCTGTGAAGGTCAAAGTTAAGGGGGTGGGATGCTGAGGAGGTCAAAGTTAAGGGGTTGGGCTGCTGAGGAGGTCAAAGTAAAGGGGGTGGGCTGCTGTGGTGGTCCCATTTTAAGGAGATGGGGCACTGTAGAGGGTTGGTCAGTGTTAAGGGGTGGGTGGCTGTGGAGGTCACTGATAAGGAGGCGGAGTGTTGTAGATGTCACTGTTAATATCTTTTAACGACACACACAAACATTAAATGAAATAGATTAAATATACCCGGGCGATTCACACGACTGTATTTTTGGTTTGCATCCAATCCGCATTTTTTACGGATAGGATGCGGACGCCAAAAATGCTGTTCGTTCCGCAAAAGAAAAGATAGAACATGTCCTATTCTTGTCCGTTTTGCGGACAAGAATAGGCGTTGTTACAATAGATCTGCAAAAGAAAACGGATGCAACACGGACATCATCCCTATTTTTTGCGGATCTGTATATTGCGGGTGTGTGAATGCACCCTTAGTCAGCGCTATATTAATAACAGGATAGATACGTACGTGCGTACACTCAGCGTCCTGAGCCCTGCGCACATTACAGATCTGTCCTTGTATTTCACCCTATGTGACCAGGACTAATGACTCATCTGGTCCGAGCTCACGCAGGGAATTCTGAACTTCTACAGTGTGAAATCTGTGATATTTTAAAGATTATAAGAGGCTGGCGGAGGAAACGCTCCCCCGAGTGATTATTGCCTCAGCTAAATGCAGGCCGTGCACTGTAACGCGGCGGATCTCTGGGAACCGTCCAGTCAGCTGGGGTCTTGTCTGTGGACACTGATCTGATCGCTCACATGAGACGAGCGCATGGATCTGTGCATTGTCAGATGCAGGACCTTCACCCTGCAGGATTACATTCATTAACGCCTCCAGATATCGCCAAATGTGCGAATAACACGTGTAACATTCCAGTAACAGCCCATCCATGTAATACATAGCAACGCCGAGAACAGTCCTAGGACAGACATCTATACCAGACATGGAGCTAAAGCCTGGTCACACAGTCACTGAGGAGTCCAGGAAATGCACAGCCCCTGCTATTCATCTAATATCTATCTATCTATCTATCTATCTATCTATCTATCTATCTATCTATCTATCTATCTATCTATCTATTTATCATCTATCTAATTTCTATATCTATCTCATATCTATATCTATCTATCTATCTATCTATCTATCTATCTATCTATCTATCTATCTATCAATCATATCTTTCTTCTATCTATATCTATCTAGCCATTTTTCTAACAATCTAACATCTATCTGTATCTATATCTCATATTTTTCTTCTATCTATCTATCTTTTTTTCTATCATATCTTTTTTCTATCTACCTAATAACTATCTATCTATGTATCTATCTCATATCTATGTATCTATCTAGCCATTTTTCTATCGATCTAACATCTATCTATCTCTCATATCTTTCTTTTATCTAGATATCTATCTCTATCTCATATCTTTCTTTCTATCTAATATCTATCTATCGATCTAGAGCTATTATCTATCTATCTATCTATCTATCTATCTATCTATCTATCTATCATCATCTATCTACTATTATCTATCTATCTATCTATCTATCTATCTATCTATCTATCTATCTATCTATCTATCTATCTCAGTATACTAGTAGATGTTCATGTTCTGTACTAGGAAGCAGTGTTATATCTGGACACGATATACTGTATTACTGACGAGCTATGCACAGAGTTAACTATTTCCATGCAGCGGTCAGGACGGCGATCTAGAACATGTTTATCCACACTGCTTCTCTGCCAATTACCTGTATCTGCCATTGCATTCCAGCAGAAGAGCCGAGACTGGAAACCAATGAATATAAATGACTTTATAAGAACAAATAAACCAAACAATAACTAAATAAATGGAGGAACACATGGAGCTCCCTGTCCAGTAATCAGGGAAGGCGCTTCTCAGTTTAAGAAATGGTTTTACATTTGCCAGAAGAATTTCCAAGGCTATTTATTATTAATGCAGAAATTAGAATATCTATCTATCTATCTATCTATCTATCTATCTATCTATCTCTATCTATCTAGAAAAGCAAGAAAATGGCAGCAATAGAGAAGAAATGAATCTAAAATCTAAATTGGAGCAATGAATCTGGAGATCTCTGGATCCATGTGAGGTACAGGGCTGGTTCTAGCTTTGTTAGAAATATATTTGTATGTACTATATGACGTCTGATTTAAATTTTTTACATTAGTCATTGCATAATCCTTTTAAGGAACAGTATAGAAATATTCAGATGTAATATTAGGATGCAGTGGACTAAAAGCACATGTATTAAATAGGGTTGACCCTGCTGACAAATGGTCTTTAGAGAAAGAGGAATATTTGGGGGAGGGGATGTAAATTTTCTCTTAGAGGCTGTTCAGACGGCTGTGTTTTTGCGGATCCGCAAAAACAAGGATGGCGGCCAGTGTGTGTTCCGCAATTTGCAGAACACACACGGCCGGCACCCTATACAAAATGCCTATTCTTATCTGCAATTGCGGACAAGAATAAGACATGTTCGTGGGAACAAGTCCTCAGCATTCTAACCAGAGACACTACTCTGTAGACAGCTGTTTCGGGGTCCTTGCCCCTTATCCATACAGAGCAGGGTCCTGGTTGGCTGAACTGCAGCTCTGGGGGTCCCGTTTATCATTAAGGAGACACATCGGTGTATTGAAGCAATGATCCATGGGAAAAAAAGCATGCAAATGAACTCATACCAGCCAAAGCAGAGATGCCCCTCTGTAGACGGCTGTTTCGGGGTTCTTGCCCCTCATCAGGACAAAGCAGGGACATGAAAACAACAAAACACAAAAACAAGGTGCTGTTTTTTTTTCTAATATGTCTATTAAATTGCTGATTTCCCAGCATTAAGTGCACAAGAGGCCAGAAATTGCAGGCTCTACCTTACAGTGCTGTTTACGCCACAGACATATTTACAATGAACGCATAATAGCCAAAATTGGCTCGGCAGGCATCTTACGTTTGACGCATTTTAAGCTGTAATTATTAGCCCGGGATGTTTAATCACTCAGTTTATGAACAAAGCTTTCATCTTCCCGGTGAACGCACCTTACAGCAGAGAAAACACTGATCTCAAGCACTCGAGCCGCTTCTCAAAAACTAAATTAACCGCTAACCATTAATATACCGCAACGATCAGCAGATTTGTCACTGTAGACGCATAGGGGGATTAAAAACGTAAAATATATTGTGATGTCTATATCCGCCGTCGTGTAGTAACATCTTACATGTCGTTTTCAGGGGCAGATCCAATACCCTGCGAATATACAGAACTGTGAAAAATTGAGACACTGCCCACTGCCAGTCAGGACCGCCATTAACCACCTAACTGTTCTGCCCGAGTCCAGCTCGGGCAGTGTGAAAAGTAGATAACTGGAGGGGGGAGGGATGATTTAGATGGTGATATCTCCTCAATGGTAGCAGCTAGAAACATGCAACTGGTCTTGTCTGAAAGCTAACAGTCCAAGCAACAAAGAGAAATCAAGTCAGGAATAATCACAAGTAAAACCTTTTTTTAATTTTATTTTCAGCTGCATTCACAGCATCAAGATTTCTATCAGTGATATCTTTCTATGTCCTGAACGTATTGCTGTCATTTTGGTTTTGTCTGAAAGCTTTGAAAGTCTGCGTTCAAACAAGACCAGTTGCATGTTTCTAGCTGCTACCATTCAGGAGGCAGCAGCATCTAAAGCAGCCCTCCCCCCTCCATTTAGCTACTTTTCCCACTGCTGGAGCTGGACTCGGGCAAAACAGTTAGGGGGTTAAAGGGGTTGTCTCATCTGGGACATTTACGGCATAAATGTCAGACGTGTTCTGGTTCCACCTCTGGGACACACTCCTATTTCCAGACCGGGGTCTCGAAGTGAAGGGAGAGCACACCGCTCACGCACTCGGCCACTCTCTTTTTACTGCTATGGGACTTCCAAGAATAGCAGAGCACGCTTGCTTGGCTATTTTTACAAGTCTCATAGCAGTGAATTGAAAGGATGCTGCGCATGCGTGCATCAGGAGTTGTTATGGCAGTCTGGGCTGAATGGAGAAGATTAGGAATGAGAACTTTGATGTAAGAGGTATGTAGAGCTGTGTTCTCCTGTACGGTGCTGGCCGCCACAGAGGGATATAGTTTTTGTGTGTCATTGTGGTATTTCATTCTGCTGGGACAATATTTTGTGCAGCACTATGGTACTTCTCGTTCAGCCTACTTGTGCTACTGACCTAGTCTTTTTTTCCCCAGGACTACTTTAAAGGCTATGTACACCTTTGGTGGCAATTTTTTTATTATTGGATTGTACTCATTTTGAGCTAAAGATCATTTTTTCAAGTGGTTTTTATTAAAAAAAAAATTTGAACCACTGTCTCTGTGCAGCCTTAAGTTTATCTAGTAGCAGGCTCAGCTGACGGCTCCTTATCTCTGCTATCTGACCTCATAAACATTCATTATAGCTCAGTTCTGATCTTACTGATAGGAATGTGGCTTACATAAGTGTTTGTGACCTTTTAGTAATTTAGAATAAGGTTTATTAGATGACAAAAGTAAAATGTGCATTCACACAGCTAGAAAAAGAGTTAACCCTTTGTGACAGAAAGCAGTCTGCAGTAAGGGTACAGAGGGGTGGTAACCAGTTGGGGGTGTGTACCTGCACAGACTGACTCTATCCAATCAGTGCTGCCATGTTCAGACTGTGCAGGTACACACCCCCAACTGGTCACCTCCCCTCTGTACCCTTACTGCAGACTGCTAGCAATTCATTCATAACTTCTAGTAGAAATAATAAAGGAATGGCACAACATAGAGACATAAGAATAGATGCTCCAGAATTGTTATTACATGGGGAATGCAGGAAGGTATTAAAACAGACATGTCAGGAGAGGGGAGAGGTCCTCTGTAAGAGAGGCTAATAAGCCACTAGCCAGGAATGGCCCCAGCAGCTGCTTCTCTCCCTTTAGAACATCTGCTATCAGGGGAGAGCCGGCACACCACCTCAGATATTAGAGGGTTAGTTGTCCCGCCAAAATAGACAGCTTTTTATGACATTCATCTAACGTATCATCTATCTATCTATCTATCTATCTATCTATCTTTATCTATATCTATCTATCTATCTATCTATCTATCTATCTTTATCTATATCTATCTATCTATCTATCTATCTATCTATCTATCTATCTATCTATCTATCTCTAGTTCTGCCTGTCTCCATAATAGAAACCTCTACAAAAATCATTCACTGTTGGAAAAAATAAAAGTATTACAGGGCTGCTGAACTTAAAAAGTTACTTTTCATCAACTCCTTTTTTTTTTGGCAATAAGAAACTGTCCCTTTAAATCTTTTTCATCTGTCAATCCAAAAGAAAAGCTGAAATTGGGAATGAAACGTTTGTGCCTGACGTGATGTAAGCTCATTTCTGATTACGAGCTGCTTTGGCTCTAAACTATATGATCAGATAGGAGACAAGATCTCTCTGGAGGTGGAACCGTTCCAACATCTACATGTGTGTGTATTTTAAGAGGTAGTTACAATCACATCAATGAAGTACAAGCGACTAAAGAGCAATTTTTTTTTAATGTTTTAAAAATAGGATGAGATTTAAATGTCCTTAATTTGTGAATGGGGGGGGGGGAAGGGGGGGGTGGAATTTATTTTTAAAACCTGGTTACACATCACAACCGATCAGGACGGATTAAAGCTTAAAGGGATAGTACAGTCCTATTTCCATACACCCTATGTCAATAGAGGGGGGTCCTGTGTTCTGGGTTTACATCTCCTGGCCAGAGAGGAAAACAGTTACAAAGAGCGTCTCTCGTCCTGGGGAACTTGTCCTGTCCTGCATCCTATAGACAATCCATTGATATGAATGGACACCTTGTAATACTTCATTTCCCCTGTGGTGGCGCTGCAGGGAAACTGAACACTTACTGTTAGGTTTCACCACTGATTGCAGCTGATTGTTAGGGATCCCAGCAAGAGGACACTTTGTGATCAGATGATTGTCAACGGACTCTTCTGCCAAGTAGGTCCTGTCCTAAGAACGAAAAATATTCTACAGTTTTCAAACCAGCACTTGGATCTGAATACTTTTGTAATTGGATGTAATTAAAAATTTATTATAGCTACTGAGTTATTCAATAAAATGTATAGCACCACTTAGGATTTCTTATTTCGTTCACCTGCTCACTGAGAAGGCCGCACATGCTCAGTTTCATCCTTCAGCTGCCTCCTGAGCTGTGATAGGGTAAGCTGAGACATGCCCCTTGAGCTGTGATAGGGAGAGCTGAGACATGCCCCTTGAGCTGTGATAGGGAGAGCTGAGACACGACCCCTGTGCTGTGATAGGGAGAGCTGAGACACGCTTCCTGAGCTGTGATAGGTAGAGCATGGACACGCCTCCTGAGCTGCAGCAGAAAAGACACTCCCCTTGAGCTGTCAGCTTGATATAAATCTAGCAGAGCAATGAATGTGGAGATCTCTGGATCCATGTGAGGTACAGGGCTGGTTCTAGCTTTGTTAGAAAGGGATTGTCATGTGCTATATGATGTCTGATTTTCATTTTTTACATTATTCGTGGGATAACCCCTTTAAGTTCTTGTGTTGTACTTTCCTGCCAAGTTGTTATATATTATACCCAGCCATTTCTTAGATTTAACTGTTCCTAGGAAAGCTGATTTGGGGGTACTACCTCTCCTTGGGGAGAGAGCTCCTCAATCGGCATGAGAAGACTTATAGGCCATAAATGCTCCTCTGGAATTCAGGGAAGAAAGGGATGCCCCCAGTTAAGCCAGTACTCTCTGCTCTGAACTGATGGGGGGCAATCAGCCTGAAACAGCTGTCTGCAGATGAGATGCTGGCTTATTTAATATCTAAGTCATCTCTCAAGGCCTACGTATAGGGTCAAATACTGACTTACTGGTTGCGTTAGAGGAGGAGCTTGTTGAGATCTCATCTGCATCTCTTTCTTCTTAGGAGAGCTGAGTAACAACCAATATGGCCACCACTACGATTCCTATAAGGATTATCACCCTGAATGGCAAATCTTACTTTTTAATACTCACAACTGCCTCTTCTCCATTACAGATTTACTAGAACAGGCCCAGACTTCGCCCCAGAACGTTTGTCACGTGTGGTCCTAGGCTTATTCACTGCATCTGACACAAGGGGGAGCTCTTGCAGTTACACCATTTGCCCTATAATTAAAGCAGTCATGGCCTATTCTAAATTTCAAGACAATGTGAGCCAAACAGTAGTGTAAAGAATAGGGGACAACACAGAATAAGTCCTCAGGCAGATGACTGTATGTATTTTGCGCTCTGCAAACTGTGAATCTGCAGAATATGGATACAGTCCGTGTTGCATCTGTATTTTTTTTTTACCCATTGACTTCAATGGATCTATGGTCTGCATTTTGCGGCCAAGTATAGGATATATTCTATCTTTGAGCAGAATGGATATATGACTATGAAAAGCACACGGGTCATCCGTATGTCCTTTCTGCAGAGTCTGCAAAATGCGTACCCTAGACCCACTGAAGGCAATGGGTCCGCAAAAAAAAAATGCAGACGGCACACGGACCGCATCCATATTTTGTGGATTCATGATTTGCAGACCGCAAAATGGACATGGTCATGTACATGAGGCCTAAGAATTTTTTAAGCATGGGATCTCTCATCTTAATCCTGGAGAATTCCTTTAAATTCACAATTTCCATCGAGAAAGTTTTCAGTGCGCAACAATGTAACGGACGTTGCACCATTTGTAACACATGTTCCATTGTGAGTCCTGGATTTAAAAAAAAAACCTGTTCTAGTAACGATTCCGAACCTCCCTGGTAAGGAAAGTATCAAGGTTCATGGAGTCTAAAACAGCCACATTAAGTCATAAAAAGGCAATTTGCATAATTACCGAATGGGGGAAAAGCTGATTTTGGTGAAGTACTAAGTAGCCGGTGAAAACAAACAGAGCCCCTTGTCTTGCTTTGAACCACGGGGTAGGTGAACAGGATGAGATCATATGGACCCAGGTGCAGGAAAGAAAACAAACATCTTGAGATTCTCAATGTGCTCGCTCTGTTTTCTTCCATACATCGGAGGTAACTTTATATTGTCACATGACACCCGGCCACGAATATTTCATCCTTCTCTAAATGCATGGAGTGATTGGACTCCAGACTCGGCTGCGCGCTGCAGACCCCGCTGACACTGAGCAGATTAATGAGCCCGGTTATTGTATGATGGGTTTAACACAATCTAGTCCTGCTGCCTCCGAGCTGCGTTTCCTGTCTGTAATTTCCATTCGAGGGCTTATTTCCCTCAATGTTTTTAAAGAGAAATAACATTACACGGTTAGTTCTGGTGAAAAGGGCATCGCGCCGGTGCATTAGACCTCACGTGCGCACGGGAAACGAAAGGAAGTCACGCTGAACAGTTTTTTTTTATAGAGCAGGAGGAGCTGAGCAGATTGATATATAGGTTATGGGGAAAGATTGTGTATAACTTTTAATTTATTCATTGAAATCTCTGCTCATTCTGGACCAGTGGCGTACATAGAGAAGTAAGGGCCCCATAGCAAGGATCAGACCAGGCCCCCCCTCACAGGACAGAAGGGTTTCTGCCTAAACCCTTTTCAATGACCCTTGGGCCATTTTTCCACTGCCTCATTTGCTAAAAGTTGTTCCTTTAGAGGGTAGAGTCCTGACCAAGTTTTCACCTCCAGTAGAAGAGGAGATGATCCCAACTAAGACTGGGCCCCCTCTTGTCCTGGGCCCCATAGCAGTCACATGGTCTGCCACTATGGTAGTTACGCCCCTGTTCTGGACGTAGGAGTCCAGTGGGCGGTCCTATCGGGCCTTTGCCATAAGAGTGCGCTTTCAGAGATAGCTATCATTGAGTAGGACGGCCCACTGGACTCCCAAGCCCAAAAAACAGCAGAGAGTCAAAAGAATATATTAAGTTACACTGAATCTGCTCAGCTCCTGAGGCGTTCGACCCTGGAGATTAGTGTAGGGGGGCAGCAGCAGGACCGAGGGGAATGAGCGCTTCCATAGTGGAAGCGCTCATGTCTCTATACGCAACTGTATCGCCGTCCTCAGCGACATCTCCCTGCCCTGCTGTTCCCTCTGACGGACTTCAGGCCTAGTACCTGTAGCCTATCAGAGGCTGGCGCAGGTGGCGCGATGACATCAACATCATTGTGCCACTTGAGCCGGGCAGCATACAGGGCAGGACACAGGCCGGAAGAGGCCTGCACCACATCGCTGACAGTGGCATGGAGGTACGTGAGTTTACTTGATTTTCATTTGACACCATGCTGTTTGGGAAGGGGGAGAGGAGCACTATGGGGACATCCATTCGGGGAACTATTATACTGGCACATTATGAGGGCACCATGGGGATATTAGTTCAACTAGGGACACTAAGAGGGGCATTTTTTGTACTGGCACACATTATGGGGGCACTTTTTGTACTGGCACACATTATGGGGGCACTTTTTGTACTGGCACACATGATGGGGGCACTTTTTGTACTGGCACACATTATGGGGGCACTTTTTGTACGGCATACATTATAAGGGGGAATTTTTTGTACTACCTCACATTACAAGGGGGTATTTGTTGTACTAGTGCACATTATAAGGGGTCATTTTTGTACGGGCTCACATTATGAGGGCTTTTTCACACTACCCTATTTTTCTTTCCGTGTCCGTTCCGTTTTTTTGCTGACTGTATGCGGAACCATTCATTTCAATGGGCCCGCAAAAAAAAAAACGGAAGGTACTCTGTGTGCATTCCGTTTTCGTATGTCCGTATTTCCGTTCCGAACAAATATAGATTATGTCCTATTATTGTCCGCATTACGGAGAAGGATAGGACTGCTCTATTAGGGGTCAGCTGTTCTGTTCTGCAAAATACGGAATGCACACGGAAGTCATCCGTATTCTTTGCGGATCCGCTTTTTGCGCAAAATACATATGGTCGTGTGAATGAGCCCTAAGGGTTTTTTTTGTACTGGCTCACATTATAAGGGGGCGTTTTTCTACTGTCACACCGCCAATCAGCTGTTTTAGAATAGCTCCGGCACCAGAAGTTATACCAAATATGCTTATTATTTATTAAAAAAAGAAATAAATTATATATATATATATTATAATATATAGACTGTATACACACTTGCACTGTATATACAATTTTTAGGAAGTGGCCTCCTGATAGGGCCAAGTACACAGACCATACCCTTTTGGGAGGCTACAGCCCCGCCCCGCTGCATATCCTGGCTCCACACACAGATAAACTTCAGCAGTCCAGGCGTTTTTTCTAGTTTTTTTTTAACCCATTTTTCAATTATATTTACTATATTAAAGGGGTTATCCCCAACGCTGCTGCTGATTCTCCCCGTGTGTGGATGAAAACATCCGGTGTTGGGGGAGAGCAGCCAATGGCAGGCGGTGACGGGAACGGCGCAGAGAACGGGGAGCAAGGTAAGTATGTTCAGTGTCGGGGGCCTGGACATATGGGGGACATTTTATAGGATTGGATAACCCCTAAAAAATAATTTTCCTTTTTTTATTTAGTTATTTATTTTCTTAATGGAATGCCCTGGCCTACAACTATGTGACAATACATTAGCCTGTGTGCTAACACACACCTAAGTACACCCAAACAGAGATTCTCAGTGACACGAAAAACGGATTGGGGGTCCACTCTCGGCCCCTCCCTTTATATACTCCAATCAGCGTTGATTGAGGCATTCAAAGGGTTAAACTGCAATTATCAGATGCTCCTCTGATCTCCGCCATTACAGTGCGTTACAGCCGCCGCACCGCTCCCGATCTCCCGGGCGCACTTGCTTCGTCTTGCGCGGTCACGGTGTTCATCGAGGCTCTGGTCTTCAACGATCCTCGAATTTGCTTAGTCAAAAAGTTCAAAGACATAAATAGGAGCAAAAATACAGCAGATCCCTGACATGTTTACTCCTCCATTAGATATGTATCCGGTTTACATGGCTCTCTGCCCTCCTGACGTCATGTCCAGGGCTGTCTTCGAGCATATCATAAATAGGATCTGCTATGTTTCATAGTAGTAATAACATGCATCTCCTAGATCTCTTACAGATGTCACCCCCAGAGACGTGAGGAGCCTTAAAAACCCAGAGCAAAGATGTAGGACAGGAGACACCATAATCCATGTAGTATCTGCTGATGGAGGATGAGGAGGACCCCAAACAGTCATACGACCCTGGGCCGCGTCGTCTACGTAACTCTGTTGAGTTAAACACTCTTTCTAGCAAAATGAAAGGTGTCTTAAAGGGGTTGGGAGACCCCTTCTACAGCTGAAACCGGCCCGGTTATCTCTCCATCTGATTCATAGTGGAGGCTCCCACTAAGATGTCCAAGGTGTTGTGAAAGTAAAGCAGTGGTCGGGCCAATCATCGCTAACAAGCGTTTGTAGGAAGACCTTAAAAAAAGTTGGTAGTGACCAATTCCACCTCTAGAGACTGGGCCCCACCAAAGCCCCCTGTTGGGACCACATACAGAAGAGTTGTCTGCACATGCATGTTCCTCTCTCTGTAGGATTTTTGGAGAAAGCCAAGCCATCTCCTTCTTTTCTTGACTAGACAGGATCACCAAGTAGTTATCTGGGAAGGTAGGTGTCGGAGACCACTAGGTACCTAAGTTGGTGGAGGTCCTTCCATAATCTGGCCCTGTATAAGCATGTGATAGGAAGATGTGTTGCCCAGCTAAGAAGTCCTTGGCTCACAGCTGTGCAGTTAAATGGGTTATCCCACAACAGATATTGATCACCTAAGTGTACGATCAGTGAGGGTCCGACCTCTGGGAACCCGACCCATCGCTAGAATGGAGGTGGCAGCTGCCCCATTCTTGAAGCCTTTGGATGGAGAGGTGGTCATGCTTGCGTCCTGCTATTCTTTTGATGACTGACTTATATCCATGAGTCCCATAGACTTTTAGTGGAGGGGCAGGATAATTGCATGACCTCCATTGTATTGAGATGCCTCCAGCACCACCGTTCTAGTGATTGTGAGGGTCTGTCGGCACAAATCACCTGCCCTGAGGAGTCATGAAACGGATAAAACTATTATTAAAGAGGTTCTCCGAGCTACAGATATTGGTGACCTGTCCTCAGGATAAATCATTAATATGAGACTGGTGGGGTCCAACACCCCGGACCACCACTGATCAGCTGGCACTGGAGACTATACAGAGCAGACAGCGCCGTACACTGTATAGTGGTCATGTCTGGGTACTGCAGCTCAGGTACTATTCAAGTGAATGGTGGAGCTGGAAGCTACAATGGATATTTCTTTCGCTCCATACACTGTTAGTTACTGGCACCACAGCACACATCTGATCGGTGGGGGTGCTGGGCGTTGGACCCCCATAGATCTGATACCGATGATCTATCCTTAGGACAGAGCATCACTATCTGGAGTCTGGAGAACCCCTTTTAAAGGGTTATTCCCATTTTAGACAAGGGGGGCATATTGCTACATGATGGACCCGCACCTATATCGAGAATGGAGCGGGGACATGAATGGAGGAGGCACTGCTGCAGCCGCCCTCCATTCATTTCTATGGGGCCGCCGAAATTAGCCGAGCGCTGGCTCCATAGAAATGAATGGGAGCGAGGGCCGTGCATGCGCGGTGCGCTCCCATTCATTTCTATGGGAGCAGTGGGGGAGCTGCGCCTGGTGGTGGCCGGACCCCGGGAAACCCCAGGGTCCTCCAGGCACAGCGCTCCCCGCTCCGTTCTCGATATCGGTGCGGATCCCAGCGGTGGAACCCGCACTTATCAGACAAAAGGATATGCCCCCATTGTCTATGATGGGAATACCCCTTTAAGTTTTGACACGCCATATTACACACACCCAGGCCCTGGCTATAATGGCAGCCATATGTCTTGCCTCCCAGCTTGCCCAGGACTGATCTAAGAACGAGGGCTCATTTTCGGTACGTCTTATAAATCATGGGCACAGTTTGCTTTTCTTTTCCTGCAGCCAAGACCCGGGGTCTTTGCTTAAGAAAACCTTCAGACTTGACTGTGACTTCTGCCGACGCTGGAGAAACAGGAGCCCTCTGTGAGCACTTGAAAATGTGGAAGGCAGAATTTGGGCAAGAGATTTAAAAGCCGCCAGATCTGTAAAGTGTCTTTTGTAAAAAAGGACCCGAAATGAATGAGCGCGGGTCAAGCTCTGTTTACACAGTGGACTGGCCTCGCAGGATCCCCTTCTTGACTTAATAGTTTCCTTTTGCATGACATTGCTCCCAGAAAGAAGACAAATTGTCTGAGGTCAGGCGGCAGATCAGCTCCGAGTGTACAAGGAAATTGCGCTGTATCAACTAAATTGCAGCGGGTCTAGCAGGCAGCATTAGACAGCACGCCACCACTCAGAGCCCTGCTGAAGAAAGGCAGCCGCTTCCTAAGATGCTCTGGAAAAAAAAAAAAAAGCAGCCACTCGTGGCCCCGACGTCTCGTAATCTCGCCCCTTCCCTTCATGGAACCAACTTTGCAGTCTGGAAACTCAAATCATGAGATTAGGAAAAGTTTGGTCGCAGGGTTAAATCAGGAGCGTGAGCTTCGTAACGCAGATGGGAGGCGAATAGAAATCGCTTTTTCCGGTTTTATTTCTTTTAGCGTTGTCTGAGATTTTCATATGGATGACCCGTCCTCAGGATACATCGTCAATATCGGATCGGAAGGGGTCCGGCTCCCGACATCCCCTGCCGGTCAGCAGGGACCAAGGGCGCCGCAGATTTTCCTAGGCCGGTGACGTCACATTCATCGGTCACGTGGCCCAGGCACGGCTCAGTCCCATTCAAATGGATGGGTCTGAGCTGCAATACCAAACGCAGCCACTATACAATGTATGGCGCTGTTCTTGGTAAACTGCGAGGAGGCCACGGCGCTCACTAGAGTGCCACGGCATACTCAAATAGCTGATCGGCAGGGGTGCAGGGTGTCGGACCACCATTAGTCGGACATTGATGACCTATCTGGAGAATAGGTCATCAATACTAAACACCCAGAAAACCCCTTTAATAGTCACAAAGAATTTGAGGGTCATGTATGTCCCCTCCCAAAGATTCCTGCCCTTTTTAAACGCATGTAGGTCCGCTCTCCTGACATGTCTATTTCAGTAAATACTTGTATTCCCCATAAAATAACAATTCTGGAGCATCGTTCTGTTTCGCGTTGTTATTCCTCCTGGAAATGTATGAATGGACTGACAACTGAGCATTAACACTCCTCTTGCTAATAACATTTGTCCCTAAACTGATAGCAATGATTGGACAGTGACAGAGTGTGAAAGGCCACAACTCATTGAAAAGGGTGATGATAATTTATTCAGAATTTCCAGGAGGATTAAGAGAGGAACTGCAAAACATTGAGTTCTAAGAAAAGCTTCCACAGAACTGTTATTTAATAGGGAATGCAGGTATTTATTTAATGCAGGCATGTCAGGAGAGGTGAGAGATCCTCTTTAAAGGCTATGCCCACCTTCACAGAGGACGTATTTTGTATACAGCCCCTATGCTGACCTATGTGACTGCATCAGGTGGCAGGGGGGGCGACGGCTCCGGGCCCAGTGACTCAGGGGGGGCCCCAGCAAGGATGACCTTGCCTTCTATCAGGCGAATACAAGTGAGCGCTTCCATTATGGAAGCGCTCACTTGTATTTAGGGACCCCCATCAGACCTCAGATCAGCCCACCCAGCCACATAGGATTAAAATAAAAAACTTTACTTACCTGTTCTGCGCTGCGGCTGCCCTCCGGTCCGCGCTCTGCTCTCTTCCCTGGCGGCTCGCACTATGACCTGACGCTGCACGCAGCGTCAGGTCATAGTGTGCGCGGGCCAGGGAAGAGAGCGGAGCGCGGACCGGAGGGCAGCCGCAGCGCAGAACAGGTAAGTAAAGTTTTTTATTTTAATCCTATGTGGCTGGGTGGGCTGATCTGAGGTCTGATAGGGGCACAGTAGGCTGATATGAGGTCTGCATGGGGGCACAGTCTGCTGATATGAGGTCTGATGGGGGCACAATATGCTGATCTGAGGTCTGATAGAGGCACAGTAGGCTGATATGAGGTCTGATGGGGGCACAGTCTGCTGATATGAGGTCTGATGGGGGCACAGTTCTGCTGATATGAGGTCTGATGGGGCACAGTCTGCTGATATGAGGTCTGATGGGGGCACAGTCTGCTGATCTGAGGTCTGATGGGGGCACAATACGCTGATCTGAGGTCTGATAGGGGCACAGTAGGCTGATATGAGGTCTGATGGGGCACAGTCTGCTGATATGAGGTCTGATGGGGGCACAGTCTGCTGATCTGAGGTCTGATGGGGGCACAATACGCTGATCTGAGGTCTGATAGGGGCACAGTAGGCTGATATGAGGTCTGATGGGGGCACAGTCTGCTGATATGAGGTCTGATGGGGGCACAATACGCTGATCTGAGGTCTGATGGGAGCACATTAAGCTGATCTGAGGTCTGATAGGGGCACAGTAGGCTGATATGAGGTCTGATGGGGGCACAGTCTGCTGATATGAGGTCTGATGGGGGCACAATACGCTGATCTGAGGTCTGATGGGAGCACATTAAGCTGATCTGAGGTCTGATAGGGGCACAGTAGGCTGATATGAGGTCTGATGGGGGCACAGTCTGCTGATCTGAGGTCTGATGGGGGCACAATATGCTGATCTGAGGTCTGATAGGGGCACAGTAGGCTGATATGAGGTCTGATGGGGGCACAGTCTGCTGATATGAGGTCTGATGGGGGCACAATATGCTGATCTGAGGTCTGATGGGGGCACAATATGCTGATCTGAGGTCTGATAGGGGCACAGTAGGCTGATATGAGGTCTGATGGGGGCACAGTCTGCTGATATGAGGTCTGATGGGGCACAGTCTGCTGATCTGAGGTCTGATGGGGGCACAATACGCTGATCTGAGGTCTGATAGGGGCACAGTAGGCTGATATGAGGTCTGATGGGGGCACAGTCTGCTGATATGAGGTCTGATGGGGCACAATATGCTGATCTGAGGTCTGATAGAGGCACAGTAGGCTGATCTGAGGTCTGATGGGGCACAATACGCTGATCTGAGGTCTGATAGGGGCACAGTAGGCTGATATGAGGTCTGATGGGGCACAGTCTGCTGATATGAGGTCTGATGGGGGCCACAATATGCTGATCTGAGGTCTGATAGAGGCACAGTAGGCTGATATGAGGTCTGATGGGGGCACAGTCTGCTGATATGAGGTCTGATGGGGGCACAGTCTGCTGATATGAGGTCTGATGGGGGCACAGTCTGCTGATCTGAGGTCTGATGGGGGCACAATACGCTGATCTGAGGTCTGATAGGGGCACAGTAGGCTGATATGAGGTCTGATGGGGGCACAGTCTGCTGATATGAGGTCTGATGGGGGCACAATACGCTGATCTGAGGTCTGATGGGAGCACATTAAGCTGATCTGAGGTCTGATAGGGGCACAGTAGGCTGATATGAGGTCTGATGGGGGCACAGTCTGCTGATATGAGGTCTGATGGGGGCACAATATGCTGATCTGAGGTCTGATAGAGGCACAGTAGGCTGATATGAGGTCTGATGGGGGCACAGTCTGCTGATATGAGGTCTGATGGGGGCACAGTCTGCTGATATGAGGTCTGATGGGGGCACAGTCTGCTGATCTGAGGTCTGATGGGGGCACAATACGCTGATCTGAGGTCTGATAGGGGCACAGTAGGCTGATATGAGGTCTGATGGGGGCACAGTCTACTGATATGAGGTCTGATGGGGGCACAATACGCTGATCTGAGGTCTGATGGGAGCACAATACGCTGATGTGAGGTCTGATGGGGGGCACAATACGCTGATCTGAGGTCTGATGGGGGCACAATACGCTGATGTGAGGTCTGATGGGGGGCACAATACGCTGATCTGAGGTCTGATGGGGGCACAATACGCTGATCTGAGGTCTGGTGGGGGGCACAATACGCTGATCTGAGGTCTGATGGGGGCACAATACGCTGATCTGAGGTCTGATGGGGGCACAGTAGGCTGATGTGAGGTCTGATGGGGGCACATTCTGCTGATCTGAGGTCTGATGGGGGCACAGTACGCTGATCTGAGGTCTGATTGGGCACAATACGCTGATCTGAGGGTTCTGATGGGGCACAATACGCTGATCTGAGGTCTGATGGGGGCACAGTACGCTGATCTGAGGTCTGATGGGGGCACAGTACGCTGATCTGAGGTCTGATGGGGGCACAGTACGCTGATCTGAGGTCTGATGGGGCACAATATGCTGATCTGAGGTCTGATGGGGGCACATTCTGCTGATCTGAGGTCTGATGGGGGCACAATATGCTGATCTGAGGTCTGATGTGGCACAATACGCTGATCTGAGGTCTGATGGGGGCACATTCTGTTGATCGGAGGTCTGATGGGGGCACAGTAGGCTGATGTGAGGACTAATGGGGGCACATTCTGCTGATCTGAGGTCTGATGGGGTACAATACGCTGATCTGAGGTCTGATGGGGCACAATACGCTGATGTGAGGTCTGATGGGGGCACAGTAGGCTGATGTGAGGTCTGATGGGGCACAATACGCTGATCTGAGGTCTGATGGGGGCACAGTAGGCTGATGTGAGGTCTGATGGGGGCATATTCTGCTGATCTGAGGTCTGATGGGGGCATATTCTGCTGATCTGAGGTCTGATGGGGCACAATACGCTGATCTGAGGTCTGGTGGGGCACAATACACTGATCTGAGGTCTGATGGGGGCAGGGGACTGTTAGTTTAGTGATGTAAAAACTGTGGACAGGTTTCCTTTAACATAGGAGTCCTCTTGTTTTTTACTCCTATTACTCCTATATTTCACTGCATTATGTGGTAGAGTATTTAGAGTAGGGTATGTAGAAAGTCTATTGTACTGTACTTAGCAGCATAGATGATCTAGCAGTTTATATAGTAATCTTTCTAATACAATATTATAACCACAACTAGTAGTATGTGCCTGTGAAGTTGGAAACGTGCGTTTGGGAAGCCAATAAGTGGGGGGCCCACTCAAGTATGTTTCGCCCCCCCTGTGCTGAACCTCTAGCTACGCCTCTGGACTGCATGATTACAGACTACAAACCATAGGTTACTGCCATCCAGGGGTGTAACTACCATAGCGGCAGATCATGAGACTGCTATAGGGCCCAGGGCAAGAGGGGGCCCAGTCTTAGTTGGGATTATCTCCTCTTCTACTGGAGGTGAAAACTTGGTCAGGACTCTACCCTCTAAAGGAACAACTTTTAGCAAATGAAGCAGTGGAAAAATGGCCCAAAGGTCATTGAAAGGGGTTTAGGCAGAAACCCTTCTGTCCTGTGTGGGGGCCTGGTCTGATCCTTGCTATGGGGCCCTTACTTCTCTATGGACAGCACTGCTCCCATCCTACCTTCCACATGCAGTGGTGGAGAGATCAGACCAAACAGAGTGTATGCAGTAAGCTCCCCCTAGTGGATGGTACAGGCAGAGAGAAATTTATCAATAAACTACGGATGATATGTGTAATGCATCAATATGTCATCCGCATATCATCCGCAATTGCGGATCCATTTCCAGGAAATAGAAAGAAATACCCTACCAACATATATTCCTTCCTTTTTTTTTGCGGAAAAACGGAACGGATGCGGATGTACAATTGGTAAAAATGGAAGGTTTTTGGGGCAACACGGATCTGCAAAAAAAAGACCGAAAATTTGGAAAAGAAAAAATACGGACGTGTGAATGAAGCCTTATTCACTGTACAGCGGTCCCTCAAGATACAATATTAATTGGTTCCAGGATGACCATTGTATGTTGAAACCATTGTAGGTTGAGTAATCGGTTCCAAAGCCCCAAAATGTCATCCAAGATAAGAGAAAATGAAGATTTAAGAAAAATAAGCAGATAACTAAGACAGATAAAACAAGTCCTTACATATAACAGTCAGGAATAGCTGATAACTAGTAACTAATACAGATATGTTACCAGAGAAGTGACCTGGATTGGTTGGATCTGAGTCTGAGACATTGTATGTGGAGTCTGGTTTCAGCTTGTGATTGGTCAGAAAAGACCATTGTATGCTGGAAGTATTGTATCCTGAGGACATTGTATCTTGAGGGATCTGTATGATAAAAAAAAATTCTTCCCTTCTCTTTTCACAATCTCTGCTTGGTGTCAGTGGATAGAAGCATTCTTATTTACAACCAAGTGCTGAAATCCCATCCTGACCTAGTCCTGCTGACAGAGCTGAGGGTTTGTCACAATGTATTCCTGAGTTAAAGAAAGCAGCTCTGGATGAGAAGGGAAGACAAAGAATTCATCAGCAAAAGATAAAGACAGTTACATTATATGGAGCTCATGCTTCATGTTCCCCCCATAAACTTGAATGACAACTTTGTATCAGCCACAAGCAACACATGATCCACATCAAGAAACTTTCTTCAAGGATTTGATTAGAAAGTTGATTCCAGTGTCTTTAATCAGAAAAAGTGCCTATAACCACAAAATGGCTATTGATTTATTGATTCAGCCATCAAGCAGGTAAAATGTCCCCAGAATCATTAAGCGGGAGTTATTTTAAAGTTATTGTCACAACCACGAAATAACTGACACCAAGGCAGTATGACCTACAGTACTGCTTTCCAGTCTCATGAATATAATGCCAGAACTGTAGTGAAAACTGACACACAGATCAGTAGTAGAAATACAAGTGGTAATGAGAAGATGTATGTCTATATGCATACTAGTCAGGATTTGTAAAATTGGCACCTGCTACTTTAAAGGGGTTCTCCGAGTTATATATATTGATGACCTATCCTCAGGATAGGTCATCAATATCAGATCGGCGGGGGTCCGACACCCGGCACCCCCGACGATCAGCTGTTTGAAGAGGAGGCGCGCGCCGTATCAGTGCTGCCTCCTCTTCACTGTTTACATGCTGGCCGTAACGGGGGTAGTGGTGAGTAGGTGTAATTACACCTCACCGCCCCATTCATTTCTATGGGAAGAATCGCTCCCATACAAGTCTATAAGAACGATTCTTCCCATAGAAATAAATGGGGCGGTGAGGTGTAATTACACCTACTCACCACTACCCCTGTTTCGGCCAGCATGTAAACAGTGAAGAGGAGGCAGCGCTGATACGGCGCGCGCCTCCTCTTCAAACAGCTGATCGTCGGGGGTGCCGGGTGTCGGACCCCCGCCGATCTGATATTGATGACCTATCCTGAGGATAGGTCATCAATATATATAACTCGGAGAACCCCTTTAAGGAATGATAAATGTACATATACTGTAGATATATATATATATATACACACTATACTGTATATATGTACACTATACTATATATACTATACTGTATATACTGTATATATACACTGTTCAGTTTATTATTTCAATCGCTCCCTTTAGCAGATATCCTCTCTCTCCAGCGCCACCTACAGCCACAGGGTACTTATAGGTAAAATATAGCTATGCTTTACACTGCAGTACCTTTCCAAATACTAAGGAGGTAATTTACCAAGATGGAAACTTTTGGCTGTGATTCTGCCTTGACATAATTTGCACTAAATTTACGCCACATGGTATTCGGCATATTTTTACAAATAACACTTTTGACTGCTCCATGTTTTATGGCTCCCCCTTCCCTACTGGGAAACGGATCTCAGACGGAAATGGCTCAAACGGATGACAACTGATGCAATAGGATCCGTTTTTTTTTTTTTTTCTCTCCCCCTTCTTCTGACCGATCAGAAGAACGAAAAGCTAAACGGTAATGTGAAATCAGCCTAAGGCTACCGCAAAAACGCTTCCGTCACTGATAATACAACCGTCTGCATCCGTTATGAACGGATCCGGTTGTATTATCTATAACATAGCCAAGACGGATCCGTCATGAACTCCATTGAAAGTCAATGGGGGACGGATCCGTTTTCTATTGTGTCAGAGAAAACAGATCCGTCCCCATTGACTTGTATTGGGGGGTCATGGCGGATCCATCTTGCTCCACGTCCCAGGACAGAAAGCAAACTACAACATGCTGCTTTCCGGTATGAGAAGGGATCGGAATGCACTTTGGAGCGCTCCGTTCTGTTCAGTTACGTTTTGTCCCCATTGACAATGAATGGGAACAAAACGGAAATGTTTTTTTCCGGTTTTGAGATCCGTCATAGGGTTAGAGTTAATGTTAGAGTGAAAGTAGCCTTAAACGGACGTCATCCATTTTTTTTGCGGACCACAAAATACATACGGTCATGTGCATGTTTACTTTTTACCCCACCTTTCAAAAGTGGCAAAAGCTGCGTTAAATCCCAAAAAGTTGCACGCTTGTTTGCAAAAATGATATGAAGACAATGTTGCAATCTTTTTCTTCTGGCAGAAAACCGCAACAATTCAAATGATAAATTCACTGCCCCCCAGAACTACAGAGAAGACTAAGATATTAAGGGGGTATTCATGTGTATCCTTCGCTCTTACAATATATATATAGCTGTATATACTGGGCCATATAGCGGCACACACTATAGGCTTCCACATTGATGATGTCATTTATACAAATAATCATCTATCTAGGAAAGGAGTGCGTCTGTCACAAGCCGAAATAGAAAACATCCGTCATTTTGGAGTGATTAACATTCTCCAGATGGTGAAATCCTCGGATTTCAGCAGTTCTGCTTTGTTGTGATAATGATATAGTATCCAGAATGGGAATGTTTACTTATTTTTTTTTTTTTCCGTATGGGTCAAACTTGGATTCCTTACAATCCTATTAGAGCATGTAGCTCGTTGTAATTGTGTGTACAGATGAAAGCAGATTTCAGTTATTATTGTCCTAATTGTAAACCGATGCCGGGGAATTTACAGTAACAAAATAGAAAAAAAAATGGGGGGGCACATGAAAGGACCACCACTGGACACTTATGTAATCAATTCATACATGTCAGAGATGGCTATCGTTCTCCGTTACTCACCCTCATGACACGCTACCACCCCTGGAGCTCCAGGAAATGGTGCCATTTATAAGATCGGCTTAATATTACACTTGATCTCGGCGATAATTCTAAGTGGCAGTAGGGTAACGTTACGGAGCGGTCAAAGGTAACGATGACTGGACGTGTTCTGCTAATCTTACACGTATCCTCATGCACTCTGCAGATCATTACTGTTTAATGGCTGAGCCTATAGAATGGTGATTTAAATTCAGACTTGCTGAAAAACGGTATGGACACATGTGCAACCAACTTGAGCGAATCGATTGAAAACAAGAAACGAAAGAATTTTGCTAAAAGTTTTGATTAAAAATCCCATACCATTTTGTGTATGCGGCAAGCTGTCCGTGCAGCGGAATGGAATCTATGTACAAGAATATAACTGCTATAATACTGCTCCTATGTACAAGAATATAACTACTATAATACTGCTCCTATGTACAAGAATATAACTACTATAATACTGCCTCCTATGTACAAGAATATAACTACTATAATACTGCTCCTATGTACAAGAATATAACTACTATAATACTGCTCCTATGTACAAGAATATAACTACTATAATACTGCTCCTATGTACAAGAATATAACTACTATAATACTGCCTCTATGTACAAGAATATAACTACTATAATACTGCCTCCCTATGTACAAGAATATAAACTACTATAATACTGCTCCTATGTACAAAGATATAACTACTATAATACTGCTCCTATGTACAAGAATATAACTACTATAATACTGCCTCCTATGTACAAGAATATAACTACTATAATACTGCCTCCTATGTACAAGAATATAACTACTATTAATACTGCTCCTATGTACAAGAATATAACTACTATAATACTGCTCCTATGTACAAGAATATAACTACTATAATACTACTGCCTCCTATGTACAAGAATATAACTACTATAATACTGCCTCCTATGTACAAGAAATATAACTACTATATATACTGCTCCTATGTACAAGATATAACTACTATAATACTGCTCCTATGTACAAGAATATAACTACTATAATACTGCTCCTATGTACAAGAAATATAACTACTATAATACTGCTCCTATGTACAAGAATATAACTACTATAATACTGCCTCCTATGTACAAGAATATAACTACTATAATACTGCTCCTATGTACAAGAATATAACTACTATAATACTGCCTCCTATGTACAAGAATATAACTACTATAATACTGCTCCTATGTACAAGAATATAACTACTGTAATACTGCTCCTATGTACAAGAATATAACTACTGTAATACTGCTGCTATGTACAAGAATATAACTACTATAATACTGCTCCTATGTACAAGAATATAACTACTATAATACTGCTCCTATGTACAAGAATATAACTACTATAATACTGCTCCTATGTACAAGAATATAACTACTATAATACTGCTCCTATGTACAAGAATATAACTACTATAATACTGCTCCTATGTACAAGAATATAACTACTATAATACTGCTCCTATGTACAAGAATATAACTACTATAATACTGCTCCTATGTACAAGAATATAACTACTATAATACTGCTCCTATGTACAAGAAAACTACTATAATACTAACATAACTACTATAATCTAGCCTCCTATGTACAAGAATATAACTACTATAATACTGCCTCCTATGTACAAGAATATAACTAACTATAATACTGCCTCTTATGTACAAGAATATAACTACTATAATACTGCCTCCTATGTACAAGAATATAACTACTATAATACTGCCTCCTATGTACAAGAATATAACTACTATAATACTGCCTCCTATGTACAAGAATATAACTACTATAATACTGCTCCTATGTACAAGAATATAACTACTATAATACTGCCTCCTATGTACAAGAATATAACTACTATAATACTGCTCCTATGTACAAGAATATAACTACTATAATACTGCCTCCTATGTACAAGAATATAACTACTATAATACTGCCTCTTATGTACAAGAATATAACTACTATAATACTGCCTCTTATGTACAAGAATATAACTACTATAATACTGCCTCCTATGTACAAGAATATAACTACTATAATACTGCCTCCTATGTACAAGAATATAACTACTATAATACTGCCTCCTATGTACAAGAATATAACTACTATAATACTGCTCCTATGTACAAGAATATAACTACTATAATACTGCTCCTATGTACAAGAATATAACTACTATAATACTGCTCCTATGTACAAGAATATAACTACTATAATACTGCTCCTATGTACAAGAATATAACTACTATAATACTGCCTCCTATGTACAAGAATATAACTACTGTAATACTGCTCCTATGTACAAGAAATAATAACTACTGTAATACTGCTCCTATGTACAAGAATATAAACTACTTGTAATACTGGCTGCTTATGTACAAGAATATAACTACTATTAATACTGCCCCTATGTACAAGAAATATACTACTATAATACTGTTCCTATGTACAAGAATATAACTACTATAATACTACCTCCTATGTATAAGAATATAACTACTATAATACTACTCCTATGTACAAGAATATAACCGCTATAATACTGCCTCCTATGTACAAGAATATAGCTACTATAATACTGCCTCCTATGTACAAGAATATAACTACTATAATACTGCTCCTATGTACAAGAATATAACTACTATAATACTGCTCCTATGTACAAGAATATAACTACTATAATACTACCTCCTATGTATAAGAATATAACTACTATAATACTACTCCTATGTACAAGAATATAACCGCTATAATACTGCCTCCTATGTACAAGAATATAGCTACTATAATACTGCCTCCTATGTAAAAGAATATAACTACTATAATACTGCTCCTATGTACAAGAATATAACCACTATAATACTGCTCCTATCTACAAGAATATAACTACTATAATACTGCCTCCTATGTACAAGAATATAACTGCTATGATACTGCTCCTATGTACAAGAATATAACTACTATAATACTACTCCTATGTACAAGAATATAACCGCTATAATACTGCCTCCTATGTACAAGAATATAGCTACTATAATACTGCCTCCTATGTAAAAGAATATAACTACTATAATACTGCTCCTATGTACAAGAATATAACCACTATAATACTGCTCCTATCTACAAGAATATAACTACTATAATACTGCCTCCTATGTACAAGAATATAACTGCTATGATACTGCTCCTATGTACAAGAATATAACTACTATAATACTGCTCCTATGTACAAGAATATAACTACTATAATACTACCTCCTATGTACAAGAATATAACTACTATAATACAGCTCCTATGTACAAGAATATAACTACTATAATACTGCTCCTATGTACAAGAATATAACTACTATAATACTACCTCCTATGTACAAGAATATAACTACTATAATACAGCTCCTATGTACAAGAATATAACTACTATAATACTGCTCCTATGTACAAGAATATAACTACTATAATATTGTCTATTATGGAGAAGAACAGTTAGAGGAATGTTCCTATCTTCCAAGTTGAACAAATATCTCAACACCTAGTAAGCACTGCACTGATCCTGTCACTTTATCTCGCGCCCGCACATATTTTAGATGGTGTGTTACATACGCTAATATTTATGTTGTGCGGATAAATTCTGACTCAATTATTTATACATTTTACAAATAAACCGAGAACGTAATCTCAGTCCATCCTGAAGCCAAAACCATTTTTTTGATCTGTAAAAAGTTTACAAAGTATCAAAGCGATGAAATATTATAACTGGGGCTAAAGCTGTTCAGTCCGAGCGTGGTTCTGTGATGTGACCTTATTTCCTCTGTAAGATGTGAGGAGGTTATTGTTCTTGGCAGCGGGCGGCTCATCCATCTGTTCAGTCGAGTGCTAAGGCGCTATAAGTGAAGACAAATATACATGGTGTATAACACAACTGGATACCGCCGCTACGTGACAATTACAAGCACATTCTCTCTAAACAATTCAGTAGAAACAATTCGGAATCTGAGGCCATGTAATTTTCTGTCTGTAAATGGCTACCAATAATACCTAGCCTTAGGATAGGTCATTAGCTCTTGATGGCTGGGGGTCAGTCTCTTGGCACTCTCACCGATCAGTCCTCTTCCGCGGCCACCAACATCATGTTTATTGGTCACATGGCCTAGGCACAGCTCAGTCCCATTCAAGTGAAAGGGGTCTGAGTTGCAATACCAGGCCACTGTACAATGGATGGAGCTGTACTTGGTAAGCTCACCAGAGCTCCGCACCCTCTTTAACCACCTAACTGTTTTTCCCGAGTCCAGCTCTGGCAGTGTGAAAAGTAGCTAACTGGAGAGGGTAGAGCTGTTTTACATGGTGATATCTACCTCTGGTCTTGTTTGAAAGCTGACAGTCCAGGCTTTCAGATAAGACCAAAAGTCGGAAATAATCGCAGGTAAAACCTGTTTTTAATTTCACTTTCAAATGCATTCACAGCATCCTGATTTCTATCAGTGATATCTTCCTTCCTGCCTTGAACATATTGCTGTCATTCTGGTATTGTCTGAATACTTGGACTGTCAGCTTTCAAACAAGATCAGTTGCATGTTTCAGGAGGTAGCAGCATCTAAAGCAGCCCTCCCCTCTCCAGTTAGCTACTTTTCCCACTGCTGGAGTTGGGGGAGGGGTTAAACAGCTCATCGGCAGGGTCAGACCCCCACTGATCACTCTCTGATGATCACATAGATTGGTATTAAACAATAGGACAACTCCTTTTGAAAAATGGGTAAAATTTAGAAATGAAAGCAAAATATTTTGGGGATCCTCATGCGATTCTGGTACTGAGGAAACACTTCCTTTACTTGAAACAACAGCCATTAAAAAAAAAAAATGTTGGCCCATTAGGGGACAGACATATCAAAGAAGGATGCCCATTCTCAGAACCTCAGCAAACCAAAGGAAGGAGCACTTCTGACTTTGGAGGACTCAACCCCATCATGCATTATATTTGTTTGAAAGGATGACATGTAATACCTTACTTGTCCAGCAGTGGCCACTGGTTTGCCGCTGCTCACTGCTTCTCCTCAGACAACAGATGATCAACAGGGATTTCAGCTGCCAAACCTATGGCGGTAAGTTAGTCTTTGTTTAGCGAAGGGTTTGTCCAGATGGGTACTTTGATAATGTGCCTTGAGAATGACCATGCACCCATCGAATGGTCTGTAAAGCCTATTTCAGTTATTAGTCACTCTAATCACTCAATCACTCCTCCAACAATATAGGCCAGGGAAGCTGAGATATGGAGAGTTCAAGGTCACAATGGCGAAGTCTAATCACCCTTTTATAAAGAGACAAAGCCTCTTTGGCACTGCTCACAGATTTCTAAAAATATTCTGAGGAGAGGACTATTCACATCAATGACAATCACCATCGAACTCAGTGTAGTCACCAACTTCACCCTCTTCTATGACATACAGTATAAAGTCAATTTGACTGGGTTTCCCCTTTAAGCCTGGTGCTCATCTGAGGAGCAAAACATACAGGTGCTTTAGGCCTTTCCCATTTATAAAGCCGCACTCCCAAACTACCCCATTATGTAAATAGACACACGGTAATCGGAAACATTGTTCTTCTAAAAACAGCGCCACACCTGTCCATAGGTTGTGTCAGGTACTGCAGCTCAGCGCCTTAGAAGTGAATGGGTTTGTGAAGCAATAAGATACACACTCTGTGGACAGGTGTGGTCCTGTTTTGTTTTTTTTTTGGAAGAAAGCAGCAGCCATGTTTTTCAAATCCAAGACAACCCCTATTTAAGAGAAGCAGATAAAACATTTCCTTAATACAACCTGACACAATCATGTAATCAGCAGTGAGTCGTAGGTCCAAGGACTGATAACTGTAGCTGCTGTTTGTCTTGAGATACCAAATGCATGAAACTCCTCAGGTTTAGTCCTCCAGGTTTTTATCCTGTCAACTGATTTTTTTTCTTAAAGGGGACCTGCCACCACTCCTGACGTGCCTGTTATAATAGCTTCATGTATTCCACATGTAATAACAATTCTGGAGGATCCAGTCTTATGTCTGTATGTTCTGCCGTTCTTTTATTACTCCTGCTAGAAGTTATGAGTGAATTGCCACCAGTTTGCAGTAAAGGTACAGAAGGTGTCAGTTGGGGGGGTGTCCCTGTCTGACTCTATCAAATCTATATCTGATCTATCTATCTAATCTATCTAGAAGGGAACATTATTTTGTGGTGCATGGTAGCATTATTTGGGAAACTAAATGCAATATTATCCGGGACACTGCAAATTATCTAGGTGCTATATGGCGGTAGTTTTTGAACCAATATCCCGCTATCTATCATTCAAATGTATCATCTATCTATTTATCTATCATTCTAATGTATTATCTATCTCTTTATCTATCTATGTATCAATCTATCTATCATTCTAATATATTATCTATCTATCTATCCTATATCTATCTATCTATCTATCTATCTCACACCTATCTATCTAGCTACCTACAAAATATCTATATATCTATCTATCATTCTAATGTATTATCTATCTATCCCATATCTCTCTATATCTATCTAATATCTATATCTATGTTTCTATCTATCTATCTATCTATCTATCTATCTATCTATCTATCTATCTATCTATCCCACATTTACAGTATCTGTCTATCTACCTATCTAACATTATCTAATTATCTAATATGTGTCTATCTAATATCTATCAATCTATCCAAGATCTGTCTATCTGCATTACATAATATATAACCCTACTAATCACATACAATCCTATGACATACGTCCTAAAGCTACAGAGGAAATTATGGGGCTGTCGTAGTCTAGTCTGAGAGTCAACATTGACAGAACAGCTGTTGTTGATTTCTAGACCTTTCTACGATGATTGACATGTTTTAAGATATTTACTGTACACCGTACTTTTGTGACTAGAACCACACAGTCCAACTGTCAAAATAAGTCAACACAATGATTTTTTTTTCCCCCTTAAGTCTAGGATTCGTTTTCTGAAAACATTCCCTCATGTGTAGCAGTGGGTGAGATCACCATCGTTCCTCGGCCAGGTATGCAAGAGCCACATTGATAGCATGTGTGCAACTCCTTAGAAACTCCAGAGGACATCTTAGACGTATCCTTGTGAAACACATGAGCCATCATAACGACCTGCGTTGGTCACAGAGTCTTAATTAGCAGTTGATAAATATTTCAACTTTTCTCAAATTTTATTTTTAAAAATAAACATATGAAAGAAAATGGCTTAATTTTGTGTTTGCAGACCACAGTTTCTTGGACGTTGATTAGGGTTTCCCCAGAAGCAGTAGAAAGAGATGTCACGTTTAAATTACAGATTGGTATTGGGGTTGTAGGAGTTTCCAAGTAGGTAAAAAAAATTACAAAAATGGAGATTACTGCCATAAATGATTGTAGCGTCAGTAACTCTATTGTGTCCACTAAAAAAATTCAACAAGAAGAAAATATGTAGTGAAGTGAATTGTCAGAACTTAAGGGGAGTCTGTCAGCAGTTTTGGTAGATAGGTGAGGGGTAAAGCAATTTAAACATAGCTTGTTGTATGCTCATATGTCTTGCTTTAACAAAGAGTAGTTTTAATGCCCCCAGAGCTTTAATCACAAGCTCCATGGATAAGCTCCTTCATGTGCAGTGTCCAGGGCTCTTTGCACTGAAGGCTTCTCAACCTCTCCCATGTGCTCCGAGTGATGGTTCTGGCATCCAACCAGGACACTGCACATGAAGGGACCTTCTTCATGGAACTTGTGGTTAAAGCTCTGGGGGCATTAAAACTTCTCCTCAGACATGCTAAAAGCGTGAGCACACACTAAAGTATGTTTAAACAACTTTACTACTTACCTATCTATCACTGTCAGTCAGGGGCGTAACGACCATAGCGGCAGACCATGCGACTGTTATGGGGCCCAGGGCAAGAGGGGGCCCAGTCTTAGTTGGGATTATCTCCTCTTCTACTGGGGGTGAAAACTTGGTCAGGACTCTACCCTCTAAAGGAACAACTTTTAGAAAATTAGGCAGTGGAAAAATGGCCCAAGGGTCATTGAAAGGAGTTTAGGCAGAAACCCTTCCGTCCTGTGTGGGGGGCCTGGTCTGATCCTTGCTATGGGGCCCTTACTTCTCTATGTACGCCACTGCTGTCAGTAGTAGAGGGCTCAAAACCGCTTCACACTCTTTAAAGGAATTTTCTGAGACTTATACTAATGATTTTTTCTCTGGATAGGTCATCAGTATCTGATCAGTGGTGGTCTGACACCTAGCACCTGTTTGAGAAGGCACCGGGGATAGGTCATCAGTATAAAAGTCTCAGAAAACCCCTTTAACATTGGTGGTGGGCCCAGGAAATGGTTCCTGTTATCAGTGCACAGAGTGAAACGGCCATAGCTGCTTGTAAAGCACCGAAAGGGGCCCATCCAGAAAATTGACATGTGTTGAGGAGCCCAAATTTATCTCTATAGAAATTGTCCTGTGTGGATCCATTGTAACCTCATTTCTTAGAGGTAACCCTGCCAGACTGCCATTCTGTACCCCCCTACTCACCCACTAAATGGTTCTATTCATGGCACTGCACCATACGAATCATGTGGCCTGCCTAGCCCTCCTTGCTGTAAGACTGGATCCCATGACTTACAATATCTCAAAGACTAGAAGCTGACCTATCTATCGATCATATGCAAAGATCTAGCTGATATAACATATCTGGTACATGCCGGGCAGGACTGACCCACCACAGGATGATTGATCATAGGCTTTATAATAAGTCCTTAACTGGGCTAAGCCCATCAGGGATTTTGAATACACTAGACCACCATGGATGTTGACATTGACCCCTTCACTAACCTAAACCACCAGGGTTGTTGGAATCAACTCCTTTACTATCCTAAATTCTGGGGATATTGGATTATAGAAAATCTTCATAGGAAGCCATGACCCCCAAACTCAAAACCCTTTTTAGGAAGCTGGTATCTTCTGGTGGCATAGGTGGCACTAAATATTTAAAAAAAAATATATATATAAAAAGGAGACCATTAGGTCCGTTCTCCCAGAGGCAGGCAGTCTGCTGATTTTGGTGCTATCGGCCTATTATCTAATATGTATGGGGGTCTGGACTGCACCCCTCCCCCCTCCACGCCAATGGCGGATATCAAGGAAATGAGGGATCTGCAGGGGAAGCAATCAAAGGTAAGTGAATCCCACTAGGGTTAACATAATTCAGTATGCAATGTACGTTGGTGTATATGTAAAAAAAATGGCCAAACGGCCCCAATGATCTGACGTACACCAAAAGAGCGTAGTTTTGGTATACGTCATGGCAGTATCTCTGTTTTAACTTACTGACTAGTGCAAAAACTTACATATGTTCTTTTATAACAGGAGTCAATGCCAACAATGCATATGTCATGGGAGGTATATTATTCCTGGCCTTTAGGTCTAACATACAAGCGTAGTGTGAACAGAGCCGGGCCTCATTTATCAAGGTCCTACAAAAACAAAACTGGCATTGTTGCCTATAGCAACCAATCAGAGCTTAGCAGTCGTTTCCAAAACTACACTGATAGGTTGCTATGGGCAACAAGGTCAGTTTTTCTGATAAATAAATGACGCCCAATTTCAGACATCTCAACGTGCTCAACATCAAGCAAAATGTCCTAGTCACGTGTCGACGAGTCACATTCATATCCGAATAGATTTATTACTGTAAATGTACAGCATTGAAGGACAGTGATGTGAACCATGAAAATTCTTGTTTATCTAAGGATTTGAATACCGTATATTCTGAAAACTGGTTTTATTCTGTTTTTCTCAATCTAGATTGTAGCAACGACATAAAAAAAAAAAAGAACGGCCCCTGCACGATGGATTGCTCACTTCATCTACACCTTGGCAATTACTGCTCTGTAATGTAGACGCTTAACCCCGTGACACCCATTTCCTTGCATTCTGTATTCAAATTACGCTCCGAGTAATTGAAATCAAAAAGTGACAGGAACCATCCTCTCAAAAAGTTATGCAAATCAGTCCTCCTAGATTACATACAATTTTTTTTTTTTATGTTCTCACTATCTGTTATTTTCTTGATTTATTTAATGAGAAGATCACATATTATACATCCCCTAAAATTCATAAAAAGACGTCAGATAAAGGAATGTCACACAGATTTTGTCAGATTTCTTCTTTTTTTTCTTCCTTATTTTATAAGTTGAACTAAATTGTTTTTAATTAAATATCCAATAGGGTAAACTTTTTTAATCATATAAAATATTTTTTTGAAAAATATTAATACAAATGATACCAAGGTGCATACATTATATCATTCATTAAATGCAAAAAAAAAAAAAAATAATAATTCAAATGAATAAGTCAATTTGTATCATCCTGTAAATTGTTCATATTATCGCAAATAAAAACAAAACAAATAAGAACAAATAAAATTATTATTATTAATAATAAAAAAAAACAAATACAATGTAGGATCATTACTTCCATTCAAATGTTTATTATGATATTATGCTGGGAATTAAGCTGCATGATATTAATATTCATTCACATTAATTAGATAATTTTTAATACATTAAATAATCATTATATATTAGGATGAAATTTTTTTTTAATATTGTTATAAATATATATATTAGATTGGACAGTATATTTTTAGAATATTACAGTAATTCAAGGCAGTTGAAAATAATTATACATATTTTTTAATTATTATATAATTATAATATAATTTAGACTATTTATATATATTTAATTATTATATAATTAAACTGTCAATAAAATAAAATTATTAATACAAATAAATTGAATTAATATTATTACTAATACAATTAGAGGTTTGTATTAAAATTAAGCAGAAAAATATAAAATATTTAAAATTCGATCAATTGGTTATGGAGCCAGACTGTATTAAAGTAAGATATCCATAAACAGGGTTACTATGTATCGGGGCAAACAAATAAAAAAGATCACAGACCTCCCTCCCAAGCATCAGTCACCACTCTGCGTGACAGCAATTACTCAGCCGATATCTACATTTCATTTGCCGTAGTTAATTCATCAATATTCAGCGCAGTGAATTTTAACGCATATTGCTCCATACAGAAAACAAAGGCCACCTTTTAAAAACGTATTTAATGATAGGAGCTGAAAGGTGGCAGCTGCAAAACTAAGTAGTGGACCCTAAATCGTTAAGTAGGAGAAATAGTGAGGAAATCACTGATTGCTTAGAATACAGTAGTGAATATGTTCTTTCGTCTGCAAATCAAGCCACCGGCTAAAAAAAGACACAATCAAGACTATAATGGCCTCCACTTCACAATCAGACAAGTGATTCTTACTTTAAAAATCCTACCATTGAAGGCTGATTGCTAACCCTGGCCCCATTTCTAATCTGAAGGGCGAGTAATAATTTGGAGAAGGAATTATAACAACTTCCCAACAATTTAGCAAATGGTTATTATTTTATGGGGCCGAGAGAAGCGGTTTCTGCTTGTGAGGCACGGCTCGCCTTATTCCGGCACATACCTTCTACCTTCATTTTTATATCGTGGCGTATTAAAGAGAAATTTCAGGTAGGTGCTAAAGAAAACTGGAGGAAAAAATGATTACCGTAGATCGAATGTGATACAAAGTAGATAATAAACAGAACGCCTAATAAAATGAACTGCAAATTAGTAATGTTCACCTGAAGTAATATTGATTATTATACATTTGTATCTTTTCTGTTACTTTTACTTGTATCGAATTTCCAAAAATGTTGTGTTTTATTATAGTATTATAATTTTTTTATTTTTTTAAAAAAATTGTTTTTCTGGTATAGCCATAACAATACTGTTCTGCAATCTGATTTTCAAACCGATATAAAGGAAGGACATATAGATTTATATTTTTTTTCGGCAAATTTTTGTTAAATAGATCATTGTAGCTGAGGTTCTGTATATGTGGGGGGATTCCTTATAAAGAGGGAATTTGCAAAGTCAGATTGTGGCACAAATTTGGTGAATATTAAAAAAACAAAAAAACAAAAAACCTTTTGTCTACCGAGATTACTTAAATCAGTGATGCTCAACCTCCAGCTGTTGTAAAACTACAACTCCCACCATGCCCTTCTGTAGGTTGATAGCTATAGGCTGACCGGGAATGATGGGAGTTGTAGTTTTGCAACAGCTGGAGGGCCGCAGGTTGAGCATGCCTGACTTAAATCTTTAATGTCGCCCCCTACTGGAGTAAGACTGCACCTTTCTGCAACTTTTTTTAGAAAGTTACAATTGATAAATCTGGTGCACAACTAATTAACATAGTGAACTACGCCAAATTTTCCACCCTCTATTCAAAATTGGGAAGTATGCTGTAAAATCACAAAAAATTGAGCAAATATTTGTCAAAAATGGATTGCGACAAAATTTGCACTACTATTTTCCATCAAAATGCTAAATTCCCCCCTTATTTTCTTGAGGAAAAGGGTCATACTGAAACATGTTGCATGAACTATGAAGAAATGTATTATACTGTATTAAATAGGTTTAGTAAAAACAGCAAAAACATAGGAAACAATGAAAATCATTAATAATAAAAAAAAACATTTTAACTAAATATCTATAAATATTACTTTGGTTCATTAATGTTATTGTAGTTGACTTTTTGACTCTTGTTTTTCTGTTTCAAAAATTCTAGATCTAATCAACCGAACATTATAATTAAAAATATAACAATTCTCATAAAATTCTATATTCTATAAACACCCTTTAGACATGAGCAGAAAACTATTTTTTTTTAAAAAAAGTGACAACTTTTTGTCTTGCCGCCAGATGCTCCAACATTGTTTGTGTTTTTCCTTTTCTAGGGTTAAGTAAAGGAAGACCCAGAAATGAGATGATCATTAGGAAGCCTTGTGTGACCCTGTGCGTGTGTCTCGGCCTCTGACCTTTCTTCGATCACTTTATACGTTTGTGCCAGGATTACTTAGAACGAACATTTAGTTAAAGGGGTTGTCCACTTTCTGGCTACTGTTTGTAAGATGATTATATGGCACTAATATAGCTTTTGTTGAAATTCGATGCCATTTTCTGTATTTCATAAGGTATAACCCTTTGTTTGCCAAGCCTTTTGTGATATCCACACAGAAGACATGTCCATAAAATGGCGACTGATGGAGGGTCATGTGACCAGACAAATGACCTCCACGTGATGTCTCTTCCGTTCAAACACACTGCACCTGCCACACTGTTGGAGGAGGTTGAGAGATATCTCTGATCACATGACCCTCCGTCAGCGGCCACCTTATGGACAGGACTTCTATGCAGACAGCACAGATTTGCCGAGGGGGCATGGCTTATGAAATATAGCAAACTACAGAGAATATTAACACAGGCTATATCAGTAGGTGCCATACAGGACAGATCTTGCAGTACTCTGTCTTTCCCATAGTCCTATCTTCAGCTACAAAATGGCTGAGAGAAGAAGCGTGACGTAACACACAAACACCGAACAGGAAGGGCAGGAGAGAAGCGGGGCTTAAAGAGGACCTCTCCCCTCTCCTGACATGCGTTCCCCATGTAATAACAATTCTGGAGCATCTATTCTTATGTCTCTATGTTGTGCCATTCCTTTATTATTCCTACTAGAAGTTATGAATGAATTACTAGCAGTCTGCAGTAAGGGTACAGAGGGGAGGTAACCAGTTGGTGTGTGAGAACAATGCACTGCTTTTCTAATTTATTTTTCATGGTCTGCAATTGTGATATCTGACGAAACAAGCACAAATAACAAAGACACTTAAAGGGGTTCTGCAGTTCTGTAAAACTGATGATCTATCCCCTGGATAAATCCTCAGCATCTGATCGGCGGCGGTCCGACACCCGGGGCCCCCGCCAATCAGCTGTTTGAGAAGGCAGCGCCGCCGCAGGAGCACCGCGGCCTTCTCTGTGTTTACCGCAGGCCCAGTGACGTCACGACTAGTATCACTGGCCTGGGCGGGGCTAAACTCTGTTCACTTGAATGGAGCTTAGCCCCGCCCAGGCCAGTGATACTAGTCGTAACGTCACTGGGCCTGTGGTAAACACAGAGAAGGCTGCAGCGCTCCTGCAGCGCCGCTGCCTTCTCAAACAGCTGATCGGCGGGGGTCCCGGGTGTCGGACCGCCACCGATCAGATGCAGATGATTTATCCAGAGGATAGATCATCAGTTTTACAGAACTGCAGAACCCCTTTAAGGACCTTATATAATTTTTTTTTCATTTTTGTGTTTGGATTTTGGCTTTGGTACAATAAATACATAAAAAATTCTAATTATTCATCCACGGCCTGGCAGCATGGCTGAACCTGCGGAAGGAATCATACTTACCTATCCTGCCACTGGGTTCCAACTCCTTCAATACCCCGCCACCACTGCAGGTCTCCAGTCTCCCTGGATGACCAGTTGTTGACGTGGGTCACGTGGCATCTGTAGCCAATGACTGACTGCAGCAGTGATTGTGTCCCCCATTCTTCTTGTCACTGGATCATGAATGCATGACGGACACGTACCTGCTGTGGCCAGTTATTGTCTGGAGCAGCCACCTGGCCTGCATCAAACTGGATTTTGATACTGGGAGAGACCTGCAGGAGTGGAGGGGGAGCCAGAACCTCGCGGTGGGGATCAGGAAAGCAAGATACTCTCCACAGGTTGGGCCACATTCAGACATATAGTTACATGAATGAATGTTGGACCATACAATCCCATAGCGGTCTGGGTCTGCCAGAGCAGCTCCTTGTTCTGACTCTTAAAATGGGTCCTAAGTGGAGACTCCTCTCTATGACCTCCATATCTACTAAAAGGAGTTGTCCCATTACAACTTATCCCGTATCCACAGGGTAAGGAATAATTGCTTGATCGGTGGGGATCTGACTACTGGGCCTCCTGCCGATCACAAAACGTAGACCCGTGTTCCCCCATCTGAATGATGAAGCAGACACCAATACGTGCTGCTCCTCCATTCAACATTATGGGACGGGTGGAGATAGCAGAGTAAAAGCGCGATATATGGTAGCCCCATAGAGCTGAATGGAGCAGCAGCATGCATGGGGTTACATGGATCCCAATTTCATGATCGGCATTCTCTTGTGGATACAGGATGGGATAATACATGCAGAATACAATTGAGTACATTTTCCTACTTAAAGGGGTATGCCGGTTACCATAAATATAACTTATGTTTTAGACTAATTCATTATCAATAATTACCTAATATAATGTCAATTTCACATATTTACCGTTCAGTAGTTATAAAAGTAGTTTTCTTCCTCTGCTACCCACTGTGTTTCCTCATAAGTTACCATGGCACCGACCTGTAGTTCTGAGCCTTTGTTGGGTCGAGCATGCTCAGTGTGTTGCTATCAGTTCTCTAGCTAAATGTCAGTGTGCTGCTGATTACTGAGTAGAGGGGGCGTGTCTGCAGTGTGATGTCAGGCAGCCAATCAGTGATCATTAACACTCATGAACAAGCAGAAACTCACAGCAGGAAAGCTAGGCATTGTGGGGATTGTAGTTTTGTGAAGGAAGATCAGGAGCCATGATGCTCTCAGTGTGTTGCAGCCTTACACAGGAGCTAGACAAATGGATTGCAGGGTAAAATGAAGCTCTGGTTATATGTATAGGTTCTGGTGGGGTCACAGCTTGCAGCCTTAATGCAGTTTTTAAAAAATTAAGTTACTTTACCGGAATACCCCTTTAAGAGTGGATCTTTCTCTGGAGGACCTGGGATTTATATGGACTGCACTGGCAGCTCATTGATTTTGAATACAATGTATACAATGTAATGCTTCATTCTCCCTGCGGTGGCGCTGCAGGGAAACTGAAAGCTTGTTGCTGGTAGAGCGGTACTTCCTGTGATCAGCGTATCATCCAGGGTCCATTCTAATAAAAACAGAATGATCAAAATAAGGCGACCACATGAAAGGACTCGACTTAGTTACGTCCCCACTCGCTGCTCTAAGAAACCGGAGCTTCTTACTTTGAGCTCTACGCAATCAGTTCCGTGACTAGTTGTACCGTTACTGCTCTCTTTCTGCCTTCTTCTCATCACATTGATTTGGATAAAGTTAGAACCTGTTTTAATCATGGCTATCCTAGTTTTACCCATCTGGAATGTTCCAGGACCTCAAGATTTTCTACCAACCAATGTCCTACGGAGATTGTGTACACATGGGCCCTGCTTAGTTGGACCCAGCGTATCTGCGAAAATATTACATTTTTAACATAAAGTTGGCGTGCCGGAGGTCGCTGATCCCTGTTCTAGAGAATATCAATGTCCCTATGGCATCCAACAGGGCAAGATGTGCAGGTAAATACTAAGGATCAGTACAGCCCCTCGGAGCACTGGATCTCCACCGCCCCGCCACTCCCCCATTCCCTTGATTGCAATCTAGCGCCTGCGCCATAGCCTACATTGGCACATGCGCAGAACGTCTACCTAGAAGCAGATGCTCAGTGTATGCATGAACAGTGGGAACTACAGCCTATGTGTAGGATTAATAGGCCTGGAGAAATGTCTGACCCTGTCAATCAAGGTCGATGGGGTGTGGTGAGAGGTGGAGGACGGTGAAGATCTGATGGTCGGAGGGGATTGGGCCCTGCCCTTGGAACACAAATAAAAATGGTGGTAACAGCGCCACATAAATATATTTAAAAAATGTATCATTTTGCTGTGCAGGATCAACCCCACGCCGTAGTATGCCTGGTTGTTAGGGTTGATCCTGCTGCAAGATGCTTTTTAAAACAACAAAACTTTTTTGATAAAAAGTGTAGTAACTTATATGATAATGCTGCAGAAATGTTACACATTCAGTTGCTCTCAGACAGCACCAGGATTGATACTGTCAATTCAGCCAGTTGTTGTCTCTGTTAGGGACAGGTCCATCTATCTATCTATCTATCTATCTATCTATCTATCTATCTATCTATCTATCTATCTATCTCATATCTATCTATTTATCTATCTATTTATCTATCTATCACATATCTATCACATATCTATCTATCTATCTATCTATCTATCTATCTATCTATCACATATCTATCTATTTATCTATCTATCACATATCTATCACATATCTATCTATTTATCTATCTATCACATATCTATCTATCACATATCTATCTCCTATCTATCTATCTATCTATCTATCTATCTATCTATCTATCTATCACATATCTATCACATATCTATCTATCTATCTATCACATATCTATCTATCACATATCTATCTATCACATATCTATCTATCTCATATCTATCTATCTATCTATCTCATATCTATCTATCTATCTATCTATCTATCTATCTATCTATCACATATCTATCTATCTATCACATATCTATCTATCCAGGGCCGCTTCTGCTGGTGGATGCGCTGCGCTCCCCATCAGCTTCTTGTGCCCCCCTCAGACCTCAGATCAGCCCACCCAGCTACTTAAAAAAAAACATACTTACCTGTCCTGCGCTGCCGCTGCCCTCAGGTTCCACGCTCCACTGTCTCCCCTTCCGGCGCGCACTATGACCTGACGAAGCGTCAGGTCATAGTGCGCGCCAGAAGGGAAGACAGTGGAGCGCGGGAGCTGAGGGCAGCGGCAGCGCAGAACAGGTAAGTATGTTCTTTTTAAGTGGCTGGGTGGGCAGGTCTGAGGGGGGCACAAGGCACGAGACGCTGATCTGAGGGGGGCACAAGGAAGGCCCAAGACGCTGATCTGAGGTCTGATGGGGGCACAAGATGTTGATCTGAGGTCTGATGGGGCACAAGACGCTGATTTGAGGTCTGATGGGGACACATTGTGTTGATCTGAGGTCTGATGGAGGCACAAGACGCTGATCTGAGGTCTGAGGGGGGCACAAGGCACAAGACGCTGATCTGAGGGGGGCACAAGGAAGGCACAAGACGCTGATCTGAGGTCTCATGGGGGCACAAGGCGTTGATCTGAGGTCTGATGGGGCACAAGATGCTGATTTGAGGTCTGATGGGGGCACAAGACGCTGATCTGAGGTCTGATGGGGGAACATTCTGCTGATCTGAGGTCTGATGGGGGCACAAGACGCTGATCTGAGGTCTGATGGGGGCACAAGACGCTGATCTGAGGTCTGATGGGGCACAAGACGCTGATCTGAGGTCTGATGGGGGCACAAGACGCTGATCTGAGGTCTGATGGGGGCACAAGACGCTGATCTGAGATCTGATGGGGCACAAGACGCTGATCTGAGGTCTGATGGGGCACAAGACACTGATCTGAGGTCTAATGGGGGCACAAGACGCTGATCTGAGGTCTGATGGGGACAAGACGCTGATCTGAGGTCTGATGGGGGAACAAGACGCTGATCTGAGGTCTGATGGGGCACAAGACGCTGATCTGAGGTCTGATGGGGCACAAGACGCTTATCTGAGGTCTGATGGGGGCACAAGACGCTGATCTGAGGTCTGATGGGGCACAAGACGCTGATCTGAGGTCTGATGGGGCACAAGACGCTGATCTGAGGTCTGATGGGGCACAAGACGCTGATCTGAGGTCTGATGGGGGCACAAGACGCTGATCTGAGGTCTGATTGGGGGCACAAGACGCTGATCTGAGGTCTGATGGGGGAACATTCTGCTGATCTGAGGTCTGATGGGGGCACAAGACGCTGATCTGAGGTCTGATGGGGGCACAAGACGCTGATCTGAGGTCTGATGGGGCACAAGACGCTTATCTGAGGTCTGATGGGGGAACAAGACGCTGATCTGAGGTCTGATGGGGCACAAGACGCTGATCTGAGGTCTGATGGGGCACAAGACGCTTATCTGAGGTCTGATGGGGGCACAAGACGCTGATCTGAGGTCTGATGGGGCACAAGACGCTGATCTGAGGTCTGATGGGGCACAAGACGCTGATCTGAGGTCTGATGGGGCACAAGACGCTGATCTGAGGTCTGATGGGGGCACAAGACGCTGATCTGAGGTCTGATTGGGGGCACAAGACGCTGATCTGAGGTCTGATGGGGGAACATTCTGCTGATCTGAGGTCTGATGGGGGCACAAGACGCTGATCTGAGGTCTGATGGGGGCACAAGACGCTGATCTGAGGTCTGATGGGGCACAAGACGCTGATCTGAGGTCTGATGGGGCACAAGACGCTTATCTGAGGTCTGATGGGGGCACAAGACGCTGATCTGAGGTCTGATGGGGCACAAGATGCTGATCTGAGGTCTGATGGGGCACAAGACGCTGATCTGAGGTCTGATGGGGGCACAAGACGCTGATCTGAGGTCTGATGGGGCACAAGACGCTTATCTGAGGTCTGATGGGGCACAAGACGCTGATCTGAGGTCTGATGGGGGCACAAGACGCTGATCTGAGGTCTGATGGGGGCACAAGACGCTGATCTGAGGTCTGATGGGGGCACAAGACGCTGATCTGAGGTCTGATGGGGCAAGGGAAGGGGGCGCCATTTCATTTTTCGCCTCAGGCAGCAGAAAAGCTAGAAGCGGCCCTGTATCTATCATCTATCTATCTATCTATCTATCTATCTATCTATCTATCTAACAAAAAAAAAAAAATCTATCTATCTAACTATCTATAGCCTGTTTCCTTTCTTTCCAAAACCGCCGTGCCCCTATAATAGAGGAGAGGGGGACGCGCAACCAGAATCTTATGTGGCCATATACCTCCACCAACATTTGCTGTATCTGGCCCTGCATCAGCAGACCACGATTCTGGAATACCAAGTGACAAGTGATTGTTCTAGAACATCAACTACCATTGTGAGCTTAATCTAGAACCGTTCTAGAACAGAAGCACCCATTGTTCTAAACCAGGGATGCTCAACCTGCAGCCCTCCAGCTGTAAAACTACAACTCCCACCATGCCCTGCTGTAGGCTGACAGCTGTAGGCTCTCTGGGGGTGCTGGAGGGCTACAGGTTGAGCATACCTGTCCTAAACCAACAAGTGTCTCGTGGACTGATATTCTAAAACACTGAACCTTCATGTGTCATAGGTCTAGAACATTATGCAACAGCGTACCATCCTTCTAGAACTGTCCGTGTGTCATTGTTCCAGAACACAAAATTATTGTCCAAGAGCAGCAAGTGTCAGTGTATCATTTTCTTTAGACATGAGAGGTCAGTGTACCATTGTTCTAGATAATGAACACCATCATGGTCAGTTGTTCTAAAAACGGGCGTACCATTGTTCTAGAATACCAACACACACTTTCTGAATGACTGGGCATGAGCATTATCCAACTTTCAGATGATTATTAAGGGGCTGGCTAATAGATAAAGTCCATTTTCAAATAAGCTACAAGGCCAATTTGAATTAAAGAGGATCTCTCCCCTTTCCTGACATGTCTGTTTAATTGCTTCATGCAACCCCCATGTAATAACAATTCTGGAACATCTATTCTTATGGCTCTATGTTGTGCCATTCCTTTATTATTTCTACTAGAAGTTATGAATGAATTGCTAGCAGTCTGCAGTAAGGGTACAGAGGGGAGGTGACCATTTGGGGGTGTGTACCTGCACAGACTGAAAATTGCAGCACTGATTGGATAGAGTGAGTCTGTGCAGGGACACCCCCCCAACTGGTTACCTCCCCTCTGTACCCTTACTGCAGACTGCTAGCAATTCATTCATAACTTCTGATCAGTCATCTGATTTTATGGGGCCCTTCTAACAAAAAGAGACTGTCCAAGGTGGACAACCCCTATGGCTCTAAAGTGGCAATATCCAGTGGAAGGTAAGCAACTTTTGTCATATTGGAAAGTCAGCGCTTTCATAACACACCAATAGGCAGCGTTTCAGTTTTGGTGGGATGTGAATATAAATATCTCTAACCGTTAAACAAAAACCCTAAATCCTATTATTAGAGTTACAAAAATATCTAAGGTCTCAGATGCCAGTAGACAACCCAGCCAGCAAGGTCCTGAGCGGAGCCAAAATGATTTATTCTGAATGCAACCTCAGTGATTTGGCTGGATCATAAAACAACAGCAACTTCCCCCAAAAAAGGATATTGGAAAATATCCTCATAATTAAAATAAGACTTTTGCCTGAAACATCGAAAGAAACCGCTGCAACGATCTGACATGCAGGGCTGTTAAAAGAGCTGACAGCCCCTTCTTTGCAGATTGCCGCCCCTGCGATCAGTTGATTGACACAAAGCCTAGCTCCTGGAATCGATCAGCACCAGGGGAAGCTAAGCTTCATTCAGCCATACATTTCCGCTGCAGCGGCCACTACAGGGGAGATATGGTATTACATGCCAGCCACTGAAATGAACGGATAACGAGGCCCACTCTTAAAGGGGTTGTCTCATGATGGACAATGGGGGCATATCGCTAGGATATGCCCCCATTGATTTATAGGTGCGGGTCCCATCGCTGGGTCCCGCACCTACATCCAGAACGGAGCCCCGCAAGGTGGTAACTGGAGGACTCCGGTCCGGCCACCACCAAATGGGAGCGTACCGCACTTGCACGGCCACCGCTCCCATTCGTTTCTATGGAACTGACGGAAATAGCTGAGCCAGCGCTCGGCTATTTTCTCCGGCCCCATAGAAAATGAATGGAGGATGGCTGCACATGCGCAGTGCGCCCTCCTTCACTTTCGGGGCTCTGCACCTACGACCCGCACCTATAAGACAATGGGGGCATATTCTACCGATATGCTCCCATTGTTCATCATGAGACAAACCCTTTAAGGCTGTATTACACTGACAGTTATTTCGGCTGATAATTGCTATCTGCTATATGCTATATTGATCATCTGGCAGTGTAATACTGCCGCCAAGCATGCGGAAAAATCAGCGTTTGCCGGCGGAAGATCATGATGTCTAATAGCGCAAACCACTAGATAGTATGGGGACGAGCGATGCCAAAATGATGGCTTCACCCCATGCTACGGAGGAGATCACTGCATGTACTGTATTAGCAGCAGTCTCCTCCGCTAGCTAGCAAGTGATTGTCGGGAGGGAAAGCTTCCCTCCTGACAATTGCTTGCGGATTTGCCTGTCTAATACCGGCTTTATGCAGCAGCTCTCAGCTCTAGAAGGGGCTCCGGAGTGAAGGACCCCTTTATGATGGCCCTACAAACTACAAGGGCATATGAATTAGGGTTGTCTTTAAAGAGGTCTATCTGTCCACTAGGAGGCCCCAATGGTGGGAACCCAGCAGCGTACTAAAACCACCCATGGCGGTATATGGCTCTAAAGAGGTTCTTCAGCTTAACACTTTTTGGCTGACCCCCGACACCCTGTCAGACCTGTGGAAGGAAGCATACTTACAGCTTCTTCGGTCTCTCTCTTGTCCCGTTTGTAAACTTCTGGTATGGACTGGGGTCATATTTGCCGCTGGGTCATGTGCTGCTTGAGGGGACATGTCACCACTGTGGCCAGTCATTGGCTGCATTGGCGCACGTGACCGCCTCCATGCTGGAAGTTTACAACTGAGGAACGGAGTGCGGCGAACGCAGTGGACCGAGCGGCAGAGAGTAGGTAAGTATGCTTCCATCCACAGGTCTGACGGGTGGAGAACCCTTTTAAAGGGATCAGTAAGTGGCATTTATCATGTAAAGAAAGTTAATACAAGGCACTTACTAATGTATTGTGATTCTCCATATTGCTTCCTTTGCTGGCTGGATTCATTTTTCCATCACATTATACACTGCTCGTTTCCATGGATACGACCACCCTGCAATCCATCAGTGGTGGTCGTGTTTGCACACTATAGGAAAAAGTGCCAACCTCTCTGGCGGCCGGGAGCTCACGTAGGCCGGTGCTTTTTCCTATAGTGTGCAAGCACGACCACCACTGATGGATTGCAGGGTGGTCGTAACCATGGAAACGAGCAGGGTATAATGTGAGGGTAAAAATGAATCCAGCCAGCAGGAAGCAATATGGAGAATCACAATACATTAGTAAGTGTCTTGTATTAACTTTTTCTACATGATAAATGCCACTTACTGAAGTGAGACAACCCCTTTAAGGGTAGATTGGCCCACATGATGTTTTGAAAAAAATAAATGCCATTGTTGTTTTTGGTGCAGTTTTTCTTCTTTTTTTTTTAGCTAAACTGGATTATAAAGGAATGACTTAAACTTCTCTTTTCTGCTGTTTCCACTTTTAGCTACGGCTCAAAAATTGCATCAAAAACTGCAGTATTTTTATTCTTTTCAAAAACCACCCTACAGCATATAATTTGGACACTGTATGGCGGTATTATAGTACCAGAACAAAACAAATGACCAGGACGTCGTCTTCTCTAACAATCACCTTTATATCTTATAATTACAATGGCAGCGATAAGGAGAATTTTTACTGGGTCGGGTAATTTTTTTTTTCTGTATTTTTTTTTGCCAATTATTTCGAGTTACAGATAATCAAGCAGAACAAATGTTGTTAGTCCCTTTGCTAAAACATCAATTAGTATAAATGCGCCCTAAATACAATTTTAGATTTTATTTGTTACGTATTTGATCAGTGGGTAGAGATGAGTGAATTCACTCAGATTGTAAAAATTTGGGGTTGATCTGAATCTTTGGTGATTTGGGGCGAGGGGAGAGAGAGAATAAGAAAATTAAAAGAAAAAAGTGGGAAGACCTCAGGGGGTCATTCACAAATTTTCAGGCCATTTGAAGGTAGAATCCATTAGGACACGAATCAAATTGTCCAAAATCAAAGCCAAATCGAATTTTGACCAATTAATAGGTCATCTTCTGAAGACCAACCCAGTCATTATGCTCTATGAGGGCACACATAGATCATAGAGAGGAGTTCCCTGCTTACGAGCACCCTTTAAACACTGTGTGCAAGCAGCCCCCATTCTAGAGGATTTGAGCCCCCCCTAGTATTGCACATGGACGGCCATTGATCTGAATGGCTGTCATATAACGTTACATGCACCAGTCCCCCGCGGCGACCGCGCCCGGCAGAATCATGGTCGTCCAAGGCAATCACGCTTTTTTCTACCTTGATTTTTTTTTTCTTAGAAAACAGATTTGCTTTGTATGCAACACATCCATCCAGGTGTTAGATCTTGACCCCCTTTATCCAATGGATTTGCCCAATTAGACGTCAAATTGGAGACAATCTAAACATTTAGCAACAAGTCAGTTCCTGAAAAATTAGGATCGTAATGTATTTATAATAACCTAGCAAAAGGAATTGAAAAAAAAAAACACAATTCCGACAAGTCTCAATAGATCTCAGTCCAAATGAATTTTAAAATAGGACATGTTGCCGTAATTAGCAAAAACTTTACCAAAAAAAAAAAAAAAAACTTTTATTTTTCCCCTAAAAGTGCCGATCAAAAAAGTAAATGAAATCCTGGAGGATAACTCTGGACGTGATGTTCTCGCTCTCCTCAATGAATCCACGGGGATGAAAGTATCGGGATGTTTGTTTTATATTATTTTATTGCGCTATCCCTCGTGCTTTGTCATCGCCGGTTTTATCCTCTCAGTTGTAAATTGGATGAGACAAAATAACAGCAAAGAAAGTAACCGCACTAAAGACACGCGGCGTACGGAGCAAGGCAGCCCGAGAGCGCAGACTGTCACTAATCAGACGAGGCTGGAATTAAGTGCAGCAGTTAAACGTTGGTGACAAATAAATTGTGTAAACAGCGACAGCTCATCTGCTCGCACAGGAATAGACAAACTCCCAGTAGTTATCCTAAATGCTCTAAATTGTCTGTAATAACTCAATGTGCCAGCAATATACTGGGGGTAGAGAGAGAGCTGCTGCTGAAGTCAGGCTCTGGGACGAAGATTAAAAATAGTAACACAACGAAAATCAAAATTAAAAAAATGAAAGTGTTTATAATAAATTGCATAATAACAACTTGGATACGTTCAAGTAAGGCTGACATAAGGGGAACCTGTAGACCTAAGATGCTCTAGGGAAACCGAGTACTCAGAGCCAAGGAGAGGCTGCTAAAGCACGTTCTAAAGGGGTATGGCTGTCAGGTTGCCTTCTGTTAATTCACCATGTTTTGAATAAAGCTTTGAAAATTATTTAACTATATATAATATATACATATATTACGTTATATATGTTAATATATACATTTATATATGTTAATATATACATTTTAGTTTACATTAGATATTTTAATGATATATTAATTATTTATTTTTACTTTATATATTTTACATTATATATGTTAATATATACATTTAGTTTACGTTAGATATTTTAATAATGATATATTAATAATTATTTATTTTTACTTTATATATTTTACATTATATATGTTAATATATACATTTAGTTTACGTTAGATATTTTAATAATGATATTAATAATTATATATTTTTTACTTTATATATATTTTACATTATATATGTTACTATACATTTAGTTTACATTAGATATTTTAATAATGAGATATTAATAATATTACATATTTTTACACGATATATATGTTACTATTTACATTTTTTATTAGATATTTTAACAATATTATATAATATATGCTAACATATATACATATTAATATACCGGTTTACATTTTTATATTATTTCATTTTTACTTGACATTGTTTTATAATATACACATTTTTAAATTATAGAATTTTTATTTTACATTGTATACATCTGCCTAGTTTTTTACATGATACATTAATATATACATTGCTTTTTGTACCTTATATACATTTTACATTATTATATATTTTAATATATACATTTTGTTATTTTACTTAATATATAAATATATTATAATATAAATAGCAATTATTATGATTATTTTTACAGTACTGACCACAATCCTAATTTTTAAACATTTTTTTATAATTTGGATATGCACTTTGCATTTAAAGCTAAAGTCTGAAATGATGCAGATTTACAACCAGAACCAAGCACAAAAAATAAAAAAAAATTCTCCTGCACAATAAAATCTGATTCATACTATTCAAAACAGGCGGAAATTAATTTGCAATACAAGTGTTTAGCACATGGAAGAAGAAAAAAAAATCATCAGGATATAATTAAATGAATTTGCATAAATCAACGTGCATAACATATTCTTAGAATCAATAATTCAAACGCAGCGCATATAGTTATTCAATTAATTTTTAGGACTGTTTTTTTTCCTTCCAGATCATAACAATATTTAATTTATGAAATAAAAAAAGAAAATATTAAACCTACCTGAGGCGCCATTGAATAAAAGATGCCAAAACCCAATTTCTTCTATAATTCCATTAATATCTAAAATAATAAAAAACAAAAAAAATCCCCAACAATATTATTAAAAAAATCTGCAGTAAATCCATGTCGTTATAAAGAAGACATATTTTTTCCCCAGCTCTAGAACTGAACATCTCCCTCAGGAGAGATTAGCACATCCCAGGGACATCAAGGATATAAAATCTATATTTTTTCTATCGCTCTCCGTTTTATACATATATCTATATTTAAGATACTTCCCAATTCAAACTTGTGAAGGACCTGCTTAAAATCCCAGCGCTCAGCTGGAGACCGGCTCACAGATAACTCATTTTCACTTTTCATAATTTTTGCTTTTTTTTTTTTTTTTTACTTTGAGATTTCAGTGCATCCTGCTGTTAACCCATGAAAGCTCAAAAATATTAATGCATTGAACCAGACTGATTTAGGCTTTCATGGGTTCACTCAAAATGTTTGCACAAATTTTATCACCCACTGAGGGTATAGTCCACACATGGCAAATTTGTTGCAGAAATTTTCGCAACTAACAATCAGTCCCGTCCATTGTAATGGGGTTGATTCTGCAGGATTTCTGCAAGCCCCATTCAGATGAATAGGACATTCGCAGAAAATTTCTGCAAGAAATCCATTGTGTCTGTATAGTCTCTAATACTTTGCACTTACCCTTTAGCCCTTGTTCTCAGTGAGGTGCACAATCCCCCCCCCCCGGCCTCTCAATCATAATGTAAACTGAACCCTATGATAAAACTTACCAGTAATGAAAGAGTCAATCACGTATATAGATCATAGACCACCGCGATACGTGTGCAATGTGCTCCTAGTTTAGAACAAGAACATACTACATTGCTGGAGTCAAGGGTGATATCATTTGGGAAACTTAAAGCAAAATTGTAAAAATTGTTTTTTTTTTAATTAAAAATTGTAAGTTTGAAGTCAAATCCACTTTACAGAAAAACAAATATATTTTATCACTAAAATAGAAAAATTGCCAAAAAATGTTTTAAATAAAGACAATAATAACAATAAATATCCTTTAAAATCATACAATGTCAGTGTCAGACCTTTGCTTGCCCCTGTGACTTTCCTTCTCTAAGTTAGGAGGAAACAGTTATTTAAAGGGAATGTCACTAAAATGTTTTTGTTTTCAAGCCAGTTAAAACCAAATAAAGACACATATTTTAATTTTATTTTTTAATGTTCTGATTGCAGATTTAAAAAATAAAAATCTATTTCCTTAACGTATTATGGAGGCGGCCATCTTGCCTGGGCTGTTCTTAAAGGGGTATTCTCATCTTAGACAATGGGGGCATATCGCTAGGATATGCCCCCATTGTCTTATAGGTGCGGGTCCCTCCACTGGGACCCGCACCTATATCCAGAACGGAGCGGGGAGCGCTGTGCCTGGAGGACCCCGGGTTTCCGGGGGTCCGGCCACCACCAGGCGCAGCTCCCCGCTGCGCTCATAGAAATGAATGGGAGCGCAGCGCGCAAGCGCGGCCACCGCTCCCATTCATTTCTATGGAGCCAACGGAAGTAGCCGAGCCATCGTTTGGCTATTTTCGGCGGCCCCATAGAAATGAATGGAGGGCGGCAGCGCATGAACAGTGTGCACTCATTCAGTTCGGGGGCTCCGTTCTGGAAATAGGTGCGGGTCCCAGCGGTGGGACCCACACCTATAAGACAATGGGGGCATATCCTAGCGATATGCCCCCATTGTCTAAAATGAGAATAACCCTTTAAAGGGGTCCTCTCACTTCAGTAAGTGGCATTTATCATGTAGAAAAAGTTAATACAAGGCACTTACTAATGTATTGTGATTGTCCATATTGCTTCCTTTACTGGCTGGATTCCTTTTTCCATCACATTATACACAGCTCGTTTCCATGGTTACAGACCACCCTGCAATCCATCAGTGGTGGTCGTGCTTGCACACTATAGGAAAAAGCTTCAGCCTCCCTGGTGGCCGGTACCATGGGAGCGCACATAGGCTGGTGCTTTTTCCTATAGTGTGCAAACACGACCACCACTGATGGATTGCAGGGTGGTCTGTAACCATGGAAACAAGCAGTGTATAATGTGATGGAAAAATGAATCCAGCCAGTAAAGGAAGCAATATGGACAATCACAATACATTAGTAAGTGCCTCGTATAATCTTTCTTTACATGATAAATGCCACTTACTGAAGTGAGAGGACCCCTTTAACAGAATTTAGAGATATGCTTTACAGCAGCCACCATGGCCCATAGACATAATGGACAGGAGGGAATCTCATTGACTTCAGTGGGAGAGTTTTCTAGGCGTGCCCTGTGCAGAGGTCACTGTACAGGGAGGGGGAGTAGATAAGCTGTGACATCAACAATTATAAATGGTTGATCCTGTGTTATTCATCATATATCAGTCATTCTAATCCTGCTCGTGATGATAATGCGATGACTGTTGAAAAGCGCTCTGTGCCGACCAAGAAGTGGCGCCTAGACTTAGTGGCAATACGAATTCAGATTTAGTTTTTAAAAAAAATGTTATATACATATTGACATGGAAAATTAAAAATATGTTTAACATGAAAACATGATATAAACATTAGGTCATTTCCTGATGACAGCACATAATAAGGCTAATATTAATATTAAATCCACGCACACAAACTCTCCCGAGTAATTTCATAGCAGGGGAAAATTTGACAACCAGCCACCCAGACAATGTTGTCAGCAACCGTTTCCTCCTTAGACTGAACGTGAACATGGACACCTATCTCCAGCCCCTCCCTCCTCCGCCGGCCCAGCTCGCCCAACGCATTTCTTGCTTCGTTACATTTTAATGTATTATTTTTACTTAATGGCCCCTATCTAAGCTTTCCAAAGCTGGCGGTGTCCCGTTCCCTAAGCCGGGAGGAGGTTGCAACCAGCAAAAAAAAAAAAAGAAAAAAATTCTACGTTAACCAGGGAGCCCTTAACTAAACTGAAAAAGACGAAGCAAAATAAACAAGTTGAACAGACCACGAAACTAATCTGCAAACACTAGATAAATGTTAGTGTTCTGGGAATTTATTGTGCAAAAACGGCTGCTAAACAAAAAATATAGAAATATACACAAATCTATACGGCCGGGCTTTAGTGGTTCCAGATACCGCCAAGGAGGAAAATCTACTGATGCATATTTTTGGGGGACGTCAACAGCCAGAGTATCCAAACACACATGCAACTTATTACATGGTCTTAAAGGAACCGTCGTCTTCGGTGCTCCGACAGCCGATTACGGCCAACGCTAATTGAACATGTTAATCAGATGTTGAGTTATTAGATTTCATAAGTTCCACTTCAGAAGGGGTCAGGACGGGCCCTTCCTCCGCAGACATCCATAGAGGAGCGCATGTGACGTACATGATTAGGTCCATACATACATGTGGCGCTTGCATTCCTGGGCTATCATCTAGATCCTCGAAAAAAAATAAAAATACACGCCAGCTATATTTAAGTTACACACTTTCCCTCTGTAACCGGACACCGCGGGCTCGTATGTGCATTCCAAATCTTTAATTTCATCAGTACACGCCATAATACAAACAAGACCGCCATTAAACATTTATTACAGGCAGCAAATGAACACAACAGCAACGGTTAATTGCAGCTGGAGGCTGAAAACGCGTTACATGGTGACACCTAGTGGTAGACTGTGGAACTTCAGGTTGGGGGCAACTTTTTTTTTTTCTTCTTTATATCAGCGGTTCCCAGGGGCGGATTGGCCATAGACCTTACAGGGAAATTTCCCGGTGGGCCGATGCCCAGGGGGGCGCCTGAGTCCTCCTGACAGTCACCATTGTAAGTTTTTGGGGATGTATTTTGTGCTGCTGGCAGTATTTTGTGATGGACTGTGGTATTTGGCTCTGTTGGGGCGGTATAATGTGCCACAATATGGTATTGCTGGCCCTGCCTTCCATAAATTTGGCCATGACTCCAAAATGGGGTCACTTTTAGTATTTTTTCCAGGGCCACTATAAGTACCCAATCCGCCCCTGCCCAGGGGTGCACCACCAATGAGGCCATCGCCTCTCAGGCAGCACCAGGTAGAGGCAAGTGGGGGGGGGGGGGGCAGGGGAAGGGCCATGAGCTGAAAGGAAGGGTTTAGGTTAAGAAATTTGCATTGGGGAGGGAGGGGCGCCATTTCAGGTTTTGCCTCAGGCAGGTGCACCCCTGGCGGTTCCCAATATGGGTTCTCTGGGATTTGCAGACCAATCATGGCGACTGTATTGCACTTTTTTTTATTTTCACAATGCACTTGCACCATTCACTGCCAGTGCAAACAAGACTACGACGGAGACAATGTTTTCTTCCCACCCTGCACCGTCTGAATTTTTAGGATCTGAAGACGAGGGTCAAATTTAATTTTTGTTATAAAGAGGTCTTGTGCACTACTTGGGCATCGATTTGGTATCATTTTTGGGGTGTATAACTTATATGAAGAGATGAACCAAGGGTTTGTAAAAACATCCAGCCGACTGATTTTTGGCTCACCATTGACCAGTCACCTATGCTGATGACCTCATCTCCCCCACTGCGGCCATTCGCTATAGACTACACAACTGCATCAAAATATGGCGCACGTCTTTCATAGACCCCTACGGTGATCTAAGGTCACTTCTGCAGAACCTTGGAGGGTCCGGGTGTTACGCCTGCTACAGGGAATCTAAAATGAGGCGGCGGTATGAAACCGTTCTTAAGGAGTGCTGCGAGCAATTACACAGCAAGTCTTCCATCTTGGCTGTAGCACCTGGGGAGAGTGGAGGAAGTAGCAGTGAAGTGCGTCTCCATAGGACGCCATGTTATTTCTGATATTGCTGCTGGCTGTAATCACTGCGGCTACTTTTTTCTTGAACTCCGGTGAACTGTCGGTGTAAAGGAAAGTTTCCTGAGTATCTCTGCTCATGATAGTGTCTGTTAATGGCTGCATTAAGAAATGTACAGCTCAGGTGAATGAGGATTGTCTGGTTTGGGATGCCAACCGTGTGCTGTCCACATTATTGCGGCTTGAGCTGTAAATTACAGAACGCAAAAAAGGATACGCATTTGTCTGTATTTTCCGGATCAGTGGACTGCAAAACAGATATGGCTGTGTGAATGCATCCTGCAGAGTCAGACTACACACAAGTTTTATTTGTAGTCTGTAACCATGGAGACAAAGGTCTGCAAAGAGGATATTCTAATAAGGACTGTATACAAAGTTGCTTTATTTATTTATTTTAGATGCACTGAAACAATGAAAATCTCTGCTATGAAGGTGGATGTGACCTGCAAATCAGGAACTGATCTCGGGTCAGCCAGGTTAGGGTACTTTCACACTTGCGGCAGGCTGTCCGTGCTACTGGCACTACGCTCCGGCCCCACTCACTACAATGGGGGCGGGCCGCGGACCCAGCCGCCGCACGGCAAACTTGCCGAGAGGCGGCCGGACCAAAATTGCCGTTCTGCGGCCCGCCCCCATTATAGTGAGAGGGGCCGGAGCGTAGTGCCAGTAGCACGGACAGCCTGCCGGAACCCCGTGCCGCAAGTGTGAAAGTACCCTTACCCAACGGTTTTAGCTTTGTGCCTCCTTGAAGGATCACCGTGATGGTTGCTTCACTTTACGAAGACCAGACGCGAGGTCCTCACTGAATGTCATGCTGTGTTCTTGTATTTTTCGTGCAGCGATGGAAGGAAGCTTGTCAATCTTAACGGGATTTAACCGTACGGATATCTGATCCTCGGCTCGCCGCAATCAGTAGATTAAGGTGACCTAATCTCTCGTACACAGAATGCATTCTGCAATTATTTATTCAACAGAAATGCAATTAGCTTGGTTGGAAAAGAAAAAAAAAAGTAAGTGCACCCCCGGCATTATCATCCTCTAACTTGATTAAGATTTACATCAGGTGTACCAAAACAGGTGGAAACGATTTGCAAATCATCTGAAATTAGAACAAAGGACGCGGCCGTACAGGAAGATGAAGGATACGGCCTACACTGTATCCCTGTACCAGAATGTCACGCCAAGATCAACAAAGCAGAGTGCCCCTCAGAACAAAATAGGGCCATTGATGCCCTTGTGGGGGAGGGGATCTACAAAGCGACTGCAAAGGATTGTGAAGCACAGTCATATCACATACAGTGTAATTCCTCTTATCTAACATTGTTAGGACGAGCCCGGTGCTGGATTATCGGACTGTATATTGCAGTTCTGTGCAATAAAATGTACATGCATTCGAGATTAGCAGGACCTGGTACGTGCCAGATTATTAAAGGGCATCTGTCAGCAGTTTTGTACCTATGACACTAGCTGACCTGTTACATGTGCACTTGGCAGCTGAAGACATCTGTGTTGGTCCCATGTTCGTATGTGTCCACATTGCTGAGAAAAATGATGTTTTATTATATGCAAATGAGCCTCTAGGAGCAACGGGGGCGTTACCATTACACCTAGAGGCTCTGCTCTCTCTGCAACTGCTGCGCCCTCTGCACTTTGATAGACAGAACCAGGCAGTGAAAACATTATCACACCCATCCCTGTCAAAGTGCAGAGGGTGCAGCAGTTGCAGAGCCTCTAGGTGTAATGGTAACGCCCCCGTTGCTCCTAAGATGCCCTTTAAATATTGATCTGTATCCTCAGGACAGATCATCAATATCAGATTGGTGCCAACTCCCAGCAACCCCATGGGAGCCGCGACCTCTTCATACTATACTATGCACGGCGTATAGTGGCTGCATTTGGTATTGCAGCTCAATCCCATTCACTGGAAAGGGACGACGACATCACAGACCGAGGAAGATGACATGACCTCTCCAAACAGCTGATCAGCAGGGGTGCCAGGAGTCGGACCCCCCACCGCTTAGATATTGATGACCTGTCCTCAGAATAAGTCAGCAATGTTTAAATCAGTATAAAATTACTTCTGACCAGTGATAACCTCCAGGAATATATATTCAATGCCTTCACATTGTTGAGGATTTCTGCACCCCCCCCCCCATATAAATAGGACAGTTGCAGAATTTCTACGTCATGTCTGCCATGTGCGAACACTGCCTTTAGCTAGTCTCACAAGACCATAGTGCGCCCATATTCTGGGTGCACATCCGGGACCATATGAGCTTGTGAAAATCAGATCAGTGGAGCTCCAACAGTCAGCACCCCCCAGTGAGAATGAGGGGAGCCGTCTGGTCACGAGACTGAAGTTAAAGGGGTTTTCCGAGAGTTAACTACTGATGATGTGTCCTCTGGATAGGTCATCAGCAGAGGCGTAGCTAGAGGTTCAGCACAGGGGGGGCGAAACATACTTGAGTGGGCCCCCCACTTGGCTTCCCAAACGCACGTTTGTAACTTCACAGACACATACTACTTGTTGTGGTTATAATATTGTATTAGAAAGATGACTATATAAACTGCTAGATCATCTATGCTGCTAAGTACAGTACAACAGACTTTCTACATACCCTACTCTAAATACTCTACCACATAATGCAGTAAAATATAGGAGTAATAGGAGTAAAAAACAAGGAAACCTGTCCCCAGTTTTTACATCACTAAACTAACAGTCCCCTGCCCCCATCAGACCTCTGATCAGCGTATTGTGCCATCCTCTGCGTCTGGAGGAAAGAAGGTTTGTACACAAACACAGAAGAGGATTCTTTACGGTAAGAGCAGTGAGACTATGGAACTCTCTGCCTCAGGAGGTGGTGATGGTGGAGTCACTAAAAGAGTTCAAGAGGGGCCTGGATGTATTTTTGGAGGGTAATAATATTACAGGTTATAGTTACTAGAGAGGGGTCGTTGATCCAGGGAGTAATTCTGATGCCTGATTGGAGTCGGGAAGGAATTTTTTTCCCTAAAGTGGGGAAAACTGGCTTCTACCTCACAGGGTTTTTTTGCCTTCCTCTGGATCAACTTGTAGGAAAACAGGCCGAACTGGATGGACAGATGTCTTTTTTTGGCCTTATAAACTATGTTACTATGTTACTATGATCAGACCACAGATCATCAGAATGTGCCCCCATCAGAGCTCAGATCAGCAAAATATGCCCCCATCAGACCTCAGATCATCAGAACGTGCCCCCATCAGACCTCAGATCATCAGAACGTGCCCCCATCACACCTCAGATCATCAGAACGTGCCCCCATCAGACCTCAGATCAGCGTATTGTGCCCCCATGAGACCTCAGATCAGCGTAATGTGCCCCCATGAGACCTCAGATCAGCGTAATGTGCCCCCATGAGACCTCAGATCAGCGTAATGTGCCCCCATGAGACCTCAGATCAGCGTAATGTGCCCCCATGAGACCTCAGATCAGCGTAATGTGCCCCCATGAGACCTCAGATCAGCGAAATGTGCCCCCATGAGACCTCAGATCAGCGTAATGTGCCCCCATGAGACCTCAGATCAGCAGAATGTGCCCCCATGAGACCTCAGACCAGCGTATTGTGCCCCCATCAGACCTCAGAGCAGCATATTGTGCCCCATCAGACCTCAGAGCTGCTCATGGGGCCCCCCATCAAACCTCAGATCAGCGTATTGTTCCGCCATCAGACCCCAGATCAGCGTATTGTGCCCCCATCAGACCTCAGATCAGCAAAATGTGCCCCCATCAGACCTCAGATCAGCTTAATGTACCCCCTTCAGAGCTCAGATCAGCATATTGTGCCCCCATCAGACCTCAGATCATCCCACTGTGCCCCCATGAGACCTCAGATCAGCGTAATGTGCCCCCATCAGACCTCAGAGCAGCATATTGTGCCCCATCAGACCTCAGAGCTGCTCATGGGGCCCCCATCAAACCTCAGATCAGCTTATTGTGCCGCCATCAGACCTCAGATCATCCCACCCAGCCACATAAGAGTAAAATAAAAAAGCTTTCTTACCTGTCCTGCGGCTGCCCTCCGGTCCGGCGCTCCACTCTCTTCCCTGGCTGGCGCGCACTATGACCTGATGCTGCGCAGTGTCAGGTTATAGTGCACGCCGGCCAGGGAAGAGAGTGGAGCGCCGGACCGGAGGGCAGCCGCAGGACAGGTAAGAAAGCTTTTTTATTTTACTCTTATGTGGCTGGGTGGGATGATGGGGGGTACCTACATACAAGTGAGCGCTTCCTTAATGGAAGCGCTCACTTGTATTGGCCATCCCTGCTGGGCCCCCCAGAGGCACGGGGCCCGGAGCCGTCGCTCCCCCTGCCCCCCCGGTAGCTACGCCTCTGGTCATCAGTATCTGATCGGTGGAGGTCCGACACCCGGGACCCCTGACAATCAGCTGTTTGCTGTTGGTGAGCGCCGTACATTGTATAGTGGTTGTGCTTGGTATTGCGCTCAGCCCCATTCACTTGAATGGGGCTGAGCCGCTCCTAAGCTGCATGACCGATGAACGTGATGTCACTGGCCTAGGAAAAGCTAAGAGAAGGCAGTGGGGCTCACTCAACAGCACCTGGAAGAATTGTGAAATCAGCTCTGGAAGTTCATAGAGAATAATCTACGAAATAATATTCAAGTTTGTAAATTATTCAGATAAAACATGAAACGAAAACCACTAAGGATCTGCTCATATCTCATATAACGGCAGACGCCTTGTCAGAACCAGACAAATGCAAAGTCAATGGGTTCTGTCGGCACCTTCTGTATTAGTCCTGGGATACAACCAGCAGAGCATCATGGCTTATTATAAACAGAAGACACACGGATATTGTGAGCAAAGCCCAACTCTCACTGACGAGGAGTGGAACAGCGCCCCCCTGTGGCCACACAATGGAAAATATCAGCAGATGGGACCATAGACACCTTTACTCTGATTCCTGGGCACTTGCTTGGTGACTTAGGCTACTTTCACACTAGCGTTTCTATTTTCCGGTATTAATATCCGTCATAGGGGCTCAATACCGGAGAGAAACGCTTCCGTTTTGTCAATGAGGACAAAACGTAACTGAACAGAACGGAGGCTCCAAAATGTATTCTGTTCCGTTCTCATACCAGAGTGCAGCACGCTGCAGTTTTCTTTCTGTCATGGGATGCGGAGCAAGACGGATCCATCATGACCCACAATGCAAGTCAATGGGATGGATCCGTTTAACTCTGACACAATCTGACACGATATAAAACGGATCCGTCCCCCATTGACTTTCAATGGAGTTCATGACGGATCCGTCTTGGCAATGTTAACGATAATACAACCGGATCCGCTCATAACGGATGCAGACGGTTGTATTATCAGTAACGGAAGCGTTTTTGCTGAACCCTGCCGGATCCACTCTAGTGTGAAAGTCGCCTTATCAGAACGGACTCCAGGCTTCACTGCTGCTAAATGTACTCATTAGAGAAAGGGGATAAGCGGCTACCGGACACCTTTGCAGCCTCTTATCCCTGAATAAACAAAGGTTAGGATTTAAACCAGAAAATGTAGGAATTTATAGAAATAACTATTTGAACCGATAATGTATTATTTTTAAAAATAATAAAAATATCAGCCCTAGAAAATATAGCTCATCTCATGATTACATCCTACACATTTGTTGATCAATTAATTTAAAACCCTACTTGTGATAGATGACACAGCGTCACGTTCACAGCATATTCACAGAGCTGAATTTGTCATTAGAGAAGACATAGTGAGATCAGGATAACAACAAGCTCAGCACTGCTACATCTGTACATACGCAGCAGTTATGTTCTCTGCAGGTTAACACAGTCCTGTGGCACAGCGCCACCTGCTGGAGGTAGGAAGAATTGGAAGGCTATGTGCATTAATAAAAACACAGCCCTATGTGGTGATTTTTATTAATGCACATAGCCTTCCAATTCTTCCAATTTGTATACACTATAGAGTCATATCATGAAATAACGGGATACTGGTCTCTTCATCATCCACAGAGTCCTCACACTGGTCACCGTCTCTTTTCTTGTCCTGTTTCCTCCTCCGGCGGGTATAGACCGGGCGCACAGACGTCTGATCGCTTTCTGCGTGGCTTACATGGTTTCTCTTGTGCAGGGCGGTCTGAAGGCAACTGTAAAATCTGCAGATATAGAGAAGAGAGGTGAGTACAGCGCTCGGCTGTCTCCGGAGCGCTGGGCTGCAACTGCCACCCCATTTGCTCCACCCGCGTTCTAGAGGTGGCGGTCCTAGCGGTTGACAGATCAGCTACTTATTATACTACTATCCGGTAAATCTAACGCCTGTGTTTAGACTCACCTGACAATCCGCTTCTTGTTCTCCTCCATTTTCTGATTTGCAGTTTGCACTAAGAACTCAATGTATTCTTCGCTCACCAGACACCTCGCCTTGTGACTCAAGGGCACCTCCAGACAATGAGTGCTCCGTACTGCCTGCAACACAAGAGGAGCTCACAACCTGCACAGACACAAGTACAGTCAGTGGGAAATGCAAAGAAATCCTCAATTTTAAACGCTTAAAATCTTTATGGTGGTCAGAGCTCCAAATCCCCTGCATAAAGGCAGATTTAAAATATAACCCACTGGCTGCTTAAAGCCACCACTAGAGGGAGCTCAGGAGATTACTGCATATAGATATATACAGTCACCACTAGAGGGAGCTCAGGAGATTACTACATACAGATATATACAGCCACCACTAGAGGGAGCTCAGGAGATTACTGCATATAGATATATAAAGCCACCACTAGAGGGAGCTCAGGAGATTACTACATACAGATATATACAGCCTCCACTAGAGGGAGCTCAGGAGATTACTACATACAGATATATACAGCCACCACTAGAGGGAGCTCAGGAGATTACTACATACAGATATATACAGTCACCACTAGAGGGAGCTCAGGAGATTACTACGTACAGATATATACAGCCACCACTAGAGGGAGCTCAGGAGGTTACTACATACAGATATATACAGCCACCACTAGAGGGAGCTCAGGAGATTACTACATACAGATATATACAGCCACCACTAGAGGGAGCTCAGGAGATTACTACATACAGATATATACAGCCACCACTAGAGGGAGCTCAGAGATTACTATATATCTGTATGCAGTAAGCTCCTGAGCTCCCTCTAGTGGTGGCTGTATATATCTGTACGTAGTAATCTCCTGAGCTCCCTCTAGTGGTGGCTGTATATATCTGTATGCAGTAATCTCCTGAGCTCCCTCTAGTGGTGGCTGTATATATCTGTATGCAGTAATCTCCTGAGCTCCCTCTAGTGGTGGCTGTATATATCTGTATGTAGTAATCTCCTGAGCTCCCTCTAGTGGTGGCTGTATATATCTGTATGCAGTAACCTCCTGAGCTCCCTCTAGTGGAGGCTGTATATATCTGTATGTAGTAATCTCATGAGCTCCCTCTAGTGGTGGCTGTATATATCTGTATGTAGTAATCTCCTGAGCTCCCTCTAGTGGTGGCTGTATATATCTGTATGTAGTAATCTCCTGAGCTCCCTCTAGTGGTGGCTGTATATATCTGTATGTAGTAATCTCCTGAGCTCCCTCTAGTGGTGGCTGTATATATCTGTATGTAGTAAGCTCCTGAGCTCCCTCTAGTGGTGACTGTATATATCTGTATGTAGTAATATCCTGAGCTCCCTCTAGTGGTGGCTGTATATATCTGTATGTAGTAATCTCCTGAGCTCCCTCTAGTGGTGACTGTATATATCTGTATGTAGTAATCTCCTGAGCTCCCTCTAGTGGTGGCTGTATATATCTGTATGTAGTAATCTCCTGAGCTCCCTCTAGTGGTGGCTGTATATATCTGTATGTAGTAATCTCCTGAGCTCCCTCTAGTGGTGGCTGTAAGCTGCTAGCAGTTTATATTTTAAATCTTTGTCTATGTAGGGCATTTGGAGCTCTGTATCAGAAAAATGGAGCTCAGACTACCATGAAGATAATTTGATTAATTAATCCAAACAGAATTTTGAACTCATTTAGGGAAAAAAACAAAAAAAAACCCCAAACATACTGGTATTTAAGGGGAAACAACATGTAATGCTCTGTTACCAGTCTTTCTTAAAATGGTTTTGTACTAAAAAAAATAGGAAGAAAAACCTCTGTTGGGATCCAGTAAGGTGCAGGATCTTGCACATCAGACATTTTCACTGGACATGAACATGAGTCAAGTCATTAGATGGTGAGGAGATTCTGCTGCTCTGAGGGGTCACTTCCCCACTGTGTGGCAGATATTACTGGGAACAATTATCAAATCTGTACACGTGTAACTTTATGCTTCATTTAAAGGGGGTTTCTGAGAAAACTACTGACGATCTATCCTCAGGAGAGTGCATCAATATCTGATCTGCGATGTTCAAACTCCCGGCAACCCTGCAAATAAGTGGCTGGAAGGGGACGCAGCGTTCAGATGAGTACGGCGATCTCTTCTGTCCCCTTCAAGTGAATGGGACTGAACTGCAATACAAAGCATGGCGCTCTGCTTGCTAATGTACGAAGAGTCGTCAGCCCATGTCCAAGCGTTGCGGCCCCCTCAAACAGCCGATGGGCCTGGGTGCTGGGAGATGAACCCCCACTAAGCTGACCTATCAGGAACAATAAGGGAGGAGTATGACAGTTGCTGCCGCCCACAGACACTCACCATAATAATTTTCCCTTTCTTGCCAACAGTAATTCCGGAATTTCTGAAACCTGAATTAATGGCAACACCGTGCTGCAGGAAACAAGAGGTATAGGGTTAAAAGGTACCTGCCAGCAAGATCACACCGCCCTCTGTATGAGCGCTTAGTGGAGCGTCACTATCCCGGGCAGATACACACAGGTTTACAGAAAACTACAGATGCAGCAGAGCTGAATTTGTCAATGAATAGTTTTACTTAAAGGCTATGTACATCTTTGGAGTCAATTTTTTTTATGATTGCATTTAACTTATTTTTGGCTAAAAATCATATTTTAAATTGGTCTTTATTAAAAATATTGAGCCGTTCAGTCACAAAGGGTTTACTGTTTGTCTAACTGGGTGACTGGTACTTTCACTTTGTGTCGGTCATCTAATTACCCTTATCTGTAAACCACTGAGAGGTCATAAACAGTTATTTAAGCCACATTCTTATCAGTAAGGCAAGGATTGAGCTTTAATGAGCGTTTATGATGTCAGAGAGAAGAGATAAGGAGTCCGTCTGCTCCCCAGATGACGGAATTGAGAAAAAAATCCACAGGCAGCTAGTACAGCTTCTCAGCTCTGTACACAAAAAAGGATTCCATATTGTTAATAAAGACCAATTGAAAAAGTGATTTTTAGGTCAAAATAAGTATAATGCAGTAATAAAAAAAAATTCCCCCAAAGGTGTACATAGCCTTTAAACACTAGAATTACTCTCACAGGTGACATACTGATATGATGTATAGTGAGGGGTCTGAACACAGCGTCCCTCACTGATATCTAAATTGAATACGCTGCAGCATTAGGTGAAAGTCCAGCGACTCCCTCGGTGACGCCGTTTCTACGCAGTGCTGGATACACGAGTATCAAGGCCCTTGGCACCTGGCATCACTAGGGGGTCCCACCTGAGGTCTAATGCAAAACCAAACACATTGTGAGATTACAATAATCTGTGCGAAATGGCAAACTCGTCTCTGCTGCATCCGTACAGTCACAATGTGGGTATTAATCCCTACCAGCAGCTGTGCATCCTCTAGCGTACGACACTGGACATGGAGGACGAAGGGTTCAAATTTCAGCACTGCATCTCCAAAGGCTTTCTGAAGACCTGAAAGCTGAAGACAGATGGGGGTTAAGATTAATAAAGGACAGCACCATATGTTTTGCTGTGGCCGTCCCCGGTACTACAGCTCAGTCATATTCAGTCAGCTGGTCGGCCGAGGTGCCCCCCACAGATCAGATATTGATCACCTACCCCAAGGATATTAGAGAAGACTCCTGGAAATACTGCCCGCCCTCGTACACTCACCAAGTCGTCTTTTGCGCACAGATCATGAGTTACAAACAGCCAGGAGCAGTTCTGTTTCTGCACTACGGACTCATCAGGATTCTGAGGAAAAAACAGAAAACATCAGATCAGTATAACGAACAGATTATTGAAGATCATCAACATGAATGTGACAACGGATCAGAGGTGAAGAGGGTGTCCTGTGGCCCACGATATCAGCATGGTCAGATGGCAGTCACTCCTATGACAGGACAGAGCGTCCGTCAGATGGCAGTCACTCCTATCCCAGAATAGAGCGTCCGTCAGATGGCAGTCACTCCTATCACAGAACAGAGAGGCCGTCAGATGGCAGTCACTCCTATCACAGAATAGAGCGTCCGTCAGATGGCAGTCACTCCTATCACAGAATAGAGCGTCCGTCAGATGGCAGTCACTCCTATCACAGAATAGAGCGTCCGTCAGATGGCAGTCACTCCTATGACAGGACAGAGCGTCCGTCAGATGGCAGTCACTCCTATGACAGGACAGAGCGTCCGTCAGATGGCAGTCACTCCTATCACAGAATAGAGCGTCCGTCAGATGGCAGTCACTCCTATCACAGAATAGAGCGTCCGTCAGATGGCAGTCACTCCTATCACAGAATAGAGCGTCCGTCAGATGGCAGTCACTCCTATCACAGAATAGAGCGTCCGTCAGATGGCAGTCACTCCTATCACAGAATAGAGCGTCCGTCAGATGGCAGTCACTTCTATCACAGAACAGAGAGGCCGTCAGATGGCAGTCACTCCTATCACAGAACAGAGAGGCCGTCAGATGGCAGTCACTCCTATCACAGAATAGAGCGTCCGTCAGATGGCAGTCACTCCTATCACAGAACAGAGAGGCCGTCAGATGGCAGTCACTCCTATCACAGAACAGAGAGGCCGTCAGATGGCAGTCACTCCTATCACAGAACAGAGAGGCCGTCAGATGGCAGTCACTCCTATCACAGAATAGAGCGTCCGTCAGATGGCAGTCACTCCTCTCACAGAATAGAGCGTCCGTCAGATGGCAGTCACTCCTATCACAGAATAGAGCGTCTGTCAGATGGCAGTCACTCCTATCACAGAATAGAGCGTCTGTCAGATGGCAGTCACTCCTATCACAGAATAGAGCGTCCGTCAGATGGCAGTCACTCCTCTCACAGAATAGAGCGTCCGTCAGATGGCAGTCACTCCTCTCACAGAATAGAGCGTCCGTCAGATGGCAGTCACTCCTATCACAGAATAGAGCGTCCGTCAGATGGCAGTCACTCCTCTCACAGAATAGAGCGTCCGTCAGATGGCAGTCACTCCTCTCACAGAATAGAGCGTCCGTCAGATGGCAGTCACTCCTATCCCAGAATAGAGCGTCCGTCAGATGGCAGTCACTCCTATCCCAGAATAGAGCGTCCGTCAGATGGCAGTAACTCCTATCCCAGAATAGAGCGTCCGTCAGATGGCAGTCACTCCTCTCACAGAATAGAGCGTCCGTCAGATGGCAGTCACTCCTCTCACAGAATAGAGCGTCCGTCAGATGGCAGTCACTCCTATCCCAGAATAGAGCGTCCGTCAGATGGCAGTCACTCCTATCCCAGAATAGAGCGTCCGTCAGATGGCAGTCACTCCTATCCCAGAATAGAGCGTCCGTCAGATGGCAGTAACTCCTATCCCAGAATAGAGCGTCCGTCAGATGGCAGTCACTCCTATCACAGAATAGAGCGTCCGTCAGATGGCAGTCACTCCTATCACAGAATAGAGCGTCTGTCAGATGGCAGTCACTCCTATCCCAGAATAGAGCGTCCGTCAGATGGCAGTCACTCCTATCACAGAATAGAGCGTCTGTCAGATGGCAGTCACTCCTATCACAGAATAGAGCGTCTGTCAGATGGCAGTCACTCCTATCACAGGACAGAGCGTCCGTCAGATGGCAGTCACTCCTATCACAGGACAGAGCGTCCGTCAGATGGCAGTCACTCCTATCCCAGAACAGAGCGTCCGTCAGATGGCAGTCACTCCTCTCACAGAACAGAGCGTCCGTCAGATGGCAGTCACTCCTATCACAGAACAGAGCGTCCGTCAGATGGCAGTCACTCCTATCACAGAATAGAGCGTCCGTCAGATGGCAGTCACTCCTATCACAGAATAGAGCGTCCGTCAGATGGCAGTCACTCCTATCACAGGACAGAGCGTCCGTCAGATGGCAGTCACTCCTATCACAGAACAGAGCGTCCGTCAGATGGCAGTCACTCCTATCACAGAACAGAGCGTCCGTCAGATGGCAGTCACTCCTCTCACAGAACAGAGCGTCCGTCAGATGGCAGTCACTCCTATCACAGAATAGAGCGTCCATCAGATGGCAGTCACTCCTATCACAGAATAGAGCGTCCGTCAGATGGCAGTCACTCCTATCACAGAATAGAGCGTCCGTCAGATGGCAGTCACTCCTATCACAGGACAGAGCGTCCGTCAGATGGCAGTCACTCCTATCCCAGAACAGAGCGTCCGTCAGATGGCAGTCACTCCTCTCACAGAACAGAGCGTCCGTCAGATGGCAGTCACTCCTATCACAGAACAGAGCGTCCGTCAGATGGCAGTCACTCCTATCACAGAATAGAGCGTCCGTCAGATGGCAGTCACTCCTATCACAGAATAGAGCGTCCGTCAGATGGCAGTCACTCCTATCACAGGACAGAGCGTCCGTCAGATGGCAGTCACTCCTATCACAGAACAGAGCGTCCGTCAGATGGCAGTCACTCCTCTCACAGAACAGAGCGTCCGTCAGATGGCAGTCACTCCTATCACAGAATAGAGCGTCCATCAGATGGCAGTCACTCCTATCACAGAATAGAGCGTCCGTCAGATGGCAGTCACTCCTATCACAGAATAGAGCGTCCGTCAGATGGTAGCTGCTCCATCACTGTAAGAGCAGGGGGACTATGAGTAACTGTCAGGATGCTGTGATATAAAGACAAGGATAGGTCATCAGTATCTGATCGGTGGGGGTCTGACACCCAGGACCCCCGCCAATCAGCTGTTTGAGAAGGTACCGATACTCGCAGTTGCACCGCGGCCTTCTCGCAGTTTACCAACCACTGCACTGTACATTGTATAGCAGCTGTGCTTGGTATCATGCTCAGCCCCATTGACCCATACAATGTACAGTGCAGTGGTTTGTAGGCTGCGAGGAGGCGAACACTGATGACTTCTCAAACAGCTGATCGGCGAGGATCCCGGGTGTCGGACCCCCACGATCAGATACTGATGACCCGTCCTTGTCTCCACAGTAAGCTCTTAGTATTCAGCCTTCACCTCATCTATAAGGATGATCCTCCCGGAGCAGGAGCTGGTGGTGAAGTAGCAGTCCTGGAGGTTGATGTCCCTGACAATCTCCTCTATGTCCTTGTCCACACTGCCCTTCTTGCTGAGGTCTGTCTTACGGGAGGCCTGGAGCTTCCAGTGCATGAAAAGTCCATGGGATTCGGATGAAGACGGAGTCTGGGCCGTGTCCTGGTGAGAGGGATTGATGCGGCTGTTCGCGGTCTCCACGCTGCGGGGCCGATGATGGACTTCCTTCAGATCAGGGCTTGAGATCTCCATGATTGAGAGACGACGGATTGTGGCTGCTGTGAATTTCAAAATGAAGGAGACGTCTTGGCCGACTGCAATTCTTTTCTCTGCTTCGTCATTAGGTTTTAGTCCTGGATGTCACCTGCAGAATGAGAACGAACCTGTGAGTGAGAGAGAGAGAGAGAGAGCACCCGGCTCAGGAAACGCTATGGGTTGCAGGGGGCACCAATGTCCTGTGTGTCCTGGGTACATTGTATGGGGGCATCAACCTACAGATATAGTGCTGGGAGCTCTGGGGGTACCAGTTGTATGTATATTGGGGGGGGGGGATAATTGAATATATTGGGGGGCACCAGGTCATGCCCTGCGTATATTGGGGGCACCAGGTCATGCCCTGCGTATATTGGGGGGCACCAGGTCATGCCCTGCGTATATTGGGGGCACCACGTCATGCCCTGCGTATATTGGGGGGCACCACGTCATGCCCTGCGTATATAGGGGGGCACCACGTCATGCCCTGCGTATATAGGGGGGCACCACGTCATGCCCTGCGTATATTGGGGGGCACCAGGTCATGCCCTGCGTATATTGGGGGGCACCAGGTCATGCCCTGCGTATATTGGGGGGCACCACGTCATGCCCTGCGTATATAGGGGGGCACCACGTCATGCCCTGCGTATATAGGGGGGCACCACGTCATGCCCTGCGTATATTGGGGGGCACCACGTCATGCCCTGCGTATATTGGGGGGCACCACGTCATGCCCTGCGTATATTGGGGGGCACCACGTCATGCCCTGCGTATATTGGGGGGCACCACGTCATGCCCTGCGTATATTGGGGGGCACCACGTCATGCCCTGCGTATATTGGGGGGCACCAGGTCAAGCCCTGCGTATATTGGGGGCACCAGGTCAAGCCCTGCGTATATTGGGGGGCACCAGGTCATGCCCTGCGTATATTGGGGGGCACCAGGTCATGCCCTGCGTATATTGGGGGGCACCAGGTCATGCCCTGCGTATATTGGGGGGCACCAGGTTATGCCCTGCGTATATTGGGGGGCACCAGGTTATGCCCTGCGTATATTGGGGGGCACCAGGTTATGCCCTGCGTATATTGGGGGGCACCAGGTTATGCCCTGCGTATATTGGGGGTAACCAGGTAATGCCCTGTGTATATTGGGGGTAACCAGGTAATGCCCTGTGTATATTGGGGGGAACCAGATAAAGTCCTCTATATATTGGGAGGCACCAGGTAATGCCATGTGTATATTGGGGGGCACGAGGTACTGACCTGACTATATGGGGGCACCTGACAGAAGTTACTGGATGTGACGGGTCATACTTCAGGTTGCCCCCGTCCCTCATACAGAACCCTCACGCCGCCACATTACACGCCCTGGGGGCCGCCATCTCACCTACGGAAGCTCCAACGGGACGAACTCCAGAACTCCGCGCTGTACTGCAGACCTCCGTCCATCTTTAGTACTGGAGGTGTAGAGCACGTAAGCTGTGAATGTTTCCCTAAATAAACATGGCGGCTGTTTTCAGCCTCACGCCCCCCCTAGTGGTAGAAGGCGACTGGTAGTAAGACTGACAGCAGCTGAGACCTACTGGTGACGGCTGGAGGTGAGAGCCGCAGGTTACTGGGCGTGCTGGAGTTGAACTGTTATAGGAGTGGCAAAGAAGAGTCTGCTGCTGGACTAACGGGGATTGCTGAGACTTATAGTGCTACACATGCACTCTTGGAACTGCAAGTGTATACATATACAGTTAGTGTAAAGATACAGGTCATAGATCTGTAGAACTACAAGTCTCAGCATGGCACTGGTTTAGTTACAGGTGGCTGCAGCCCTTGTGAGGATTAGAGAGTTCACTAGGGACAAGGAAAGGTGCCAGGCGAGGGCGGGCCACGAGCAGAGGTCCTGTGTACACATTGCCCAGGGTAGCCGATTACTAACTCTGTATAATGTGTGCTCAGATGTAGCTGTGCTGAGTTTGTCATGTCGCGTGCACTGCTGAACAGTGTCAGTTCTGACCCTGCATTGTGTCTACTGCCCCTCCGCGGTTCCTGGCGAGGACACAGCGTTATACAGATGTGTACACAGCCATTATATGATGACACATTCTGCAGCTGATACATCACCACTATCGAGATCTCTGCTTGCTATCAGAGAATAGAAGCATACTTGTTCACACAGCCCGACCTACCCCTGCAATTTGGTTGCAACATAGGGGCGCCATGCAAGGAAATCTGTGCTGGATTCCCTCTGCTTGCTGTCAGTGATTCCCTCTGCTTGCTGTCAGTGGAGGGAGACCTGACGCTGTCCACTGTAGCTTTTTACAATGTATCAGCCTAGGCCAGAAATTGGCAACCTCCAGCACTCCAACTGTTGTGAAACTGCAACTCCCAGCATGTCCCATTCACTGCTACGGGGGTTCCGAGAAGAGCCAAGCAAGCGTGCATGCTGGGAGTGGTAGTTGCCGATTCCTAGCCTAGGCTGATACATTGTAACAAACTGCAGTGGACAGCGTCAGGTCTCCCTTCACTGACAGCAAGCAGAGGGAATTATTAAAGTCGCCAAATTTTTCACATTTCACACAGTGTTTGATGAATTGGCGCGTCCGCCTGGAGATCTTCCTCCACTTTCTATGCCGTCTCTTTTCTGGAGTAACATGGCGACAGTTTTTGCAACTTTTCAAAAAGTTTCTGTTGTAAAATCTGCTAATACCCACCCACTTGACAAAATTGGAGTGAGGGGTGTAAAATGCTGAAAATGTTTTTTTTTTTTTACGCAAGTAAGACCAAAAAAGTCACAAAGCCAAAATTCTGCAGGGCAGGGTGTGTTGAGTTTACAGAACGTGTCACATGACCTGGAATCAGGACCTTATCAGATCAGGGAATAGTGACACATTGTAACGCTCCTCCTGTTACATCACACCGTGCAGTCCGCAGGCTCAGCAGCAGAAGGGAGGTGAGTAATAGGGTCACATAATGTCAGCGCTGCGATATAAGACTGCGTTATATTATAGCGGTATGTAATATCTATATATATATATGACTGTATTATATTATAGCGGTATGTGTTTATGTGTTATAGAGGAAAATGGCTTCTATAGGAAGGGTCATGCGGGCAATTCGGGTGCTGGAGTTTGGGAAACCTGATGTTCTGAAGTTCTTTAAAGATGTCCCAGTCCCTTCACCAGGACAGAACCAGGTACTGATGTCTTACATAAAGTGAAGCTGCAGTTTAGAGCATAGTGGAAAATGACATAATGGAGTTTTCTGGGACTTTGTTTTTATCTATTATCTATCTACTGTATTTCTGTTCTATCTATGTATCTCATATCTATTATCTATCTAATATCTGCTATCTATCTATCTATCTATCTATCTATCTATCTATCTATCTATCTATCTATCTATCTATGTGTCTATCTCTATCTATTTATCTATCATCTATCTATCTATTATCTATCATCTCTCTATTATCTATCCATCCATCTATTATCTATCTATCTATCTATCTATCTATCTATCTATCTATCTATCTATCTATCTATCTATCATCTCTCTATTATCTATCTAATATCTGCTATCTATCATCTATCTAATAAGTACCTTATCTAATATCTAATAAGTATCTATCATCTCTATCTATCTGTCTATCTATCTACTGTATTTACTGTATTTCTTTTATATCCATGTATTACAATTGTTTCTTTTTCATTTTATATTAAAGCTTTTAATCCGAGTGCACGCATGTGGAGTTAACCCCGTGGACACTTACATCAGAGCTGGCATGCTTGAACCAAAACCTAGGTTACCCTTCACGCCCGGTTTGGACACATCAGGGGTGGTGGAGGATGTTGGCAGCAGTGCCAGCTCATTCAAGGTAAGCAGTGTGTTCTTTTCTTAGCCTGGCCATTGTACCCAGTTATTTGGCTTCAGCTGCAGCACCGGGCACCACATGCAGAACCTGCCAGGGCTGAGCAGACAGTTTACAGAGTGCCAGCTGTGCCAGGGAGGTGACCCCAGGACCAGCTCCATGCAGTCTCTCAGCGTTGATCGTGGTGTTGGAGGTTCCTCTGATCTCCACCATTACGGCCGGGGTCCGCCTGTGTATTGCAGCAGTTGCCCCCCACGCTGGTTTTCTTCCTGCTTGTTTAACCAGTTAGTGGCAGGACCCTCATGGCGTACATAACCCGTGTTTATGGTGATGATATTATAACATAAAGCCATTATTTTTTTTATTTCATGTGTTGTACAGAAAGGAGATCGCGTGTTCACCACCAATACAATCACGGGGGGATATGCGGAGTTCGCCGTCGCCTCTGAGGATACGGTGTACCAACTGCCCGAGCAGCTGAGCTTTCAGCAAGGAGCCGCCATATCTATTCCGTACTTCACGGCCTACAGGGCTCTGTTTCAGAAGTAAGCTCTATAGGATATATATATACTGTATTTTTCACTTTGTATAACACACCTATATTTCTCATCAGACCTCAGATCAGACCCCCAAATTAGAGCCCCAATCTTCATCAGACCCCGAATTCCCATCAGACCTCAGATCAGTCGCCCAGTTGTCATCAGGCCACAAATTATCAGACCTCAGATCAAACCGCCAATCCTCATCAGACCTCAGATCAGACCCAGAAATTAGACCCCCAAATTATCAGACCTCAGATCAGACTGCCAATTTTTATCAGACCTCAAATCAGACCCCAAATCCTCATCAGACCTCAGATCAGACCCCAAATTATCAGACCTCAAATCAGACCCCCAATCCTCATCAGACCTCAGATCAGACCCGGAAATCAGAGCCCAAATTATCAGACCTCAGATCAGACCCGGAAATCAGACCCCAAATTATTAGACCTCAGATCAGACTGCCAATTTTCATCAGACCTCAGATCAGAACCACAATCCTCATCAGACCACCAAATAAGAACCCAAATTATCAGACCTCAGATAAGACCGCCAGTCTTCATCAGACCTCAGATCAGAACCCCAATTCTCATCAGACCGGAAATCAGACCCCAAATTATCAGACCTCAGATCAGACCTCAAATTAGACCCCCAGTCCTCATCAGACCTCAGATCAGACCCCCAATTTTCATCAGACCTCAGATCAGACCCCCAGTCCTCATCAGACCTCAGATCAGACATAAAATAAATAAAACAACTCACCCCTCCTACTTCGGACGGTGTCGCCACCCAGGAGATGGATGCATGAGCGGTTCGTGGAGACCATGGACAGCACATGATTCATAGACATGTGAAATAGGCCTGACTGTGTGGGTCACGCATAGTAAGGCTTTACACATCAGATCTATGTGGGCCGAACTGGATGAATTTGGGGGGACAGTTAGACCGTCTAATGCTTATGGGGGGACCTCCCGATGGATCTGGCTTTTGGACTTCACCATACCTGATCGTTTTGTTCCCATGGGAGACAAGCCAGCACCAGGTGCTTTGTCCCCTCTTCCTACACAAAAGACACGCATGCTCGTGAGCCCAGGGTGCGTGTGTACCGGGGGTCGGGAGGAATAGTTCTTGGCAGAATGAGCTCTCAGCATTGGAAGCATATGGCTGGCCTAACATCTCTTTTTAATATGTTGTATTCTCCAGTCGCCCCCGGTGCTGGATTTACCATTGTCTTGTCTTGGCTACTGATGGTCTGCACACAGAAGAGGTCAGGGAGGTAGTCTATGGGCTACGGCGGTGTTCAGTTATAGCGGTATTAAACGATCAAGAATCCGCACCTCCAGCATGGTTTAAAATGCAGCAGATTGCACAGAATGTTCTGCAGAGCATTACACCTTTATCTTTTTGTTATATAGAGCTCAGGGCAAACCCGGAGAGGTGGTCCTAGTACACGGTGCCAGTGGGGGAGTAAGTAATGGTCTCTCTATCTAATCAGTGAATATAAGGAGCTGAGTCGACCTCCCTTATCAGGGTTAAACTGTATTCTGTTAGATCTTTCTTCTCTCTTTTTTCCCATAAAGTCCAACCAGAGATTGCAGCTTCCGTGGGAGAGGTCACTCAGCTTTCCTAGAGCCCAGGACAACAGAAAATAGGGGAAAGAGAGGGGGTGTAGAATAGTTCTTACCAGGTGGTCTAAGGCATTAAAAGGGTTAAATATCTGCTTTCCTGTCGTCTAGTGCAGTGGAAGGGTTAATGCCTGTATCCATGGTGGGTTAGTGCAGTGGAAGGGTTAATGCCTGCTTCCCTGGTGGTCTTGGGTATTGGAAGGGTTAAAGCCTGCTTCCCTGTAAGGCTAGGCCACTAGAAGGGTTAATGCTTCCTTCCCTGGATGCCAAGGGCAGTGGAAGGGTTAATGCTTGCTTCCCTGGTGATCTAGGGCAGTGGAAGGGTTAATGCTTGCTTCCCTGGTGATCTAGAGCAGCGGAAGGGTTAATCTTGCTTCTCTGGTGATCTAGAGCAGCGGAAGGGTTAATGCCTGTCTCACTGGAGGTCTGGTGATCTAGCTCTGTGGGTTAATGTCTGTTTTCTTGGTGGGCAAGGAATGTGACAGAATAATGGCTGCTTCCCTGGAATTTTAGGACAGTGGAAGGGTTAATGCATGTCTCACTGGAGGTCTAGGGTGGTGAAGGGTTAATATCCGCTTTCCTGGCAGTGGAAGGGTTCATGTCTGCTTCCCTGGTGATCTAGGGAAAGGGGTGTTAATGTCTGTTTTCCTGGTGGGCAAGGGAAGTAATGGATTTATACCTGCTTCTCTGGTTTTGTAAGGCAGTTGAAGGGTTAAGGGTTGTTGACTGAGGGCATTGATAGGTTAATGCCAGCATCCCTGCTATGGTAGGATAGGGAAGGAGTTAATGCCAGCTTCCCTTAGTCTGTAGGGCAGTGAGGGGTTAATAGACGCGTGGACTATTACTTTATTTCCTGACCACTTTCCCTGCGCACACTGCTGAGTCATAATGAGACTCTTCATTCCTGTGCGGGATCTGGCAGCGGGCACGCGTTGGCATGATTTGCAGGTTCAGTTTATCTCTCATCTTCTTCCCTTGTAGGTGGGGATAGCGGCCTGTCAGATCGCCAGGGCCTGCGGATTCAAAGTGCTGGGCACTGCCAGCACCCCTGAAGGGTTAAACCTGGTCTTACACAATGGAGCCCACAAGGCGTTCAACCACAGGGAGAAGGATTACATCGAGAAGATCAAGGGAAGTGTCCATCATGTATTCACCCCCCACAGTCTTACTAGACATCGAGCGTAGACCCGTCATCCGGCGGAATCGTCCGACTGATAATGGGATTTTATCGATAAGATCCTGGGACGTAGCTGCAAAAATGTCTCATCCCAAAAAGAGTTTTCAGTGGAAGCGTCTCGATTAGTGATGATCGAACATGCTCGTACCGAGCTCAAAAAGCTCGGGTCCCCTGCGCGCACCCAGACGGATCCATCATGACCCCAATGCAATTCAATCGGGACGCATCCGTTTACTAGTGTGTCACACCAAACGGATCCGTCCCCATTGAACTGCATTGGGGTCATGACTAGAGATGAGCGAACGTGCTCGTAACGAGCACTGTACCGCTCGGCTCCCCTGCGCTCGCATTGGCGCAGGCAGCCGCTTCCGTCGGGTGAGGAGGACGAAACGGCTGCCTGCACCCATGCGAGCGCAGGGGAGCCGAGCGGTACAGTGCTCGTTACGAGCACGTTCGCTCATCTCTAGTCATGACGGATCCGTCTGGGTGCGCGCAGGGGACCCAAGCTTTTTGAGCTCGGTACGAGCATGTTCGATCATCACTAGTCTCGATGTCGTGTGCAGTGCCCCCTGTATATTTCATCTGTCTGTCACAGTATTACCTGTACTGGGATTTATTATGGAGAGATGAACGTTGTGCTTTTTATTATTTAGGAGGCTGCAGGAGCTCGAGGGGTTAATATCATCCTGGAGATGTTGTCCAGTGTTAACCTCAACAAGGACCTGAAACTGATATCGACTGGCGGCCGAGTGATTGTAAGTGCTTTCCCCCCCATCCGGTCCTGTGTCCTACCCCCTACCCGTCATATCTGGCCTCTCCTCTCATAGTTACTCACCTTCCCAATTATCTTATACTAGTTGGCCAGTGAATTCCTTTAATCACCTGATTTGCCCGAGTCCAGCTCGGGCAGTGTGAAAAGTAGCTAACTGGAGGGGAGGGGCTTCTTTAGATGGTGATATCTCCTCAATGTTAGCAGCTAGAAACATGTCACTGGCCTTGTATGAAAGCTGACAGTCCAGGCTTTCATACAAGACCAAAATGACAGCTAAAGTCCAAACAACAGAGGAGAAATCAATGTTAGTAATCAAGTCAGGAATAATCGCGAGTAAAACTTGTTTTTACTTTCATTTTTTAGCTGCATTCACAGCATCCCGATTTCTATCAGTGATATCTTCGTCTGTCCTGAACATATTGGTATGTCATGTTGGTATTGTCTGAAAGCTTGGAATGTCAGCTTTCAAACAAGACCAGTTGCATGTTTCTAGCTGCTACCATTCAGGAGGTAGCAGCATCTAAAGCAGCCCTCCCCCTCCAGTTAGCTACTTTTCTTACTGCCGGAGCTGGACTGGGTTAAAGGGGTTTCTGAGAGTTTTTTTTTTTTTTAATGATAACCTATCCTCTGGGTCTAACGCTTAGGGCCCCTGCCGATCAGCTGTTTGAGAAGACTCTGGTGATTGCAGTAGCGCCGCAGCCTTCTTGCAGCTTTGCCTAGGCCATGTGACATCACGTTCATATGGCCTAGGCGCAGCTCAGCCCCATAGAAGTGAAATGGGCTGAGCTGCAATACCAAGCACGGCCACTATACAATGTACGGCGCTGTGCTTGGCGAGCAGAGAGAAGGCCACGGCTACTGCAAGCACTGGTGCCTTCTCAGACAGCTGATCAGCGGGGGTCCCGGGTGTCGGACCCCCACTGATCAGATACCGATGACCTATCCAGAGGATAGGAGCTAAGCTCTGTACAGTTGAATGGAGCTTAGCCCCGCCCAGGCCAGTGATACTAGTCGTGACGTCACTGGGCCTGAGGAAAACGAAGAGAAGCCGGCGGCGCTCCTGCAGTGCCGCTGCCTTCTCAAATAGCTGATCAGCGAGGGTCCCGGGGGGTCGGACCCCCACCGATCAGATACTGATCATCAGTTTAAAAGAACTGCAGAACCCCTTTAACCCCTTCCTGATGCAGCAAATTTCCTTTTTAATTTTTTACTCCCTGCCTTATATTTTTGTATATTTATGGAGTTTTGTGAGGGCTCGTTTTTTTTTGCAGGGCGATCTATTATTTTTTTCACTGATATGATTTTGGGATGTTTATGACTTTTGTAGAGGGGCTGCGCAGTAAAATGACACTTTTTCAGATGATGGTGTAAGCAAATTAACTCCTATCAGCCAAATTCAACAGGCAACAGAAACCAAAAGTATAGGCAAACATAAAAAGTGTAATATCTTATCAGAGAAAAATGCCCCTTTCTGCACTTATCAGTCTGCTTTCATCGTCCCTCTGCTGAATCTGTCTTGAGAGACCAAAGACAGACTATCAGCTCACTGAGGGACCAGATTACAGCTCCCATAGAAGTCTATGGGGGGGGGGTGACTATCACAGCCCATACTAATAGCTCTGTTATCCCCTTCCTTTGCCGCACAGAGGACCTGTTCCTGTGGGATATGCCTATAACCGATTGTATTCTAACTTTCTTCGGCTGAGTTCACACTTCAGGTATTTGGTCAGTTATTTCCATCAGTTATTATGAGCCAAAACCAGGAGTGGCACCTGATCTCTGAAGGCGTCACTACTGGTTTTGGCACAAAATAACTGATGTAAATAACTGACCAAATAACTGAAGTGTGAACTCAGCCTTAACTGAACCTTAACTCATTCTGGCAGCAATGCAAGGGTTAAACCATATTTTGGTCCTGTGTTCAGCTGTAAGGCTGCTTACAATGTGTTAATCTGCTTCTGCTATACACACCACGCTGTTTGCCTCATTCTCTGCTTTTGTGTCAGTGTGCTAACCTATGCTTGTACCAAGCGTGGTCCTTCTCAGGTCTGGTGCAGTTTCTGATGCCATCTTGCCCAGTCATATGTCATGCCAAGCTACAGCTCAGCAGAGTACAGCACCACTACAGCTCAGCTACTTCAGGTGTTTGAGCTCTGCTTCATCACTGCACATCCACAGCTCAGCATAGTACAGCACCACTACAGCTCAGCTACTTCAGGCGTTTGAACTCTGCTTTATCTTTTTCTTTCTGTTAACGGGCTGTGCTCTTTTTATTTTAGATTATTGGCAGCCGAGGTTCTAGTGAAATAGACGGCATGGACTCGATGCGCAAAGAGTCCAGTATAATCGGAGTTTCAATTTTTAACTCCACTAAGGTAATACCAGCTAACGACCAGTATCACAATGAAGTATTACGGCTCCGGGTCTGCACCACACACAGATCTGTATGTAGTGTGCCAGATAGTACTGCCTCCCTGTCTCTTCCTGTAAATGATGGAGGTACAGATAGTACTGCCTCCCTGTCTCTTCCTGTAAATGATGGAGGTACAGATAGTACTGCCTCCCTGTCTCTTCCTGTAAATGATGTAGGTACAGATAGTACTGCCTCCCTGTCTCTCCGTGTCAATTATGTAGGTACAGATAGTACTGCCTCCCTGTAAATGATGTAGGTACAGATAGTACTGCCTCCCTGTCTCTTCCTATAAATGATGTAGGTACAGATAGTACTGCCTCCCTGTCTCTCCGTGTCAATTATGTAGGTACAGATAGTACTGCCTCCCTGTAAATGATGTAGGTACAGATAGTACTGCCTCCCTGTCTCTTCCTATAAATGATGTAGGTACAGATAGTACTGCCTCCCTGTCTCTCCGTGTCAATTATGTAGGTACAGATAGTACTGCCTCCCTGTAAATGATGTAGGTACAGATAGTACAGCCTCCCTGTCTCTCCCTATAAATGATGTAGGTACAGATAGTACTGCCTCCCTGTCTCTCCCTATAAATGATGTAGGTACAGATAGTACTGCCTCCCTGTCTCGCTCTGTAAATGATATAGGTACAGATAGTACTGCCTCCCTGTCTCTCCTATAAATGATGTAAGTACAGATAGTACTGCCTCTCTGTCTCTCTCTGTAAATGATGTAGGTACAGATAGTACTGCCTCCCTGTCTCTCTCTGTAAATGATGTAGGTACAGATAGTACTGCCTCTCCCTATAAATGATGTAAGTACAGATAGTACTGCCTCTCCCTATAAATGATGGAGGTACAGATAGTACTGCTTTCCTGTCTCTACCTGTAAATGATGTAGGTACAGATAGTACTGCCTCCCTGTAAATGATGTAGGTACAGATAGTGCTGCCTCCCTGTCTCTCCCTGTAAATGATGTAGGTACAGATAGTACTGCCTCCCTGTCTCTCCCTGTAAATGATGTAGGTACAGATAGTGCTGCCTCCCTGTCTCTCCCTGTAAATGATGTAGGTACAGATAGTACTGCCTCCCTGCCTCTCCCTATAAATGATGTAAGTACAGATAGTACTGCATAATGTCTGTGCTTCTTTGTACAATCATAAATGTAAAAGAGCAGGTCTTTTTTGGGCTCCCCTAATGTAGTCATATTATTCCGTTTCAGCCGCACAGCTAGATGCATTTCTCTCACAAGCAGTAGGTGTCTCCCTTCTCAGGAATCTGCCATTACTAGATGCAATGACCTCACTTCCCACTATATTTGTTTTCTTCTAGGGGGCTCAGAAAGCTGATAAGAAGGGAGAGATCAGACTTTCAGACACACAGGAGCTTCTCCGCTCTTCAAAAGTTGTGTAGAGTCAGTGCTTCTATCAGGCTCAGGAGCTCAGCCAGCTCTGACACGCCCTGACTTCCACACTGCCATACGAGCAGCTTCTACCCTCGCCTACTGTCTCCCTCCCTCTGGTGGGCAGTGTCCTCTCTCCCTCCTGGTCTGTCACTGAGCCATGTTGTTTCTGGTTTTAGGAGGATGAGAAGGAGGCCGCCGCTGCGCTCTTCGGGGGAATGGAGAGCGGATGGCTGAGACCACTGATCGGGCCTGAGTATCCATTGGAGAAGGCAGCTCAGGCCCATGAAGACATCATCCAGAAGAGCGGCGCCACCGGCAAGATGGTCCTTGTAATGTGAGCCGTCCTCTGGGCCGGATTTCAGATTTGGACTCGCCGCCTGAGGATCACCTGGTGCTTTATACTTCAGATCCTTCTCGATTCCAGCATTAAAATGTTCCAAACTTTTTAAAGGGGGCGTTGTTTTTATTATATTTTCACGTAAGACTGGAGACACACTTTGCACCCCAGAGGCCTGGAGCTGCCTGTAAGTGATATCAGACATACACAGGCGGGGTCATTGCCAAAATGGTGCAAATTGTACATGACCATATTAAAAGGGGAGAAGACGATGGGTCACCAGTTCCTTAAAGGGGTCCTCTCACTTCAGTAAGTGGCATTTATCATGTAGAGAAAGTTAGTACAAGACACTTACTAATGTATTGTGATTGTCCATATTGCTTCCTTTGCTGGCTGGATTCATTTTACCATCACGTTATACACCGCTCGTTTCCATGGTTACGACCACCCTGCAATCCATCAGTGGTGGTCGTGCTTGCACAATATAGGAAAATGTGCCGGCCTCTCTGGTGGCCGGGACCATGGGAGCGCACATAGGCTGGTGCTTTTTCCTACAGTGTGCAAGCACGGCCACCACTGATGGATTGCAGGGTGGTCGTAACCATGGAAACGAGCAGTGTATAATGTAATGGAAAAATGAATCCAGCCACCAAAGGAGGCAATATGGACAATCACAATACATTAGTAAGTGCCTTGTATTACCTTTCTCTACATGATAAATGTCACTTACTGAAGTGAGAGGACCCCTTTAAGAAACATCTTCTCCCCTTTAAAGGGCATCTGTCAGCAGATTTGTACCTATGACACTGGCTGACCTGTTACATGTGCACTTGGCAGCTGAAGACATCTGTGTTGGTCCCATGTTCATATGTGTCCTCATTTCTGAGAAAAATTTGGTTTTAATATATGGAAATGAGCCTCTAGGAGCAACGTGGGCGTTACCATTACACCTAGAGACTCTGCTCTCTCTGCAACTGCCGCACCCTCTGCACTTTGATTGATAGAGACAGGCAGTGTAAACATCATCACACCTGGTCCTGTCAATCAAAGTGCAGAGGGTGCGGCAGTTGCAGAGAGAGCAGAGCCTCTAGGTGTAATGGTAACGCCCCTGTTGCTCCTAGAGGCTCATTTGCATATATTAAAACATTATTTTTCTCAGTAATGCGGACACATATGAACATGGGACCAACACAGATGTCTTCAGCTTATCAGAAGATGAAGAAAATATCTCATAAGAGATAACTCACCAGCTAATCATTGTAATCATGGCATTCTGTATAATGAGGGCATCGCAGGGAGTCCAAACATCCCCCCCTCCGACAGCCAGCATTCCCTCATAATGAGACCCTCTCATTCCGGGACTCCGACACCGGTCATATTTGGTACCAGAATGATCGGACTGATGGAATATGTGTTATTAAAACATGTCGGTGCCCGGATATCCATTAATGTGGACGGGGAGAGACGTTTTATTAATATTTAATGTCTGCCAGCGGAGGGACAGAGGTGGAGCCTGCACCGGTAATGAGGACCATCCCAGAAGGCAGGGACGAGAATGGGAGGAGACTCCTCTCAGCTCCACCCTCTGCCGAAGGGGGATATAAATGTGGGATCTGGAACCTGTCATTGACACAATTTGGGGATCCCATTAGCATTGGGTTCTGTTCCACGTCCTCCTGTCCCCAGAAATCAGAACGGACTCTGATCACACAATTCGTGGAGCAGTAAGAACCTTTCTGGTTTTATCCTTTTACTTTTATAACTATTTTGTGCGTCTTATTTGTTGTAACTTTTATAACTTGGATAACTTGTGCCCTGAACGATCCCAGTAACCTCCATTTATAGTGTATGAGTGCGGTTACATTGTATTTACTATAATTGTGGCCCGTGCTACTGTGAGCCTGATTGTGAGGGGGCGCTGTGGGGTTTTCTATCAGCCCCTAATTAATAGGTGTATTATTATAAATGCTATGGATGATGTTAGTGTGTTGGGGAGCATGAAAAGCTGTGTCAGGTGTGATCTAGGCTCAATCTGAGGCCTGAGTGTATGGACGAGAGAGACTGCTCCCCATGTTCCCCCCTCTCTCTCACAGACTGCTCCCCATGTTCCCCCCTCTCTCTCACAGACTGCTCCCCATCTCTCTCACAGACTGCTCTCCATGTCCCCCCCCTTTCCTTACAGACTGCTCTCCATGTTCCCCTCTCTCTCTCACAGACTGCTCTCCATGTTCCCCCCCTTCCTTACAGACTGCTCTCCATGTTCCCCTCTCTCACAGACTGCTCCCCATCTCTCTCACAGACTGCTCTCCATGTCCCCCCTCCTTCCTTACAGACTGCTCCCCATGTTCCCCTCTCTCACAGACTGCTCTCCATGTCCCCCCTCCTTCCTTACAGACTGCTCCCCATGCTCCCCCCTCTCTCTCACAGACTGCTCCCCATGCTCCCCCCTCTCTCTCACAGACTGCTCCCCATGTTCCCCCCTCTCTCTCACAGACTGCTCCCCATGCTCCCCCCTCTCTCTCACAGACTGCTCCCCATGTTCACCCCTCTCTCTCTCACAGACTGCTCCCCATGTTCCCCCCTCTCTCAGACTGCTCCCCATGTCCCCCCCACAGCTGCCTCCTCTACTCCATAGGACCGCACTGAGGACAAGCGCCGCCCCCTCCATGCTGGTCATGTGACCGCACGCCCACGTGACTTTTCTCTCTGCCTCTCTATTCCAGGCTGACTGCAGCGGGGTCGGTGACAGCTGGAGGTGAGAGCAGCGGGGCCGGGGAGCTGTGTGCATGCTGGGCTGACAGAGGACTGCTGAGACTTGTAGTGTTACACGTGAACTCGTGGAACTGCGCGTGTCATTCCACCTACTCACTCTGTAGAACCACAAGTCTCAGCGTGCCTCCTGCAGGTGGCTGATCTGATCTACCTACAGGACACTAGATCTGAGCTGCAGCCTTTATATTCGCTGTAAGTAACGGAGAGGAGCCCCAGATAATATTTCTTTGCCAGTGGAGCAGAGGCAGTGGGTCCTGAGCAAAGGTTCTGTGTACAAAATATGCACATTCCAGGCATAGCACTGGGTTACTAATTATTTCACGATTTGCTGTTGCTCGCGCTGTATACTGTGTCCTCAGATGTAGCAAAGCTGAGTTTGTCATGTCGTATGTGTCAGATATGACCTTGCACTGTTCGTCCACGCTTTTTCTTTAATTTATAGAAGTGTCTACTGTCTAAAAATCATGGTGGCCCCCACCACTAGGGGGAGCAATTCCTATGTAATTGTATACAGGTCAGACCCCGAAGAGGTGGAAGCGGGCTCGGGCTGCCATGATTTTTGCAAGGAATGAAAGATTGGGGGAGAGCACGAGGTACACATTAACCCGCTACTGACCAGCGCCTTTTTACAGCCATCCGGTCTAAGGCGTCCATGCACATTAAAGAGCTATCCAACGTGCACATGCATGCTCAAATCAGCCAAGCATGCATGTGTCCTGAACAGGGAGAGTGGAGAAGGCCGATGTCAGACGGGTAGCAGCTTATTGCTCCAAGAACAGGAGGATCAGGCATGTTGAAATCTAACTGTCTGATCCCCATCTCCAAAAACATGCACCAAAAGATGCAAACAAACTGGGGGAAGCCATTTGATTAATGTCCCCCACAGTGTGTTAGAACTTGTCACATGACAGAAGATTGGGGATCAGGTGATACATTGTAACGGTTGCAGGCCTTCGTGGATTGTGAAGAGGGGAGTGGTTTTTAGGCTGATCTTGGGGTCACATGACCAGCGCCTGTTATATCAGTACATGAGTATATATTATAGCGGTATGTATGTGTTTGTGTTTCTCATAGACAAGTATGGCTTCTGTGGGGAGGTTTATGCGAACTATTCGGGTCTCGGAGTTTGGCGCGCCTGAGGTCCTGAAGCTGCTGTCGGATGTCCCAGTTCCTTCCCCAGGAGAGAACCAGGTACTGGTGCCTTGCCTAAAGTGAAGCTGCAGTTTAGAGCATAGTGGATAATTTCTTAAAGAGGTTTTACCAACCTCTCAATATTGATGACCGACACCCCACCCCCCAGGATCAGAACCGGGGAGCAGGAAGCACAGTGCCTTCTGAAGGTTAGTGACCTTCCTGGGTTACTGCAGCTCAGCTCCCATTGAAGTGAATGGAAACTGCAGTAACCTGGGGGGGGGGGTTGGGGTTGTCGGACCCTAACGATCTATCCTCATCAATATCAGGAGCCCTTTATAGTCAACAGATTTGGCTGACCTGTTACATGTGCACTTGGCAGCTGAAGGCATCTGTGTTGGTCCCATGTTCATATGTGTCCGCATTGCTGAGAAAAATGATGTTTTAATATATGCAAATGAGCCTCTAGGAGCAACGGGGGCGTTACCATTACACCTAGAGGTTCTGCTCTCTCTGCAACTGCTGCGTCCTCTGCACTTTGACCAGACCAGGCAGTATAAAAGTCATCACGATTGGCCCTGTCAATCAAAGTGCAGAGGACGCAACAGTTGCAGAGAGAGCAGAGCCTCTAGGTGTAATGGTAACGCCCCCGTTGCTCCTAGAGGCTCATTTGCATATATTAAAACATAATTTTTCTCAGCAATGTGGACACATATGAACATGGGACCAACACAGATGTTTTCAGCTGCCAAGTTCACATGTAACAGGTCAGCCAGTGTCATAGGTACAAAACTGCTGACAGATGCCCTTTAAAGAGCACCGTCACCTCCCCTGACATGTCTGTTTTAGTAACTTCTTGCATTCCCCATGTAATAACAATTCTGAAGCACCTATTCTTATGACTCTATGTTGTGCCATTCCTCTACTATTCTTGCTAGAAATTTATGGATAAAGATCCAGTTGGGGTGTGTGTCCCTGCACAGTCTGACTATCCAATCAGTGCTGCCAGTGCCAGACTGTTCAGAGACACCCCCCCCCCCGCCAAACCGGTACCTTTTTCCATACACTTCTAGCAGGAATAATAGAGGAATGGCACAACATAGAGTCTTAAGAATAGATTCTCCAGAATTGTTATTACATGGGGAATGCAAGTAGTTATAAAAACAGCCGTGTCAGGAGAGGGGGCGGTTCCTCTTTAAAGTGTAACCCCACTCATGAAATTAAAACTCTATTGTGAATGCAGATAAAGCAGTTGTCTGATATTAACAAAAAGAATCTATAAATGGCGCCACCGTCATCCATGGGCTGCGCCTGGTACTGCAGCTCAGCGACCTTCAAGTGGATAGAATTCAGCTGCAATACCAGACATAGACTGTGAACTAGAGTGGCGCTGTTTTTGGAAACATATTTTTTTTAAGTACCTTCAAGCAAGCCCCTTTACCCGAATAGCCCATTCCCTCAATGTCATGCCCACTGGAGTCCAGGGAGCTGTAGAGCTTTCCCTGGTCTGTCTGTGACATGGAGGGAACACTGTGGTGACCGGTGATAACATGGGAGGCTTCACTATAAGACCAGCCATTGAGTGTTCAGACCCATGATGCTTTGCAGCATTCAGACTTCCAAGCCACGACTGTTATTTATTTATTTATTTATTTATTTATTTATTTATTTATTTATTGTTTATTTTTTGTTATTGTTTTTATATTCACACGCATTCTACTATAGGTTTACCGGCCCTTTAAGAAATAAGTCCCCATAGCCTCCTGTTGTCCTGTATCTCAGAAGCCAAGTGAAAGGAACGTACCCCCTGATGAAGACGGTTCCCAAAGCGAGCAGTGTCTTCCCCTCGCCAGCAGGAGCCGGCTACGCCCTTGTACCTCAGATCAGTAATTATTATTTTGTTTTTGATGTAAAGGTTTTAATTCGTGTGCGAGCGGCCGGTGTTAACCCCGTGGACACCTACATCCGAGCCGGTGTCTATGCCCGGAAACCCAACTTACCTTACACACCCGGTTCTGACGTGTCAGGAATCGTGGAGGAAGTTGGCAAAAACGTGACCACGTTTAAGGTAAGCAGTGTGTTTTCTTAAAGGGGTTCTCCGCTTGGCACAATCTCTCGTTGTTGTATTGTCTCCTGACAATAAGCTGATCACAAAGGGTCTTAGTGCTGGGACCCCCAGGGATCAGCTGTAATTTTGAGGAAACCCAGCAGGGTTCAGTTTCCCTGCAGCGCCACCACAGGAGGAAAGAAGCATTACATTGCGTCCATTCATATCAGTGGGTTGTCTGTGTAATGTAGGACAGGACGGGTCCTCCAGAGCGACAGACACTCTTTATAGCCACTCTGCGTAATAAATGAGGGTCTTATTAACTCAGAATTCCCCCTATAGGGTGTATGTAAATGGGTTTTCTAAAAAAAAAAAATTTCCCCTTGTACATTCTTATTTAGCCACTTGGTGGCGCTGTTGTTTATCAGTTTTACACAGTATTCAGTCCTTATGCTCTATTATGGCAGCGCCATGCGTCCGGTTGTGTCCGTGTTTGGTACTGCACCTCAGGCCTATTGTACATAAACAGTGTACAGTACATTCGTTTTTCCCAGACTCCTCATGGCGTTACATAATCTGTCAGATCAGCGGTGATCGTATTTTAATATATATTTTATTATCTTTTTGGTCTTTCATGTTTTATACAGAAAGGAGATCGCGTGTTCACCAACAATACAATCACGGGGGGATATGCGGAGTTCGCCGTCGCCTCTGAGGATACGGTGTACCAACTGCCCGAGCAGCTGAGCTTTCAGCAGGGAGCCGCCATATCTGTTCCGTACTTCACGGCCTACAGGGCTCTGTTTACAAAGTAAGCTCTATAAGCGTATAGTGTATACTAGAAAGGCGCAGAACGTTACGTCATCCTTTATGTGAAGAGCACAAGTGATTATGATATTGATACATAGATACACATATATATATAATGTATGTATCAATATCATAATCGCTTGTGCTGTTTATATAATGGTTATTGATTGGAGGATGTAACGCTCTGCACCTTTCTGATATACACGTTATCATAGGCTACAATCTGTCTGCAGAGCATTACATCTTTCACTTTTTTGGTCATCTAGAGCACAGGGCAAACCCGGAGAGGTGGTCCTCGTACATGGTGCCAGTGGGGGGGTAAGTAATGTGATCTCACGAAAGTGAATATAAACCACTGAGTCGTCCTTTTCTATAAAGCTGCTTAAAATTATATTGTGTTTTAGGTCTTTGTTATTGAATAGCTTAAGGATTATAAGACTCCCAATTTTAGAAAGAATATATTGGAACGGGGAGAGGGTGTTTCAGAACAATTTTGGTGTTCAAGGATAGAAGAGGGGTTAATGTATGCTTATTTGATGGTCTGTTGCAGTGAAGGTGCTAATACCAGCTTCCCTGGTGGTCTAGGGTAGTGGTGTCAGCACCAGTTTCCTTAGGCTACATTCACATGTCCGTTTAAAACATCCGCAATCTATCCGCATCCGTTCCGCAATTGTGGACGGATTTTGCGGATCCATTCATTTCAATGGGTCCTGATAATCTACGGACATTGCACCGTATGTTGTCCGCATCCGTTAATCTGTTCCGTTCCGTTTTGCGGATCCGCAAACAGAAATCCTCCTGTCCTACTTTTCTCCCGAATTGCGGTCCGTAGCACAATGAAAGTCTATGGATCCGCAAAAAATGCGGAAGACATGCGGAAAGGCATCCGCATGTCATCTGTATTTGCGGATTCCGTTCCAGGAGGGCTGAAAAAAAAAGATGTTATTCATTCTTCCGTTTTTTGCGGATCCGCAAAAAACGGATGACATATGGATACATCCTTTCCGTTTTTTACGGAAAAACGGAATGGATGTCCTGGAAAAACTGAGCTTTTTGCGGAACAACTGATCCGCAAAAAACTGACCGTTTTTCAGGATGTGCACACATACGGACGTGTGAATGTAGCCTTAATGGCATAAGGTAGTGGACGTGTTTATCCCACATTCCTTGATGGTCTATTGTAGTGGAGATGTTTATACCACTTTTCTCTGGTGGTCTAGGGTAGTGGAGGGGTTAATACCACTTTCCCTGGTGGTCTAGGGTAGTGGAGGGGTTAATACCACTTTCCCTGGTGGTCTAGGGTAGTGGAGGGGTTAATACCACTTTTCTCTGGTGGTCTAGGGTAGTGGAGGGGTTTATGCCACCTCCCCTGGTCGTTTAGGTTAGTGTTAGCACCAGTTTTTGGTTCATGATATATGGTAGTGGAAATCTTTATACCAGCTTCCCTGGTGATCAAGGGTAGTAGAGGTCTTTATACCATCTTCCCTGGTGGTGTAGGGTAATGGAGGTGTTAGCACCACTTTCCTTAACAGTATAAGGTAGTGGAGGGGTTTATACTACCTTCCCTGGTGGTCTAAGGTAGAAGAAGGGCTAGTGCCAGCCTCACTTATAGTATGTGGCAGAAGAAGAAGGGTTAATGTCTTCTTCCCCTATGGCCAAGGACAGTGGAAGGGTTAATTTTACCTTCTCTGAAAGGACATCACCTTTTTCCAAATGCAGGTGGCACATCAGTCTGCTGATTGCTGCAGGTCCTGCACCCCTAGCAGGCGGTGGAATTTGCAGGGAAAGCCACGGCCAGCTGGGCATTTTCCTTGCAGCGACCTCTAGAGGAGAAATGTCATATTACATGGTGCCATCCATGCAATACCAGATTGTAATACAACATTACAGGAGCCGCTCTCATAGAGAGACTGTCTGTTTTGGCTTATAGATGGGGGGAGGGGGGATATGGACGTGATGTCTTCATAAGACTCCCCATGTAATGCTTCCCCGGTGTAGGGCAGTAGAGGGGAGGACGGAGATGTGGACTAGGAGACAAAGGCACTTGTTTCTTTCCTACTAAAAACATGCTCGGCTTACCTCTGATTTTCTTCCCGTGCAGGTGGGGATAGCAGCTTGTCAGATTGCCAGGGCCTATGGATTCAAGGTATTTGGGACTGCTGGCAGCCCTGAAGGGTTAAATCTAGTTTTACAAAATGGAGCCCACAAGGCGTTCAACCACAAAGAGAAGGATTACATCGAGAAGATTCAGGTAAGAGTCCATAAGGTATTGGACCCGTAGACCCATCATCTGGTGGAAGCGTCAGATGGAAGCTGTGATTTATTATGGAGATGTGAAGGTTGTGCTTTCTAACATTTAGGAGGCTGCAGGAGAAGAAGGGGTTAATATCATCCTGGAGATGTTGTCCAATGTTAACCTGAGCAATGACCTGAAACTCCTATCGATTGGCGGCCGAGTGATTGTAAGTGCCCCCCCTTCTTATCCGGTCCTGTGTCCTACCCCCACATGACACATCTGCTCCCCCCTCTTATAGTTACTCACCTCCCCAATTCACAGACCCTAACAATTCCAAGAGATAAGATTTTTGGGGGTCACAGACTGCAACATTTAGGTTTTCATATTACAGGCTGTGTTCCTTTATTCTAGGTTATTGGCTGCCGAGGTTCTATTGAAATTAACCCCAGAGACACCATGGCCAAGGAGTCCAGCATCATCGGGTGTTCACTCTTCAGCTCCACTAAGGTAATAACTGATCAAGTTCAGGATCAGTCTGGTTGTTTCTCCCTGTAAATGATGTAGGTATAGATAGTACTGCCTCCCTGTCTCTCCCAGTATATGATGAAGGTACAGATAGTACTGCCTCCCTGTCTCTCCCTGTAAATGATGCAGGTACAGATAGTACTGCCTCCCTGTCTCTCCCTGTAAATGATGGAGGTACAGATAGCACTGCCTCCCTGTCTCTCCCAGTATATGATGGAGGTACAGATAGCACTGCCTCCCTGTCTCTTCCTGTAAATGATGTAGGTACAGATAGTACTGCCTCCCTGTCTCTCCCTGTAACTGATGTAGGTACAGATAGTACTGCCTCCCTGTAACTGATGTAGGTACAGATAGCACTGCCTCCCTGTCTCTTCCTGTAAATGATGTAGGTACAGATATCACTGCCTCTTCCTGTAAATGATGTAGGTACAGATAGTACTGCCTCCCTGTCTCTTCCTGTAAATGATGTAGGTACAGATATCACTGCCTCTTCCTGTAAATGATGTAGGTACAGATAGTACTGCCTCCCTGCCTCTTCCTGTAACTGATGTAGGTACAGATAGTACTGCCTCCCTGTCTCTTCCTGTAAATGATGTAGGTACAGATATCACTGCCTCTTCCTGTAAATGATGTAGGTACAGATAGTACTGCCTCCCTGTCTCTTCCTGTAAATGATGTAGGTACAGATAGTACTGCCTCCCTGTAAATGATGTAGGTACAGATATCACTGCCTCTTCCTGTAAATGATGTAGATACAGATAGTACTGCCTCCCTGTCTCTCCCTGTAAATGATGTAGATACAGATAGTACTGCCTCCCTGTAAATGATGTAGGTACAGATAGTACTGCCTCCCTGTCTCTCCCTGTAAATGATGTAGATACAGATATCACTGCCTCTTCCTGTAAATGATGTAGGTACAGATAGTACTGCCTCTTCCTGTAAATGATGTAGGTACAGATAGTACTGCCTCTTCCTGTAAATGATGTAGGTACAGATAGTACTGCCTCCTTGTCTCCTTTTTATGAAGAGTTTTTTTTTAACTTTTAAATAAAGAGCTTTTTGATTTTAGGATGATTGGAAGGAGGCCTCAGCTGCCCTCTTTAAGGGAATGGAGAGCGGATGGCTAAAACCATTGATTGGGCCTGAGTATCCATTGGAGAAAGCCCCTCAGGCCCATCAGGACATCATCCAGAACAGCGGCGCCACCGGCAAGATGATCTTTGTCCTGTGAGCTGTCGATCTGATTTACTGCGCTGATAAATCCAAGATGTGAAAACCAACATGGAGGACCCCCCGGTGCTTCCTCGGTTCTTTTATGGTGCTTGATCAAAATCTTAAAAAAAAAAAAATAAGGCCCTGATTTATCATTGGGATACTACTTGTAGAGTGTCTTTACATACTGTATGTCCATTACTGCTAAGTTAGGGTATGATCACATCTGCGGCATGCCTGGAAAGTGGTCGCTGGTCCCCATTATAGTCTATGGAGATCTGGTGTTGAACTGTACAATCTGACAATGCTGGATCCGGTGAGATCAGGCAGGGTACTCTCTGCCAGATCCACTGCCACATATGTGACCGTACCCTGAGCAGCAGATTCATCAATAGGCCTCACTTTGCTTGGTAAATTAGGTGCACTAAGACAATCCAGATTCACATTCTGCCAGAGTCTGCCGCCGCCACTGCTGATGTAAACCTTCCTGATCCACCAACAGTCAGCCATGGAGCCCGGAAAGCCTGGAGTAGGAGCGGAATCAGTGGCTTATTTTTTTGTGGAAATAATAATACATTACCAAATAAAAAAAATAGTTGACAATGCGTCCTTCCGCTTCTGCCACCCGAGCTCCAGACCCTGTGGGCCTATTGGGTGTATTGACATCAGTGATAATGAGAGCAGCTCAGCCGGTTACAGATCGGGGTAGATTCGATACGAACCTTGGAAATTTTTTACACCGAAGCGAATCCGAATATTTTCAGATTCGCTTCGGAAGATTAGTCTAAAATTTTTGTACGCATCATATAATTAGTACGCTAATGCTACGCATCTGATAATCTGTATCCTAATGCCTACATATTCAGTTAAGTAGCGTACTTGTACTGTATATTCGTTCTTTGTGCGAGCCTAGACAATAATACGCTAAAGCTTTGTACGCACTTTGTACGCTCAGGCGTAAGTATTTAAGGGAATGTTCACTGAACACGACAGAATAACGAATGATTTGTACGCAGCTTCGACCGAATAGCTGCATATTCGTACGAATCTTTTAAAAAAATTCGACTAAGCGAATTTTGGATAATTTGCTCATCTCTAGTAGTAAGGCTACTTTCACACTGGCGGTTTTGCTGGATCCGTCAGGGTTTAGCAAAAACGCTTTCGTTACTGATTATGCAACTTAAGCATCCGTTATGAACGGATCCGGTTGTATTATCTTTAACATTGCCAAGACGGATCCGTCATGAACTCAATTGAAAGTCAGTGGAGGACGGATGCGTTTTCTATTGTCAGATTGTGTCAGAATAAACGGATCCGTCCCATTGACTTGCATTGTGGGTCATGACTGATCCGTCTTGCTCTGCATCCCAGGACAGAAAGTAAACCGCAGCATGCTGCTCTCCGGTATGAGAACGGTACGGAAGGCATTTTGGAGCGCTCCGTTCTGTTCAGTTACGTTTTGTCCCCATTGACAATGAATGGGGACAAAACGGAAGCGTTTTTTTTTTTTTTCCAGTATTGAGACCCTATGACGGATTTCAATACTGGAAAATATTAACGCTGGTGTGAAAGTAGCCTAAAACACATGTATTGCTGTAATTGTCCTAACATGTGGAATAAGGCTGCTTTGTCATTTTTAGGGCACAGTGAACACCATAAACCCAAGACACCATGGCGGGATTGTGTTTTGTTTTATTTTCCAATTTCAACCCAATATCAGTAAATTAAATGGTGCCATTAAAAATAATTATTGGCCTAGTCCATAAGGGGTTAACCCAGAAGTCTACAGATGTGGCCAGTCTTAGAAGAACATTCGGTGCGCCATTAGCGTGATTTTTCACATTCTGCACGTATTGTAGTTTCCTTGCATAGAACATAACGTAAAGGGGTTCTCTGCTTTTCATATATTCCTCAGGATAGGTCGTTAAAGGCGTTCTGCAGTTCTTTTAAGCTCCATTCACATGTCCTGTTTTTCTTTCCTGATCTGGATCCATTCATTTCAATGGGTCCTGAAAAAATCAGGATCGAATCAGGAAAGAAAAACAGGACGTGTGAATGGAGCCTTAAACTGATGATGTATCCTCTGGAATAGGTCATCAGCATCTGATCGGCGGCGGTCCGACACCCAGGACCCCCGCTGATCAGCTGTTTGAGAAGGCAGCGGCGCTGCAGGAGTGCTGCAGACTTCTCTGTGTTTTCCTCAGGCCCAGTGATGTCACAACTACTATCACTGGCCTGGGCGGGGCTAAGCTCTGTTCACATAAATGGAGCTTAGCCCCGCCCAGGCCAGTGATACTAGTCGTGACGTCACTGCAGTAAACAGTGAGAAGGCCGCAGCACTCCTAGAGCGCTGTTGCCTTCTCAAACAGCTGATCGGTGGGGATCCCGGGTGTCGGACCTCCACCAACCAGATGCTGATTATCTATCCAGAGGATAGATCATCAGTTTAAAAGACCTGCAGAACCCCTTTAATATCAGACCAGCCATCAGCTGTGTGAAGAGAATGCAGGACTCGTACCAGGCTGTGTTCTCTTCTCTCGCTGGCGACCTTGTAGCAGAATGCAGTTATATTACAGCTCCTCTGTCCCGTTCACTTGATCTGAAGGAGATGTAAATACAACTGCTCCTTCATATTCAAGTGAATGGCACAGAGGAGCTGTAATTATACTGCTCGCTGCAGCAGTGTTGACAGGGAGCAGGTAAACAGAGCAGAGAACGCAGCCTCGTATGCGTCCTGTGTTCCCTTCATACAGATGCCGGCCGGCTCCCCACTGATCTGAAATGACCTATGCTGAGGAGAAGTCATCAATATAGGAAATGGGGAGAACCCCTTTAATTTTATATGCATGCAATTCCAGGTTTGGCCAGTAGATGGCAGCAAAGTGCAGAAAATTCTGCTGGGTCAGACTGCTGTACTGTATCTCTCATCCATTACAGCCGGGCTGAGGATTTAAAAAAAAAAAAAAAAGACATGGGGTCTAGCCAGCCAAGGTGAAGTCAACAGACAGTCCTCTCTACGGGCCTTTTTTTTTTTTTTTTTTTCCGTCCTGCATAAAAGAAACCAGACGGATCCGTTATGCTTGCCCAAAGACCTCTATTACGACTGATGGAAACTGAATGCTTCTAAAGGTTTCCGTTTTGAATTCCCTCTTACGAATTCCGTTATAACGGCGTTCATAACGCTGATGTGAACCCGCCCTTAGGCTGATACTGCTGAAATAACAGGGAACTGAAAATTCAATAATTCTGCACTGGTTCTAATCTTTAAAACAAGACCACCCAGAATTATCTCCAGTACATTGAACATTGGGAGATATAGCTGTTAGAAATCGTGTCGGGAGTGAAAGCAGCTGAAACCTGCTCCACCACGGTTGGATTTCTTGCGACTGCCGCGGTGATCCGATTAATTTCTGTGGGATCCCCGCTACTCAGGGATCCTGGCTGCGATGGGTGTCGCACAACAACTGTCACCATGTAGCCCTAGCCTAAAGGGGTATTCTGCTTGCATGAGATTATCCTCAATCCCAGCCGTCCGACCCCCAACGGTCACAAGAACCAGGGGCCCCGTACACCTGAAATGAATGGTAGTAGATTCATTAGAAGTGATTGGAGAGAGATATTTGGCCCTTCATTCTCTCTGTACAGGTGGGATGGGTGTTAGGGGACTATCAGTGTGGAGATCTCGGAGGAAACATCCGTATCTGACATTTATGGCATATCCTGTGGAGTCCCCCTTTAGGTCCCTGTTCACACTCCATTCTATTGCCTGTATTTATGATACAGCCATTGAAATCTGCAGCACTACTCCTGCTGTTAAAGTGGAACCCCAACGAGGCGTCATTTTGAGTCAGCAGGATCTGTGATGGCTCCTTTAAGAATGGAGGGCGTGACTCTAATGTGAACTGAGCCTAAGGCAGCGCGACGGCCCCGTTTCTAGGTCCAACCGTGGCTCATCTGATGCGTACTTGTGGCACCCTAATGATTTATGATGCAGCGAGTTCCTGCCTGATCCCTGGTCTGCTGTACTGTCAGATGAGACGCGGTCAGCCCGGGAGATGCCGCTGTCACATGAACAATTTGTCCTGCCTCACACTGACCATAGATGTCGCTTCTCCCCTTGAAAAAAAACAAAAAACGCAATTCTGCAACCGTTTTATAGGTTTTGTTTTTATGGCATTCCCTATATGGTAAAACTGACCAGTTACTTTTATTTTCTTGTATATGTGTATTTTTTTCTTGCGTTTTTATACTGAAAAAAAAAATCCTTGAAAAAATTATTTTTTTTCTTTTAGTTGCCATGTTCTGACCCCTATAACTCTCCCTGCATTTAGTTGCCATGTTCTGACCCCTATAACTCTCGCTGCAACTGTCGCACCTTCTGCACTTTGACAGGGCCAGCCATGATGACATTTTCGCTGCCTGGCCCTGTCAATCAAAGTGCAGAGGGCGCTGCATTTGCAGATAGACATGAGCCTCTAGGTGTAATGGTGACGCCCCTGTTGCTGCTAGAAACTCATTTGCATATAGTAAAACATCATTTTTCTCAGCAATGCGGACACATATGAACATGGGACCAACACAGATGTCTTCAGCAGCCAAGTGCACATGTAACAGGCCAGCCAGTGTCATAGGTACAAAACTGCTGACAGATGCCCTTTAAGAATCTATATCTATACGGTATATATGTAAAAACAGATTGCAAGCTCCTATAGCCCAGAGAGGGGCGTGCACACAGGCCTTCCTGTCTGCTGGTATCTAAGAGATCTGGTTGCAGGTTGTAAACAGACAATGGTTGTGTGACTCCAGCTCCTAGGGAACCGATGAATGACACAGGCAGCTCAGCCCAGCGCCGGGAACATGGCTGCTCATTGGACGCTGCCGCAGTGACTGGAGGGAGAGGCCGGTTTGCACTATGATTGGTCGTGCAATCTCCTTCCCACCTTGTGCAAAAGCATCATTCTGTGTCTCACCCTAGCAACTCGGGTGCCATCCGTCCGGAGAGAGGGAAGCGAGCAGGGAGACAGTCAGGGGGAATCCTGCACCTCTGCACCACTCTGTAACCCCTCAGCACCTGCATGCTCTGCGCCACCACCTGCAATCATGAGTCACCCAGAAATAGGGTAAGAAAATGGGGGTTATCCTCCTGAAAACTCCTACTCTCTCAGCTTGCCTGTGATTTAACCATTTCACTGCAGTCGACTATTCAAGGTCACCAGTCTGTAAACCTTTTGCACAAAAATTAACGTTTGAAGAACTACAATACCCATCATGTCCTATTGATTTGGAGAATGGCGTATCTGGGCAGCAGACTTCTGGGACTGCGGTTAAAGTGACAGCGCCAATTATTTACATAAAGTCTGTGTACGTAGGACTCTGTGGAAGTTCCTGCGCTGTCCCTTTAAATGATAGAAGTGTGACTGTCACTGGTTACAAAGTTGCAATTTTTGTTTACTGTTTTTGTTTTTTGTTGTGGGGGGTTAGATCCTTCCCCTTAGGGCTCATGCACTCGACTGTATGAAAAAACGGATCCACGGAAAATACGGATGACATCCGTGTCCATTCCGTATTTTGCAGAAGGGAACAGCTGGCCCCTATAGAACAGTCCTATCCTTGTCCGTAATGCGGACAAAAATAGGACATGCTCTATTTTTTTGCAGAACATAAATACGGACATATGGGAAACGGAATGCACACGGAGTACCATCCTGTTTTTTTGCCGACCCATTGAAATGAATGGTTCCGCATACGGTCTGCCCAAAAAAAACGGAACGGACACGGAAATAAAATACATTCGTGTGCATGAGCCCTTAGGGTCTGTTCACATCTCATTTTTGTTGTACGTAAAGCGGATATATTTAGACATACACTAAAAAAAAACGTACACAAATGTATGCAGTTCGGTGGTTAACTTTGACGGATGTGCGTACGTTTCAATATATTTGTGTCCGTTTATTTTTAACAACAATGTATACCTTTGTGCGAAACCTTTCTTTTTTTAAATAAAGATTTGCAGATTTGAAGGCATTATCTGGAAAAAAAAAACGGATAACTTTAACGGATGGAAACGTATTATCTTAAATTTCCATCTGTCTCCCATTCACTCCAATGTAAAAGAAAACGTATATGTTTCTATAAGAAAGACTAAAAAAAACGTACAGTAATGTAAACAGTGACAAACGGAGTCAAAAGTATTCACTTTTGAACTACTTTTGCCCAATTATAGTCTATGGGTACGTCATGCCATACGTTTCTATACGGTTTTTTTTTCTGTTTACAAGTGTATCAGCTTGACGTGCAGCGAAAACGAGATGTGAAGAGCCCCTTAAAGTGAAAAGTCAGGAAGGAAAATGCTCAAATAGATTGTAATGGTAAATGGGAATGTTTTAACCTTATTTGCAGAGTATTAGGAAATTGCTTGAATACCAATTCCCTAAAGGGACTTATCCCGCAGTACTGATAGTATGTAAGTGAATGGTGTGATAAATTATCATATATGTAGTCCAGTGGTCTCCAACCTGTGGCTCTCATGCTGTTGCAAAACTACAACTCCCAGGCAGTCAGGGACAGCTGGGAGTTGTAGTTTTGCAGCAGCTGGAGTACCACAGGCTGAAGATCACTGATATGAACTGTCAATGAGCTGCAGGGACGTCATTTGGTGGGATTATTTTTTCTAATAGAGATACTATAGTAAGCGATTGCTAGTTAAGCGATTCCCCTATGTAATCCATAGTTCGAAGCAGTCCTACACTTTGCTGGCCTGTCTCTATACTGCTTCCCGCCCAGAAGTCTCTGCAGTGTTTTATCTGATGTAATTAGGATTTTTAAAATCATTTTTCGGTTTTTATTCTATGATACTTGGAGATGATGTTTTACAGGAGTAAATACTTTTTTCTGTGGGGTCGTATGTATCATCTGCGGGGTCATGTCCGTCACCTTAGGGGTTGTGTATGTCATCTGGGAGGTTATGTCCGTTATCTGCAGGGTTGTGTATGTCATCTGGGAGGATATGCCCGTTTTCTGTGGTGTCGTATGTGTCATCTGCGGGGTCATGTCTGTCACCTTAGGGGTCATGTCCGTCATCTGAGGGGTTGTGTATGTCATCTGGGAGGTTATGTCCGTTATCTGTGGGGCGTGTTTGTAATGTTGTGGTTCGTGTCCGTAATCTGCACGATCATGTCTGTCATCTGGGAGGATATCTCCGTTCTCTGTGGGGTCATATGTTTCATCTGAAGGGTCATGTCCGTCATCTGGGGGGTTGTGTCTGTCAACTGGGAGGATATGTCCGTTCTTTGTGGGGTCTTATTCATCATGTGCGGGGTCATGTCCGTCATCTGAGGGGTCTTGTCCGGGTTATGTCTGTCAACTGGGGGGATCATGTCCGTCACATGTGGTGTTGTGTCTGTAATCTGCAGAGTCATGCCCATAATTTGCAGGGTCATGTCCGTCATGGCAGGGTCATGTACATCATTTGTGGGGTTCATGTCCATCATCTGTGTGGTCGTGTCCGTCATCTGGGGAGTTATGTCTATCATCTGGATGGTCACCTCCTTTATCTGGGGTGTAATGTCTGTCATCTGTGGGGTCATGTCCTTCATCTGCAGGGTGTACTTTCTACAGAATTGTTTTGCATAATACACTGAAGTACATATGTATTGAAGTGTATTATATCAGCAATTAAATCCCCTAACTTACCCTAATGGGACTTAAAAAGAAAATGGAAACTTGGTGCCAATTAAAACTTCAAGTCATCAAATCCCTCAAAGTCAGAAAAATAAAAAGTTGTGGTTCTCAGAACATGGTGACACAAAAACAAATTTATAAAAATTCTTTAAAAAAAAATTCAAAAAAAACCCCTCTACATATTTGGTGTCACTATAACTCCCAGAATAAAGATGACATAATATGGGTGTACGGTGCACAATGTATAATGCAAAAGACAATGCCGGAGCAGTTTTCTTCCTATCCACCTCACAAGGAGTGTAACCTCATTCGCACGTCTGTTTCCGTGATGACATCCGTAACAAGATGGTCAGTGGTTCATCCGTGAAGATGTCCATGAAGGATCCATGTTTGGTCTGTGTGTCCGTTTTCCCCCCTTCGTGTGTCATCCACATTCCACCGCTGAGTTGAAAGTTAATTTTCCAGATCATCTCCTCCTAATGGTCCGTGATAACCCCTGACAGGACATGGATGGCGTACACATTGTGTTTGTAGCTTTCTGTAATGTGTGTGAGGGATCCGTAATCACGGACATAGATAGGACGTGTTTCCGTGGTATCACCAACTAGCCACGGTCTTGGAAAACCACTGATTTGTGAACACACAAGTGAGCGCCCCTTGGAGAAGATGGTCAGCGCACGTCTACCATTCACTGATGTGAAAAAAGGTCTTAGTAAATTTGGGCCACTGATTCAGTATATTGAAAGCGCCATGCATATCTATAGCAGCCCTATTACACCTCTGTAAAACAATATAACTGTAATACCGCCACATAGAAGCCCTTACTCAGGCTCTCTCCAGTACAGCCCGTGATTAGGATGGTCGAGGCTAGTCCAGGCATTGGTGGAGGCGATAGGCCTCTATTCTGACCTAAGGGTACAGGCACACAGCCCCCACCAATCAGATGCTGATGGTTGGATAGCGCCTTTAATTTTACCATAATTTTCAGTCCACCATACAGGGCGCCTTTGGCTTCTGATTCAGTATAAGGGATGTTTTACTCTTGGATACAGATTTCGGCAGAACAGATCCACTCGCAGCGGTCACTCTCTGAGGCTCAGATACCCTCTGAATATTGATCTCCCTGTAACACTGTCATGTGTGACAGCTAATGAATAAGTTAAAGTTTGCAGACGTATCGGATGGCGTGCACGTCAGGGCCGTACTATGGGAAGGTGCCGGGATTTTGGGAAGCACACTCCATGATGCCCACATAAGTGCCCCACACACAGTATGATAACTATATAAGTACCCCACACATAGTATGATGCCCACATAAGTTCCCTCCACACTGTATGATGCCCATATAAGTGCACAAAATCACTGTGATGGCTCCTTAGTATACATATATACAATATAATTGGATACAAGTCTTCTCCACTCTCCCATCTGTTCTATTTGTGGCTAATTTCTTAAACTATCTTTAAAGGGACCCGGGCTTTGTTTTTCCCATACAGAGCTCCACATCCCCTGCATAGCCATAGATTATATTAGATGACATACTGTCTGCTTGCAGCCACCACTAGAGGGAGCTGACGAGCTTACTACATACTGGTAATACATTGAATTAGTACGTTCCTGAGCTCCCTCTTGTGGCAGTTGCAGGTAGCTAGTGTTTTATTTCTCATATCTATTTCTGTGCAGGGGATTTAAATCTCTGTATCAGAAAATCAAAGCGCGGAGAGTTATAACAATATGTTGAGAAATTAATCAAAGCATAATTTTGGACCTAAAATTGACATGATGAAAAATGGAGGTTTACATACACTGAAAAAAATCTAATTCTCCTCCTATCTATAAATCATTGGAAATTGAACTTTTCTTTGGTCTGATGACATTTTCTTATAAAATCTGAAAGACGCCATTAGCTCTCCTTCCCCAGGATAGTCCCACCCGATGGAAGGAGTCATAGAGCCTGTAGATAATGGCTGTGGAGACCCTCTACTTCTGAGATTGTTTCTCAGTGTCAGTCTGCAGCAGTAAGGACCGACATATTTTCGTCACATGAGTCTCGTGACACCTCCTGTTCTGTGGCACTGATATTTCGAGGATCCATTACCTGTGTAACCATAACCAATGCACAAGGCCAGGACCGCGACCATACATATTGCATAGCTCTTGTTCAAGGTTTGTAGCCCGTGCAGTGGTGATGGGTGGATTGTTGAGTTTACTGTCACCCTGGTAGATAAGCGGCACCATGGCTGCCTGACCTCCGCTTATCTCCTTCACTTTACATGTTTACCTCTCAGCTGATGATGTCATCAGGTGGCAATGTGGATGAGGAGAAGCAGATCAGTTACAAAGCTGCCCACAGCAGATCAGCTATTTTCCAAGGATCTTAACCCCTTAGCAACCAAGCCAATGTTGTTATTCTTAATAAAACTTTACACTTAATCCTTCAGTGACCATAACTTTTTAATGTTTTTGGCAACATAGCCATTTGAGGGCTTGTCTTTTTATTTTAACTTTTTTGCAGGTGCCATTTTAGGTTATATTTTATTTTATATATATATATATATATATATATATATATAAAATTTTTTTTTCTCAATTTTTGGATCAGTGAGATGACTACTAAATATTGATTCTGGCATTGAAATTTTAGTATTATTATTATTATTATTTTACAATGTTCCCCAAGCGGGATAAATAATGTGATATTTTAATATATTTCAGACATTTCTGGGCATCATAATACCAGTGATGTTTCTTTATTTATTGATATGGTAATATTTTTTTTTATTTTTTACTATTTAATTTTTTTAAAAATTTTAAACATTTACTTAAAAGGTTTCTTCAGTTTCATAAGATTTTTTTTTTATCTGCTCACAGTACCTCAAGCAATGCATATTTTTATACCATATACTTGTTTTTCATGTCAGCTGTCACGCGAGGTCGGCGTCGCGCACCCTCTGCACGACATCGCCGGACCTCTCCGCCCCCCTAGAGACGAGCAATAGGGAATTGAAGTGCTGGTCTTGTCAGCCAGCACTTCATGAGTTAATTCTCTGTTTGGGTTTAGCCATGTGGTGCTGATCACACCACATGGCTACTTTGCATATTGTTTGGACAGCTTGCTCCGCCTCAGGTCATGTGATGCTGGCCACATCACATGATCCTGGGTGGGCTATTTAAAGATGGCAACTGCCTCACTCAGATGCCTGTGATTAGTTTATACTTTTGATCAGTGCTTGTGCGACCTTGTGTTTTGGATTTGCTATTTGGACTCTGACTTTGGACTTGGACTTGGACCTCTCTTCTCTTGACCCCTGGTATTTACGCTATCTCCTGTGTTTGACCCGGCTTGCTGACTACTCTATCATTGTGTTTGTTCCGTCTGTGTTTTGTCTCTCCCTGTGTTCCCTTTCCCTCCCTTTGCACTTACCCAGTATAGGGAACGTCTTCGTGGTTGTCCGCGGCCGCCTAGGGCCGTTTGAGGCAAGTAGGTAGGGAAAGAAGGGGGGTTCAAGTACAGGGCACACCTTCCCTTGTCTCCCCCGTGACATCAGCACTTTACTTCCCCTGTTCTCAGCATGATTGTATCCTGGCAGGATGTTTACATGCAGAACTTCCTGTTTAATTTGCTTCCTCCTGGGTTTTCTAACCAGCCCCAGCATGCTTTTCTCTGTCATGTTTCTTGGAGATTTCTCTGCCTAGCTAACATGGAGAGAGGGTGTGAATACTGCAGAGGGAACAGTGTGTCGGGCAGGACAAGACTTGCTGGGTTTGGTTGAAAAACTCAGCAGGAAGCTGATGAAAACAGGAAGTTCTGCATGTAAACATCTTGCCAGGATGCAATGTTTCTGAGAACAGGGGAAGGAAAGTGCTAACATGAAAAATAGGTACATGGGGCAAAATTAGCAGCGTTTGAGGTACTCTGTACAGATAAAAAAAAAATTTAATCATGTAGCCGGAGAACTCCTTTAAATTTTTTTTTAAGACGACCTGAGCCGGCGATCTTGTACAAATAACTGTGGGAATAACTGAGGGACACAGAAAGTGTTATTTCCAAACTTGGCCACTGCAGCCGACCAATGCGAATGGAGGGGGCCCAGCTCTTGTAGCCACTCCATAAAGTTGTCAGGCATTTTCAAGGTGTATATAAGGTTAAAGGTAGAGACCTCATGGCCCCTCCTGTTACAGGGAGCTCCAGTGATCGATTCCATCCTGCAGGGAACCAAGCAGCTGGTGTTCAATTCCACTGCAGCGCCACCACTGGGGAAATGAAGCATTACACGGTGGCTATAGCAATCAGTGGACTGTCAGTGTAAATCATCAGAGTTTTCTCTGTTTTTGAGTGGATGAACATACATACGTCTCTGTGCTTGTTCTGAGTCATCGATTTCATGCTGCTTGCACAATGTCCTTAAAGCGGCGTTGGTGGTGACACCGCGTATCATCAGTTCTGCTGGGGGGGCAGCTCTGGACATAGACATGTAGACAGGTTACATAAGGCATCTCAGTGCAGAACACAAATTGACTGGACACACAAGGGGGGGCGAGGGTAGGGCTTGTGATTATAGCTTCCATGTTTATTATAGAACTTGTTTAAATCTGAGTAATAAAAGTGACATTTATTATTATTATTATCACAATTTAATTATATCTTTATTTGTTTATCCCTGTGTGGACAATGCTGATCTACTAGTAGGTTACCTGCCTGATACATGGCGTAGGACAGGGATGCTCAACCTGCGGCCCTCCAGCTGTAGTCAAACTACAACTCCCAGCATGCCCTGCTGTAGGCTGATAGCTGTTGGCTGTCTGGGCATGCTGGGAGTTGTAGTTTTGCAACAGCTGGAAGGCCGCAGGTTGGGCATCCCTGGCCATACACATTAGATGTGGGTTGGCTGAACCCATCGATTTCGGTGGAACCGGCCGACCCTCTGATGCCTGTGGGGGCCTCTTAACTCTCCCACCATAGATGTTGAGGGAGAGAAGGATCATGCACAATGGCGTACATAGAGAAGTAAGGGCCCCATAGCAAGGATCAGACCAGGCCTCCCACACAGGACAGAAGGGTTTCCGCCTAAACCCCTTTCAATGACCCTTGGGCCATTTTTCCACTGCCTCATTTGCTAAAAGTTGTTCCTTTAGAGGGTAGAGTTCTGACCAAGATTTCACCTCCAGTAGAAGAGGAGATGATCCCAACTAAGACTGGGCCCCCTCTTGTCCTGGGCCCCATAGCAGTCGCCTGGTCCGCCACTATGGTAGTTATGCCCCTGGTCACACATGGTCACACATGTTGGATTCCAACATGTCTGTTTTTTCATGTTCTCAGTAGAGTTTGTCGACTTGCCATTTTTCCATTCACAACACTTGCATGCTCAGCCAAGCATGCATGTGTATGGTGGGATGGGGAGAGACAGATGTTGGCTGTGCAAGCTGTTCAAAGTAACATGATGTATGTCACTTTTTCAGACTATGTCAAACTCCCATGGGCAAGTGCAGTCTAATCTGAGATCCTAGGCCAAGGCTGTACCCCAGCTGACAATGAAGAATAGAGAATTAGAGCGTAAGCATCAGCTATAGGTAACAATTTCCATATAGCAGGGATGCTCAACCTGCAGCTCTCCAGCTGTTGTAAAGCTACAACTCCCACCATGCCCTGGTGTAGGCTGATAGCTGTGGGCTGTCTGGGCATGCTGGGAGTTGTAGTTTTGCAACAGCTGGAAGGCCGCAGGTTAGGCATCCCTGCCGTATAGCATTTAGCCCCACAGCTGGACATCCGCACTTTGGTCTTAGTACATAGTGGTGACTCTCCATGCTGAGAGTAATATGGCAGAAGGCACGACTACATGGAAAGCCGCACTGAGGCTGAAGAGAAGCCATCACCCAGAGACACTCGATCAACCTATTAAACAGAAAGGCGATGCCAGTGTCGCCAGGCTTTTAATTACACGTTCTTTTCACAAACGCCCGTTGAACGTCATCCAATAGGTTCATTAAATTTCTAGCAGAGGACGCTCGGCCTAATATAAATATACACCGGGCAGGTTCATTTTATCTAGCAACAAACAGACTATAATTAAAGGTAGACGACGGCTTTGATGTATTTTTGTTTTCTTAATTAAGTTCCTATTTTCCGAAACACTTGCAATTCAGCGCTCACACTACAGAAAATTAGGACTATGGCTGATGATAGTGTGCTACCCGCTCCTGCTTTCACTGCCATGGGCTCTGTAGTCCGTAAATATAAGTATTTTAAAATGCATCTTCATAATCTTTTCTGCTTTTTCCACTTTAGTGCATTTTTAATCTGTTTTGATTAAAATAAATAAATAAATAAATAAAATAATAATAATAACAACAATTCTTGCAGATGACACTAAGCTTTGTAGTAGAGTCCAGTCTATGGAAGATGTGCAGAAGTTACAAGCTGACTTGGACACACTGAGTGTTTGGGCATCCTCTTGGCAGATGAGGTTCAATGTGGATAAATGTAAAGTTATGCATCTGGGTACTAACAACTTGCATGCCTCCTATGTCCTAGGGGGAGTAACACTGGGAGAGTCACTTGTAGAGAAGGATCTGGGTGTCCTTGTAGACCATAGACTGCAGAATAGCATGCAATGTCAATCGGCTGCTTCTAAGGCCAGCAGAATATTGTCATGTATTAAAAGAGGCATGGACTGGCGGGACAGGGATGTCATATTACCACTGTATAAAGCATTAGTACGGCCTCATCTGGAATATGCTGTTCAGTTCTGGGCTCCGGTTTATAGGAAGGATGTCCTGGAGCTGGAAAGGGTACAGAGACGGGCAACTAAACTGATAAGGGGCATAGAGCATCTTAGCTATGAAGAAAGATTGAAGGAGTTAAACTTGTTTAGTCTTGAGAAGAGACGTATAAGGGGGGACATGATCAACCTGTATAAGTATGTAAATGGCCCATACAAAAAATATGGTGAAAAACTGTTCCAGGTAAAATCCCCTCAAAAGACAAGGGGGGCACTGCCTCCGCCTGGAGAAGCAAAGGTTCAGACTCCAGGGGCGACAAGCCTTCTTTACTATAAGAACTGTGAATCTGTGGAACAGTCTACTGCAGGAGCTGGTCACAGCAAAGACAGCTGAGGGCTTCAAAACAGAAAAAGAAGGTCACCACATATTAAGAAATGTAGAGTCATGTCTTAAGGTTACCCGTCCCCCTCCCCTTCATCACTCCTACCCCCTCCCTTGGTTGAACTTGATGGACATGTGTCTTTTTTCAACCGTATTAACTATGTAACTATGTAACTATAATATAAGTATAAATTATATCTTCATGATCTTTTTTTTTTTCTTTTTACACTTTAGTTCACTTTTAATCTGTGTGGATCCTAAAATAATAATAATGATAATATTTAATATAATAATAATAAATAATAATAAAATATAAATAAATATAAAATATATCTTCATGAACTTTTCTGATGTTTATTCATTAGTTCATTTTCAGTTTGTGTGGATAAAAAAAATAAACAACAACAATAATAATAATAAATATAACTTCATAATCTTTTCTGCTTTTTACACTTTGGATAAAAAATAATAAATAAATAATAATAAATAAGAATAAAACAATAAGTCTAACTGGAAACCGTCAGAAAGCTGCTGTTGTGGGATCTGTTATTTTTATTTCATATCAGCTTTGATTACATGATGGTGTCCTGCTGGGCACTGGCTGTAGGGCTGACTTTACCCCTTGGCACTTGTAGCCCAGAACTGTATATACAGCGCTGTGATTGGAGGCGCAATCCTGGTTGCAGCGATTCTTTAAGATAGACCAATTTTAATTGGCCAATTGCTCATTTCTATGCAATAGCTTTCCCTTTCCAGTTGTTTAGGATAGCCATCTGGTGCACTAGGGACATTGCCATAGTATATAAATATTCTTTTTTAATATATAAAGCTTGGCTTTCAATCAGCTGCAGAAGCCTTCACTGAGGAACCCTACTATATATAACAGAGCAGTGATTGCATTGAAGCTTGGTAAATAAAGGTGGTAGGGTTGTGCTTGATCGGAAATCTGTCATGGATACTGTGATAGGTGCCACCGTCCTGTAGACATATTGTTCACTGTGTGTTCTACAGTCATGTTCTCAGCAGGGGAGATGATGGAGGGAAACTCAAGAAGATTGGCTGTAATTATTCTGTATTAACGACTGCTATTACTTCTAATTGTTCAGACAATGAATTAGATGTTGATTGTTCATTCATCTGTAGCGCCCAATCATAAACAAAGAGATTAAAAATCATGTTATCATGGATATAATAAAATACTGCCCCCTATATACTGTACAGTGCCTTGCGAAAGTATTCGGCCCCCTGGAACTTTTCAACCTTTTGCCACATTTCAGGCTTCAAACAAAAAGATATAACATTTTACATTTTTGGTGAAGAATCAAAAACAAGTGGGTCACAATTGTGAAGTGGAACGAAATTTATTGGATCATTTAAACTTTTTTTGTAATAAAACTGAAAAGAGGGGCGTGCAAACTTATTCAACCTCCTTGCATTAATACTTTGTTGTGCCACCTTTTGCTGCGGTCGCTTGGGGGATGTCTCTATCAGTTTTGCACATCTAGAGACTGAAATTCTTGCCCATTCTTCCTTGCAAAACAGCTGGAGCTCTTTGAGGTTGGATGGAGACGTTTGTGAACAGCAGTTTTCAGCTCTTTCCACATATTCTCAATTGGATTCCGGTCTGGACTGTGACTTGGCCATTCTAAGAGCTGGATACATTTATTTTTGAACCAATCCATTGTAGATTTTGCTTTATGTTTGGGATCATTGTCTTGTTGGAATATAACTACTATAATACGGCCTCCTATGTACAAGAATATAACTACTATAATACTGCTCCTATGTACAAGAATATAACTACTATAATACTGCTCCTATGTACAAGAATATAACTACTATAATACGGCTCCTATGTACAAGAATATAACTACTATAATACTGCTCCTATGTACAAGAATATAACTACTATTATACTGCTCTTATGTACAAGAATATAACTATTATAATACTGCTCCTATGTACAAGAATATAACTACTATAATACTGCTCCTATGTACAATAATACAACTACTATAATACTGTTCCTATGTACAAGAATATAACTGCTATAATACTGCTCCTATGTACAAGAATATAACTACTATAATACTGCTCCTATGTACAAGAATATAACTACTATAATACTGTTCCTATGTACAAGAATATAACTACTATAATATTGCCCCTATGTACAAGAATATAACTATTATAATACTGCCTCCTATGTACAAGAATATAACTACTATAATACTGCTCCTATGTACAAGAATATAACTACTATAATATTGTTCCTATGTACAAGAATATAACTACTATAATACTGCTCCTATGTACAAGAATATAACTATTATAATACTGCCTCCTATGTACAAGAATATAACTGCTATAATACTGCTCCTATGTACAAGAATATAACTATTATAATACTGCCTCCTATGTACAAGAATATAACTATTATAATACTGCCTCCTATGTACAAGAATATAACTACTATAATACTGCTCCTATGTACAAGAATATAACTACTATAATATTGCCCCTATGTACAAGAATATAACTACTATAATACTGCTCCTATGTACAAGAATATAACTACTATAATACTGCCTCCTATGTACAAGAATATAAATACTATAATACTGCCTCATATGTACAAGAATATAACTGCTATAATATTGCCCCCTATGTACAAGAATATAACTACTATAATACTGCCTCTTATGTACAAGAATATAACTACTATATTATATTCTTGTACATAGGAGGCTGTATTATAGTAGTTATATTCTTGTACATAGTAGGCAGTATTATAGTAGTTATAGTCTTGCACATAGGAGCAGTATTATAGTAGTTATATTCTTGTACACAGGGGCAGTATTATAGTAGTTATATTCTTGTATATAGGAGCAGTATTATAGTAGTTATATTCTTGTACATAGGAGCAGTATTATAAGAGTTATATCTTGTATATAGGAGGCAGTATTATAGTAGTTAGTTGCATAGGGTTTAGGTTTTCTGTACATAGGAGCAGTATTATAGTAGTTATATTCTTGTACATAGGAGCAGTATTATAGGTTATTTGTTAGGTATTATAGTTAGTATATTTAGGGAAGCAGTATTATAGTATGTTTATTCTTTACATGGAGCAGTATTATAGTAGTTATATTCTTGTACATAGGAGCAGTATTATAGTAGTTATATTCTTGTACATAGGAGGCAGTATTATAGTAGTTATATTCTTGTACATAGGAGCAGTATTATAGTAGTTATATTCTTGTACATAGGGAGCAGTATTATAGTAGTTATATTCTTGTACATAGGAGCAGTATTATAGTAGTTATATTCTTGTACATAGGAGCAGTATTATAGTAGTTATATTCTTGTACATAGGAGGCAGTATTATAGTAGTTATATTCTTGTATATAGGAGCAGTATTATAGTAGTTATATTCTTGTACATAGGGCAGTATTATAGTAGTTATATTCTTGTACATAGGGGCAGTATTATAGTAGTTATATTCTTGTATATAGGAGCAGTATTATAGTAGTTATATTCTTGTACATAGGAGCAGTATTATAGTAGTTATATTCTTGTACATAGGAGGCAGTATTATAGTAGTTATATTCTTGTATATAGGAGCAGTATTATAGTAGTTATATTCTTGTACATAGGAGGCAGTATTATAGTAGTTATATTCTTGTACATAGGAGCAGTATTATAGTAGTTATATTCTTGTACATAGGAGCAGTATTATAGTAGTTATATCTTGTACATAGGAGCAGTATTATAGTAGTTATATTCTTGTACATAGGAGCAGTATTATAGTAGTTATATTCTTGTACATAGGAGCAGTATTATAGTAGTTATATTCTTGTACATAGGAGCAGTATTATAGTAGTTATATTCTTGTACATAGGAGCAGTATTATAGTAGTTATATTCTTGTACATAGGAGCAGTATTATAGTAGTTATATTCTTGTACATAGGAGCAGTATTATAGTAGTTATATTATTGTACATAGGAGGCAGTATTATAGTAGTTATATTCTTGTACATAGGAGCAGTATTATAGTAGTTATATTCTTGTATAAATAGATAATTCTAGATAAATAGATAGATAGATAATTCTAGATAGATAGATAGATAGATAGATAGATAGATAGGTAATTATAGAATGATAGATAGATAGATAATTCTAAAAAGATAGATATATAGATAGATAATAGAAATAGATAAATAGATAATTCTAGATAGATATTGCTAGCTAGATAGATAATAGAGATAGATAGAAAGATAGATAGATCATTCTAAAAAAGATAGATAGATAGATAGATAGATAATGCTAGAATGATTGATAGATAGATAATTCTAAAAAGATACATACATAGATAGATAGATAATAGATAGATAATAGATAGATAAATAATAGATAGATAGATAGATAGATAGATAATGTCCAAAGGTGTCACAATTTTTTCTTTTGCTCTGACAGTGACCTGGCTGGAGCTGACTCCTTGTGCTCCTGTGACCTCATCATCCCCTTCAATAATATACAATGTTTGCTCTGCATTGTTTACGGGCCGCTCAGACACTATAGCAACAGTATAAGACTTCCTTGGTGCCTGTTTGCAGGTTGCCAGGAACTGTCCACTACGTTTATATTGTATCTGATTAAACAGGACACAGGTCTATCAGTGCTGGGCTGTAATCCATTATATGAGACTTCAGGGATAATAGTACATAAGTAATCCCATAATTGTGTGCACAAGATCCCCAGTGTGCAGATAATGACTATAGAATGTATAACTAGCCACAAGCCCAAACCTCACAGTCCCATATGTACATATACTGAGCAAACAGAAACTAAAATGCATTTAACGCTTGATAACAATCATTTTTTTATTATATTAGTTACCTTCTAGTACATAGGAGCAGTATTATAGTAGTTATATTCTTGTACATAGGAGCAGTATTATAGTAGTTATATTCTTGTACATAGGAGCAGTATTATAGCAGTTATATTCTTGTACATAGGAGCAGTATTATAGTAGTTATATTCTTGTACATAGGAGCAGTATTATAGTAGTTATATTCTAGTACATAGGAGCAGTATTATAGTAGTTATATTCTTGTACATAGGAGGCAGTATTATAGTAGTTATATTCTTGTACATAGGAGCAGTATTATAGTAGTTATATTCTTGTACATAGGAGGCAGTATTATAGTAGTTATATTCTTGTACATAGGAGGCAGTATTATAGTAGTTATATTCTTGTACATAGGAGCAGTATTATTGTAGTTATATTCTTGTACATAGGAGCAGTAATATAGTAGTTATATTCTTGTACATAGGAGGCAGTATTATAGTAGTTATATTCTTGTACATAGGAGCAGTATTATTGTAGTTATATTCTTGTACATAGGAGCAGTATTATAGTAGTTATATTCTTGTACATAGGAGCAGTAATATAGTAGTTATATTCTTGTACATAGGAGCAGTATTATAGTAGTTATATTCTTGTACATAGGAGGCAGTATTATAGTAGTTATATTCTTGTACAGAGGAGCAGTATTATAGTAGTTATATTCTTGTACATAGGAGCAGTATTATAGTAGTTATATTCTTGTATATAGGAGCAGTATTATAGTAGTTATATTCTTGTACATAGGAGCAGTATTATAGTAGTTATATTCTTGTACATAGGAGCAGTATTATAGTAGTTATATTCTTGTACATAGGAGCAGTATTATAGTAGTTATATTCTTGTACATAGGAGCAGTATTATAGCAGTTATATTCTTGTACATAGAAGCAGTATTATAGTAATTTTATTCTTGTACATAGGAGCAGTATTATAGCAATTTTATTCTTGTACATAGGAGCAGTATTATAGTACTTATATTCTTGTACATAGGAGCAGTATTATAGCAGTTATATTCTTGTACATAGAAGCAGTATTATAGTAGTTATATTCTTGTACATAGGAGCAGTATTATAGCAGTTATATTCTTGTACATAGGAGCAGTATTATAGTAGTTATATTCTTTTACATAGGAGCAGTATTATAGTAGTTATATTCTTGTACATAGGAGCAGTATATAACTACTATAATACTGCCTCCTCTGATTTAGGATGTTGTGATCTTGATATTTTCTTGTCTATACAGTCTTTTTATCTGTCTATTACAGGCCGTTGTCAGGTTATAACAGCCTGACAGACAAACATCTAACGGGATATTTCAACAACACCAGGATACGGAGACATCTCCAGAGGGCGGGGCTGGTAAGAGACGCGCATCAACTACAATTTCAAAATAAAGGGAATGATAGCTGATAAATTATTGATATAATGTTGTCTAAAGAAACCTAATAGTGTTATTACTTTGTTAATACTGAGGTTAAAGGGGTTGAGCTACGATTTATATTGATGACCTGTCCTCAGGATAAGCAATATCTGATAAGCGGGGGTCAGACACCCGGCACCCCCACCGATCTGCTGTTTGAGGAGGAGGTTCATTTCACTGCGCTTTGTCTTGGAAGTGCAGAGTCATGATGAGTGCTCGCTTAAGTCACTTGGATGGAGTGAGTACTTGTAATTACACTATGTCGCCGCTCCACCGGAAACATGGAACTGCGCCTCATAATCAAGCAGCTGATCGGCGGGGGTGCCGGGTGTCCGACCTCCACCAATCAGATAGTGATAGTGACCTATCCTGGCCAAAAGTTATCAATATAAATGGCCGGCACAACCCCTTTAAATTCCAAAATCTTTTCTCTTTTACAAGGTTTTACATTTGCTACAATTCTGTGGTGGATTTATTGTAACTTTTCCTGTAATTTTTGAAATCGTGGTGGACACCCACACCATGAATTGAGATGGATCGAAGATAAAATTTGCGGATTTTCCATGCGCGATTCCTGATGCAAAATCAGCGGTATTTTAGTCCCATGCGGACCTACTCCAATGCTGTTAAACCTGAAGCCTCTAAGGCTGGATTCACATCTACAGATTTGCCTCCGGCAGTATGTATCGGCAGTGAAACAGACTGCCGGAGTGCAACTGTATCTGGAACACCCGGATGGGGGGGATGCGCGGTGGTATCTGTGCCAGATGGTATCTGGGTATGGCAGATGCGGTAACCTTTATCAGTCTGTTCCTCTGCCGACACATACTGCCGAAGTTTACTGTATCTGGCACAGATACCACCACGCACCACCGGATGCCCATTCAATGTACTAGCATCTGGCGGCAATCCGACCTCTTACCAGCATGTGTGTCGGCTTTCATCTGGACAAAAAATGCTGCATGTAGTATTTTATGTCCGGCTGAGGGCCATCATGTACATCAGATACAGTGAATTCCGTCAGTCTGTCCCCCGACGGAACATACTGCCGGAATTAAGGACACAGATGTGAACTCAGCCTAACTCCTCTATTAGAAAGGTTTGCACTCCAGATTAAGACGTCTACTGATTCCTGCAGATGTTGTAACAGGAAATATCTGGCTCTAGTGCCCTGCTAGGACCTTCCGCCTCAATCACATCATCATAAAAATACAGTTTATTTGGTGTGGGGTACAAGCCGTTCCCGCTGTTCATGGCACCCCAATAGGAAGCAGTAATGGAGGGGAGGGGGTGGTGCTCACACTGATTGAGAGGGGAATGAGGGGGGAAACCAGGGAAGACGCCGGCTTAGGTAAAGCTTGTAGGCTTGGAAAGGAGACCGGGAGACTGGACCGCATCTCCTTTCCAGACTGCAGATGAATATAAGGCTCTATGTTGATGGGGTCCCTGATCTCAGTCACATGAACCCTAGAAGCAGGAATGAACTTTTTGAGCTGTTATTTCAGATCACAAGAAGCGGGAGAATACTGACGGAAAAGGAATACAGAATCAATGCCATGAGACGCGACCATCAGAAATACATCAGAGAATGTCTGGCCCAGGCTATATTTCACAAGGTCCTTGACATGGAGGTAAGTGCTTTACCCTCTTTACCTATAGCAGCCATATGGCCTGATTTTAGAGTAGGCTGATAACGTTACCTGTATACCGGCCCTTTAACAGCTCCAAAGAGAGCACCGTACTCATGAGTTTATAGCAAATCTCTCATCGGTGGTCAGTCTCTCTGCTAGATTGCCTTCCCCCGATCATAAGGACCTCTGACTCCTCTATTACAAAGTTTTGCAGGTTAAGAGTTCTGCAGACATTTTAACAGGAAATATGTAGGTATTAGTGCCCTGCTAGGACCTTCCAGCTTAAAAACATCATCATGCAAATAAAATTTCACAAGGTCCCTTGATATGGAGCTAGATGCTTAACCCTTTCCTTATGAGTTTAATAGCAGCCGTATAGTCTGACTTCATAGTAGGCTGCGGGACCTTTATCCCGACCCTTTAACAACTCCAAAGAGAGCACCTTACTTATGGTTTTATAGAAAATCTATCACCCGTTGCCAGTCTCTCTGCTGGATTCATATCGCATGACTAATGTAAAAAATGAAAATCAGACATCATATAGAACATGACAACCTCTTTCTAACAAAGCTAGAACCAGCCCTGTACCTCACATGGATCCAGAGATCTCCACATTCATTGTTCTGCTAGATTTATATCAAGCTGACAGCTCAAGGGGAGTGTCTTTTCTGCTACAGCTAAGGGGGCGTGTCCATGCTCTATCTATCACAGCTCAGGAGGCGTGTCTCAGCTCTCCCTACCACAGCTCAGGAGGCGTGTCTCAGCTCTCCCTATCACAGCTCAGGAGGCAGTAGAAGGATGAAACTGAGCATGTGCGGCCATCTCAGTGAGCAGGACAAAGAAATAAACAGCAAACAAAATAATAGAAAAGAAATAAACAGCAAATAGAAATAAAAACAAACAGCAGGTGGCGCTATACAGATAGATTTTATTGAATAACTCAGCGGCTATGCTAAATTTTTAATTACATGCAATTACAAAAGTATTCATACTCACGTGCTGAAATAAAACTGTAGAATATTTTTTTTGCGGGACAACCCCTTTAAGGACCTCTGGCTCCTCTATTACAAAGTTTTGCATTCCAGGCTGAGCGTTGTACTGATTTCTGCAGACATTATAACATGAAATACATAGGTACTAGTGCCCTGCCAGGACCTTCCACCTCAATTACATTATCATATAAATACATTTCCTGTATCCCACACCTCCAACAAATCAAAGAGCGCTCCTTATTCCTGGTTTCAGAGCAAATTTCCTTAGTGAGTGGCCGATCTTTCTGCTGGATAGCCTTCCACCAATAATGAGGACCTTTGGCTCTTCTGTTGTAGAGTTCTGCATTCCAGACTAGTAATGTCTAGCTATCGTCAGTCTCTGTTCTGGATTGTTATCCGCCAGTACTAACTGGTGGATAACAATCCACCAGTGTATGTCAGAACCGTCAAATGTCCAACTTCACCATAAACGTCCACGCTCAGCTCAAATAATGGACTATTTTGTAATAAAATTTTGGAGGACATTGTTGCCTTTTAAGTCCTGCCCCTTCCTGCTAAGCCACATCCCCTTTTTTCTCTTAGCCACACCTTCTGGTCAAAGAGTGTCCAAAACACTGAATATATAATGGTGTGGAAATGATGGTTCGTACAAATATATGAGACAATGACCAAAGATGGAGCTTCACTCTAAAGGGCCAGGCAGGGCAGCAAATGGCTGCCTCCTATTCCCCATTAAATCCAGGGTCGGCGGATTCCCTTGCATTATCTTCAGGTAGCATGCAGCTCGGACTTATCAACTATCTGAGTCACTTTGGTTATAAATCCCCTGGGACTCTATATTTTAGGAACCAAATTCCCAGCAGAAGCCATGCTGCTTCCTGCATACAATGTACTACCTGCGAGTACCGTTATGTCTGCAGGCTGTCACGTCTTACTCCACGGGCAGAATATTTTGCCGCTTGTGATGTGAGACAGGAACGAAGCGTAACTTTACTCCACTCAGAGAGAAGCCTCGTTGTCACATCCTGTCATTGAGGGTTTGTTCTTCCATTAAATGGAATCTCCATTTCCTTGCGGGCACCTATTATGGGTCTGTAGTTAATAATACATCGTTGTAAACCATCGCGCTGCTTCTCCTATGTGATCGCGCTATGCCTGATTTACATCTCAAGTTAATGCTATGCTTACACTTTACTTCAAACAGTTCCTAAGGAAAGTTAACCCCCTAACTGTTTTGTCTGAGTCCAGCTCCTGCAGTGTGAAATGTAGCTACCTGGAGGGGGGGAGGGCTGCTTTAGATGGTGATATTTCCTCAATGGTAGCAGCTGGTCTTGTCTGAAAGCTGACAGTCCAGGCTTTCATACAAGACCAAAATGACAGCTAAGGTGCAAGCAACAGAGGAGAAATCACTGTTAGAAATCAAGTCAGGAATAATCACGAGTTTTTACTTTCACTTTCAGCTGCATTCACAGCATCTCGATTTTTGTCAGTGATATCTTCTGTCCTGGACATATTGTTGTCTTTCTGGTATTGTCTGAAAGCTTTCAATGTCTGCTTTCAAACAAGATCAATTGCATGTTTCTAGCTACTACCATTCAGGAGATAGCAGCATCTAAAGCAGCCCTCCCCCCTCCAGTTAGCTACTTTTCCCAATGCTGGAGCTGGACTCTGGCAAAACAGTTAGGGGGTTAAAGGAGTTGCAAGAATTGTATTCCAAATAGACAAATGTTGTAGAGATGGAGAAGCTGATTAAAACAATTGGTCAACCCCATCTTGGAGATGTTACATTGATACAGCTATGGCATTTCAAAGATCAGGGTTTGGTCTCTATGAGAAATCAGTGGCACAATAGATGTGTTTTGGTCTTTGCTGCCACCAGTGGTGAAAAGAGGTATGACACCCAATTTCAAAGAGTTCCATGCAGCATTCTCATTATTGCATTCAGCTTTATAATATTACATATCGTGTACAGTAGGACAGAAAATTTCTCCAGAGTGGCATTGATGAAGATGATAAAAGTGCAGCTTGTGGGTGCCTTACCCTGGTTGCTCCGACATTAAGTCTCTTCGCTCTCCAGACTGACATTACTTTACATTTTTCTGTCTTTCCAGCGACGTCACCAAATTGACATTAAGAGAAAACTGGAAACATTCGCCAGGAAAGAACGAGTGCAAAGATTCAAGGTAATATATATTATTATTATTATTTATTATTAAAGCGACATTCATTCCATAGCGCTGTACATATTAAAAGGGGTTACATACATAATACAGACAACAGACAACTAAGCATGAAACAAGACTAATTACAAACTGGTACACAAGGAGAGAGGACTCTGCCTGGGAGGGCTTACAATCTATGTGGTATGAGAGAAGGACGCAGTAGGTGAGGGTAGAGCTGGTCATGGCGGATGTATGTATATAGCCTACCAGGGGCGTACACAGATCTCACAGGGCTCCACAGCAAAACCCACTATGGGCCCCCACCCTACCCAGTTTCCCAATTTGTGTGTGACAATCACTCCCAGGTGAAGTAGAAGGCAAGCCGCAATGCCCCAATTCTCTGCCAAATTTACATTTTACAAAAAATGTAATAAAAAAAAACATTGCTGTCTACCTCACCCAACTTCTATGGTGGAAAAGGTGCAACAGGTGCTTCACAACTATGGCCCTCATTCTGTACAAGTGGTACAAATACAATGATAAATCTGCTTCTCTTCTATTACAAAGCTGTTTGCCTGCAACCACCACTAGAGGGAGCTCATGCATAGCAATTTATATACTTATCAATGAGCTCCACCTAGTGGACATTACATGACAAATGCATTATTTTCTTGCCTGGAGAACAGAAAGGAGTTTAGCCTTGGATCCTCCTCCCCTGGGCAAGGGGCGGATTGGCCATAGACCTTACAGGGAAATTTCCCAGTGGGCTGATGCCCAGGGGGCCACCCGAGCCCTCCTCACAGCCTGCCAGTAGAAGTTTTTGGGGATATATTTTGTGCTGCTGGCAGTATTATGTGATGGACTGGGGTATTTGGCTCTGTTGGGGCGGTATAATGTGCCCCAATATGGTATTGCTGGCCCTGCCTTCCATCAATTTTGACGCAACTACAAAACGTGGCCACTTTTAGTATTTTTTCCAGGGCCCCATTAAGTTCCCAGTCCGCTCCTGCCCCAGGCCACGTGGAAATTGCGTGGTCTGCTTGCATTGAAGATACAGCACTGTAGCCTACACTCTATGACACTGAGGGCATGACGTTTCAAGGCAGAAGCACTACCACACCCCGCCACTAATGGCACTATGCTATGGTGAACATAATTGAGGGGTGGACCTCATAATGGGGCTTTCTTTAGGTGCTGGTTCACTCATGGTAGGAAAGAATAGCAACATGGAGACTTTTGGACACCTGCAAGAAGTGTAAGGTTGTGAGGTCAATGGTTTCCATCCAACCGGTGACTCATAGAGAAGCACAGCCCATAGAGTCATGATGCAACTTGGGGAAAACCAAAAGATGCCTTGTAGTCCAAGTCTTACACCACTCCCCAAATTGCAATGTTTGTGGAAGGGGGGCAGGGGCGGAATGGCCATAGCCTTACAGGGTAATTTCCTGGTGGAAAGTGGAAGATTTTGGGGATGTATTTTGTGCTGCTGGCAGTATGTTGTGATGGACTGTGGTATTTGGCTCTGTTGGGGCGGTATAATGTGCCACAATATGGTATTGCTGGCCTTGCTTTCCATCAATTTGGACCTGGCTACAAAATGGGGCCACTTTTAGTATTTTTTTTCTAGGGCCACTTTAAGTTCCCAGTCGTCCCCGCCCATTCTTACTGTCCTGGGACCCGTCATAGCCATTTTGGATGCCCCTGTGGTAAGCTCTTACTCATATCAGGAAAATTATAATATTAGGATCTGATGGGATTACGGACCATTATTAATATGGAGGTGAAATATGAAAGCTCACATAGTCTAGTGTGTACACACTGGCCATACTTGTAACGGTAGAATTAACAATATCCCTTCCCTTTCTCACATCTGTGGGCTGATACACTGATGTCTCTCCATTTTCAATCTAAAACGCTTTGTTGTCTTATACCACTGTATATTTTATAAGGAAAATTTTAGTCAAAAGTGCTAATATGGTTGCAGAACATGTATAATGGGTAGTCCCCCATATAGCCACCAGGGGGCAATGTTGCCACATGTAAAACTAAATATTGCCATTTTCACTGACTTCTTTTTTTTTCTTTTTTCTTTTTTTACTTCAGTTTTATGGATGCTGCAGTCAAGGCTGACAATGTTTCCCATTTCTGTTATAGGTGGATCATTCCAAGAGGGCTGAAGAAGACTCGTTTCCAGCCTTCTCCCCTCGCCCGCCTACAGGACCTAAAAGTGGCTCCAACAGGCGCCTGGGGAATCATGAACGCTCCGACTCCTCTGAATCTGTAAGTGAAGAAATCAATAGGAACACATAATACACTAATCCAATGTCAGGACTTACCAGACCTTCTCCTGAGCACCCCTGACCCCAGGCATAGCTAGAAGATCCTGGGCCCCAATGCAAATCTGTACCTGGACCCCCCACCCGTCATGTGCCATTTATAATATTGGTGTATTTTGATGTGACAGATTGTACCCCCTGAGGGCATGAATGTGAGCTCCTGTATCCCCTATAGCAGGGATGCTCAACCTGCAGCTCTCCAGCTGTTGTAAGACTACAACTCCCACCATGCCCTGCTGTAGGCTGATAGCTGTAGGCTTTCCGGGCATGCTGGGGGCTGTAGTTTGCAACAGCTGGAGGGCCGCAGGTTTAGCATGCCTGTACAGTAATTAAAGGGGTTGTTTCATCGTAGACATTGGTGGCGTATCTGTAGGACATCCCACCAATGTCAGATAGGTGCAGTCCCACCTCTGGGACCCGCACCTATCTCCAGAATGGGACTCCCGAATTGAGTGGAGAGCAACACCTGCCATTCATTTCTATGGGACTGCTGAAAATAGCCGAGCACTGGCTCCGGTCTTTCCAGCAATCCCATAGAAGTGCATGATGCGATTCTGGCGCTTGCACAGTGCATTCTTCCTTAATTTCTATTGGACAGTGCTTGGCTATTTTTGTAACTCTCATAGAAATAAATGGAGAGCATACCCCGCGTTTGCAGCGTGCTTACCTTTACTTTCGAGGGCCTGTTCTGGAGATAGGTTTAAGTCCCAGAGGTGGGACCAACATGAATCTGACTTTGATATCTTAAATGCCACCAATATATAAGATGAGACAACTTCTGTAAGGGGTTCTCCACTTTGTACAGTCCCTTTTAGTTAGCAGGGTCCCTTGACCGTACATTGGTCATGGGTTTGGACCCCCAATGATCAGCAGCAATCTGTCAGGAAACCTGGCTGCAAGTGTTCAGTTTCCCTGCAGCGCCTCCGCAGGCTAAACAAAGCATTACACAGAGCCCATAGAAATCAGTGACCTGAGTGTGTAATCTCCTTCACTTCTGGTGGCCTGTTCTGGGGTTAGGAGATGGGACGTGCACCTATCTGAGATTGTGACTTATCCTACCGATATGCCAAATGTTGAAATGCAAATACCCCTTTAAATTAGATGGAATTTCAAATCCAAACAACAAACTGGTCCATTGTATGGGGCTTATTGGAATTTACGTTCCTTTGTCCAAATTTTGCAATAGGTAAGGCTGGAGTCACCTCGATCAGAGTGCACCCATCAATTGCTTCACAAACAGCAACAATCTCCACGTCCTCGCCTCTTCCGTGATATTTTCTGACTATTTCCCGGACCTTAATCTATGCACATAGAGAACAACACCCAAATAAATATTTACTCCCATACCGGGATACATACCGTAACATCTCTACAATACTGATCATTGCACAATGTCAACATATTATATAATTTACTTCCTCATCCAACTGCCATAGTGTTCTGAGAAGATAACTCAGAAGATAACCATGTTGTTGGAGACTGTAAATCAGTATTACAGGGGTGGGTCAACCCCCCCCGGGTCAACCCCCCCCCGGGTCAACCCCCCCCCCCAATGCCAACTTTTCTATTAGGTAAATTAACACTATGCCCGTTACATATTTCTATAGTATTACAAGTTAGATAAATTCATTCTCTTCTGTGCCCTCTAGTGGTCATAATAGAAATTACGTAGGATATACAAATTTTGCACACTAGAATAAATCCTAATTATGTAACAATGTAGCATGTAATTACTAATACGTGATTTCGCGTTTTTTTTCCACCATATAAAAGTCTTCATCCCTTCGTCCAAACACCGCACCGGGTAACATGCAGCGTCCGGTTCGTCTCCAACCGTTGCCGAAATACTCATCTTCTGGTAACGTACCAAAAATGTCTACAGCTCCCCGACAGAAGCACTCTGCTCATGACGAAGAACAAAGATTTGCCAGTACGGTGAGACTAATAACCTGTAGGAGGCGTAATAGCTATGAGGGCTGCTGAATGGTGCAGTGGAACAGGGAGCTTCCGATAGATTGGTACAGACATGCTATCATGATGAGTAGTTTTCGATTGTATTTTGTTGTTGTTATGCAAAAAAGAAACAGGGAGATGACAAAGTCATCTCTGCTACATCTGTACATAAAGTACTAGATAGATAGATAGATAGATAGATAGATAGATAGATAGATAGACATATAGAAAGACAGACCATGGCCAACCAAGGATATTGGTCCAGACCTGGTCTGCTAAGCCCTGATCTCCTCATACTGCCTCAGGCAGCAGCCTTGGCACTGAGGCTTCTCTGTGAGCCATAGAGCACCTTGCACTGTCCGTTTCAGTTGCAGCCTTTGTGCTCCGGTTGCAGCACACAAACAGGCATCTTTGCTCCCCTTCTTGGATGTCACTGGCTGTTTACTCCTGCTGCTGCCTCTGAAGCCACCTGGCTTCTCTTCTGTTCCCTGCTGCAGCAGGACCTGTCTAGTGCTCACCTCCAGCAGGGATTAGAGTCCACATCATGCTTGCACGTGCTTGACATTTCCAAGATGACACCATCCAGTATTTATTATTAGGCAAGCCCATCTTAGTGTGATTTACTGGCTTAAGGACCTGAACATGTGACCACAGGTCCTCCATACATAACACAATACATTAAGAAATGATACATTTGGCTACAAATGTATCCAAAGCACTAAAATTACATACAGCTGCTGCTAATTCCCATAGTTACAGATGCTCCTACATTTCGTCTTATGGGCACAACTTTCATCTTGACAGTACTATGTTACATAATAAGAGAAACAGATCAGTCAACAGGAGCTTCCTGTTGTTTTCAGAAGATTTCTGTGCTCTCATTACAAAGGTTACTAACTTGACAGCACTTTTTTTTTCCAGACGGACAATGAGGTGATGAGAATCGCGCACACAGCAGACTATCCCGTGGGAATATCACCTTATCGGCTTCCTATCATTAACAATTTTGTAATCCCTGTTCCACCTCCTCCCCAGAGGTACCCTAAGCAGACAATGGGCACGACCTCCAGAAGGAGGAGATTTCGCCCCACCACTGCCCCAAATGAGCTTGACGTCTCTGTAAAGGTAAGAAGAAAAGATGTATATGAGAGGGTTGAGACTGACGCAGACCCCACCTTGTGGCCAGAGGCGTAACTACCATAGCGTCAGACCATGCGACTGCTATGGGGCCCAGGGCAAGAGGGGGCCCAGTCTTAGTTGGGATCATCTCCTCTTCTACTGGAGGTGAAAACTTGGTCAGGACTCTACCCTCTAAAGGAACAACTTTTAGCAAATGAGGCAGTGGAAAAATGGCCCAAGGGTCATTGAAAGGGGTTTAGGGAGAAACCCTTCTGTCCTGTGTGGGGGGCCCGGTTTGACCCTTGCTATGGGGCCCTTACTTCTCTATGTACGCCACTGCTTGTGGCAGTAATGGCTAGACAGTGTATGGACTGCACTGGGTCTTCTGTATTGTCTTGAAGCTGTCCAGACCAGATCCTAGCCTGAACTCTGTGTGGGGGCCAATGGCTGGAATATTGAGGGTACAGCATTCAACTGGTTTTAGACTGTGTCTCAACTCCAAAAATCAGTGGTGACGCAAACCACCAAGCATAGTGCCTCTGCCAAGAAGGGTAACCAGCAAGCGTTGTACCTTGTAAATACTGTTTTGTGTAGCCACTTTGTCTGTACCCGCTGTGAGAGAGGCTGTAACTGCCATACTTATATTATAATTGACACTGTATCAGTCAATGCATCGTCCTGATGTGGGTCCCTGAGATCAAGGAGGCCAACCAATGCTACCCATAAGGTCTGACCCAGTTTTGTGTTTTAGACCCAAATCGCAGTCTGTGTGCACCCATTTTTTCCCATCTTCAGTGCTCAAAACCTTAAAGTGAATGTCCACCTATCATTTTGTTATTCTTAACTCAGATAGCTCCAACTTTATATACTCATTTCACGCGGACATATTTTTGCAGCGCTCGGAGGTCATTTTTTCTGGTGCATAGCTCCAAATTAGCTGCTTCCCTTCTCAGAACCAATAAATAATACAGTTCTGCAACCACTAGGGGGAGCTTAATGCTCAGTTCAGTGTATAAAAAGTATGCACAAGCTCCAAAGCTCCCCCTAGTGGTGCCTGAAGGCTGCCAGAATGTTATCATCTATCTTGATGTTTTTGCAAGGGATTTGGAGCTCAGCGCCTTGGCAAAAAATGCCAAGTGACCTCTAAAAAGATTTATAAAGGAATTAATTAGAACAGAAATTTGGACCTAAAATTTACATGATACTAAATTGGGGACATTTACTTTAAAGGAGCACTGTAAGCAAAACCAATACATAGTGCTTTGTCTAGTGCAGGGTTTGAGGGAGGCAGAGCATGACACAGGGATTCCCTTTTTGCTATTCTTTCAATTTCTGTTTCAAGCTCCGCCCCTCAGGCTCTGGACTAGTCATTATACAGAATATTCATGTTGCCTTGAGGCTTCCTTCACATAGGAACCTCATAATATGTCATGCTTCCTATAGGAACTGACTGTTTATAGCCGGAATAGCAGTGCTTCGCAGCTGCTTTTTCAGTGCCCCCTTAAGAAAAACACTTTTCCTCTAAATTGACAAAAAAATAAATCACCAGAACCGTATGACAAGTGCTGAACAAGATTATTAAGGTTCCCGGGATCTGAGCTGAACCTGGTATGTGAGACGTTGCGATGTTATATGGCGGTGGCCACTACTGTGGTGATTTACTAGGGGAAGGAGCTGATTTATCTCCCGTTCTCTCTAGGACACTGGGAAGTTTCATAAAACGTCCTTGCACAGCAACGTGAAGATTACCATGGTTTACCTGGGGAAAAACGTGCATTTATCACACGAAGATAGCGACTACAGAGACGAAATAAAAGTCTTCCAGCAGCACTGTGGGGGGGAAAACCTCTGCGTTTTTAAAGGAGGACTCCTGGAAGAAGGTAAGAGAAAGTGGAAACTTAAAAGAGTCTTCCAAGAGTTAAATACTGATGACCTCTCCTCGGGATATGTCATCAGTAACTGATTGGTGGGGGTCCGACACCTGGGACCCCCGCCGATCTGCGGTTTGAGATGGTACTGACGCTCATGTAAGCGCCTGGCCTTCTCCCTGCTCACCAGGTACAGTGCCATACATTGTATAGTGGCTGTGCTTGCTATTGCAGCTCAGCCGCATTCACTTTAATGGGGCCACATGACTGATGAAAGTGTCTCCTAGGAAAAGCTGTAGAAGGCGGAGCTACTGAAGCACCGGTCCCGTCTCAAACAGCTGATGGGCGGAAAACTATTTAAGTCTCGGAAAACCCCTTTACAGGTTATGGACACTTTGGGGCATTTTTTAATGATTGTATTTTACTCATTTTGGTCTAAAAATATTTTTTTCATTTGGTCTTTGTTAAAGATTTTCAGCAGTTTTTGTGATACATGTGGTACTTGCAGACTAGCTCTAGCTGAAGCCTTATCTCTGATCTTCTGACCTCATAGACACTCATTATAGGGAAAAGCTTATCAAACTGATAAGAATATGGCTTAAATGATTATGTATAAGGTCAGGAGATCAGAGATAAGGCTTCAGCTGGAGGGACAGTCTTCAAATAGACTGAATGTCAACCACATGTATCACAAAAACTGCTGAAAATTTTTGAAGATCAATTCATAAAAAATGAAATTAGAGCATTTTGTTTTACCATCACATTGCCTATGATAACAGTCACACCCAGTAGATGAAAAGACTAAGGGGGTCATTTACAAACAGATATACACCAATTTTTGGCGTATATCTGCTTCAGATTGCGGCACAAAGGTTATTTGCGGTGCAATCTGTGACTTTTTCCTGCTTACGCCACGTCTAAAAAATGAGAACATTGCGTGGCAGACACATCTAATTTTTAGGCTTCATTCACACGTCCGTATGTGTGCACATCCTGGAAAACGGTCAGTTTTTTGCGGATCCGTTGTTCCGCAAAAAGCTCCGTTTTTCCAGGATATCCGTTCCGTTTTTGGGTAAAAAACGGAAAGGATGTATCCATATGTCATCCGTTTTTTGCGGATCCGCAAAAAACGGAAGGATGAATAACATCTTTTTTTTTTCACCCCTCCTGGAACGGAATCCGCAAATACGGATGACATGCGGATGCCTTTCCGCATTTTTTGCGGATCCATAGACCTTCATTGTGCTACGGACCGCAATTCGGGAGAAAAGTAGGACAGGAGAATTTCTGTTTGCGGATCCGCAAAACGGAACGGAACAGATTAACGGATGCGGACAACATACGGTGCAATGTCCGCAGATTATCAGGACCCATTGAAATGAATGGATCCGCAAAATATCCGCATAAACTGTCCGCAATTGCGGAACGGATGCGGATAGATTGCGGATGTTTTAAACGGACGTGTGAATGGGGCCTTAATTTTCTACGCCTGTTTTAGGGGTAGAAAATGGTCTACATCTACTCTAGCTGGCGCCTATACATAAATTTGGCGCATCCACCTGCTGCTAAAGGGGTATTAAGACTGGCATCTAAAACGCCAGTCTTAATAAATGACCCCCTAAAGGTTTAGCAGGGCAAATGATGACTTTCCTTTTAATGAGATGCCATGCCATCTCATTAAAAAGTAATGACAATCATATTGAAGGCTGCAAGTCACCTCACTACCCTCATAGCTAAAGGGTGAAATAACTTTAGAAGAGAATTCTGAATACTGGTGCAGTATATGAACCATGCCTCATTGATCATTCTGCCCCAGTATACAGATGTTAGGCCATTATTATGGTGGAACGTGGCTCTGCTCCACGTGTCACTGAGTGGATTCTGAGTGTATGAAGCTGTAGTCACAGGCAGCTGGAGTAAATTGAGAGTAAATTGCAGAAATCCTCTCTTTGTTGCAGAACGCTTCAGCTTGGTCTCTAGACGTCACCGCGGTTTTCCGTTCAGCCTCACGTTTTACATTAATGGGATCCAGGTGGACCGGCTGAGCTCTTGCTGTGAATATAAACATCGCAAAGGAGCGCGGCTTGGGGGCAAAAATGGATATTTTCGATTCATCAATATTGAGGGAGCTTCTCCTTGTTACAGGTATTGTACGCGGAGGTCCAGAGGTCAAATCGATGCGCTACCATGAAGCACGAGGAAATTCGGCTTCGCGGCGAATCGAATTTATCATGAAATTCAGATCGAATTCCACTTTGTTGGATTCGATTCGCTCATCTTTAATAATGACAGGCACAGTGCCCCCATAACATTTACAATCACAGTGCCCAATAATAATGACATTCACAGTATCCCCATAGCACAGTCACACATCTGTATGAATGGTTCCGCATCCGTTCCGCAATTTTGCGGAACGGGTGCGGACCCATTCATTTTCAATGGGGCCGCAAAAGATGCAGACAGCACACCGTGTGCTGTCCGCATCCGCACTTCCGTTCTGCGGCCCCGCTAAAAAATAGAACATGTCCTATTCTTGTCCGCAGCCACGGACAAGATTAGGCATTTCTATAGCCCCAGCACATGGCCGGTGTCCGTGTTATTCACTACGTACGAGCCATGTGCTCTACTAAAGCTCATCCATATATTACTGAAGTACGAGGTCACATCATGGTTTCCCTTTCCTAGGTGCATCATTTCAATGGGCCTGGATAAAAAGCCATCTCCTCCACCAAAGAGTAGGACAACGGAAAAAGACAAGAAGGACAGCGAGGAGGAGGAGGAGAAGAGTGATGAAGATGATGATGATGGCCAAGAAAATATGGAAGAGGAGGTCTATGAGGGGAGGGCCTATGATGAAGTTGATGATAAAGAAGGAAAGGCTAGCTCAGTTTGTGACGACGATGGTGAAGATGACGACCAGAAGATTGAAGATAAGTCAGATATGGACTATGATGAGGAAGGAGTGGAAGAAGAGGAAGAGGAAGGGGAGAACAAGGAGTGCAAGACAGATGAATATGAAGCTGATGATGAAGCTAAGGATGGTAAATTGTGCCGGAGATTAAATATTGATACTTGTAGATGCTTCCAATAAATCAATGCCCAGTTGTTTAAAGGGCATCTCCATATGTATGCAACATTTACAGTGGAATACGATGGAAAGACCATGTGGCTGCCATGAGTTGCCGTAATTGGGAACGTCCCTGTCTCTTTCTTCTCCAAATCAGTGGGGTTCCCACAGGTTGGACACCCGCAGATCAGAATGTTCTGTCACATCCTAGTAATATCCATAATTGCTAAAAGTCCAAAATTTGTTGGAACTGTACCATATTCTCACAGGAAATACTCACAAATCCAGCTTGCCCAAGACCAAAAATCGGTGGGGCTTATGTAAATCTCACCCAGAAGCAGGCATTGCCATGTGAGTGTGGTCAGTGCCCGGGGACAGGGATTAAATTCTGTCCCAGGTAGTTGGGGGTGCAGAAGGGGTCCCCCTCTCCATTATGCACGCCCCTGGTCATATGGATGATGATGAGCATTATAGCCTGTAGGGTAATCAAATGAATTCTCCTTTGCATTCCTGCAATAGTGCATTGCAATACAACAAGCATAAAGAGCAAGTGACCTGGCGCTTGTTAAAAGGTTATTCCTATCTTAGACAATGGGGGCATATCGCTAGGATATGCCCCCATTGTCTGATAGGTGCAGGTCACACCGCTGGGACCAGCACCTATATCGAGAATGGAGCGGGAAGTGCTGCACCTGGAGGACCTCAGGTTTCCAGGGGTCCGGCCACCACCATGCACAGCTCCCCGCTGCGCTCATAGAAATGAATGGGAGCGCACTGCACATGCGCGGCCACCACTCCCATTTATTTCTATGTAGCCGACGGAAATAGCTGAGCCATCTGCCTCTGCTTTTTTTTTCGGCCCCATGAAAATGAATGGGGGGTGGCTGCGCATGTGCAGTGCGCCCTTCTTCACTTCGGGGGCTCTGTTCTTGATATAGGTGTGGGTCCCAGCGGTGGGACCGGCACCTATCAGACAATGGGGGCGTATCCTAGCGATATGCCCCCATTGTCCAAGATGGCAATAACTCTTTAACTGCGTTTAATTATCTTGCTAAGGCTACTTTCACACTAGCGTTTTTAAATTCCGGTATTGAGTTCCGTCATAGGGGCTCAATACCAGAAAAAAACGCTTCAGTTTTGTCCCCATTCATTGTCAATGGGGACAAAACTGAACTGAAGACAACGGAGGCTCCTGAAAGCATGCTGCGGTTTGGTCTCCGGTCCAGGCATCCGCACCAAGATGGATCCGGAATGACCCCAATGCAAGTCAATGGGGACGGATCCGTTTGGTGTGACACACCAGTAATCCGGATCTGTCCTCCATTGACTTGCAATGGGGGGTCATTCCGGATCCGGCTACAGAGAAACATACAGACAGACAGACATACATACATACATATACATACTCACATACTCCAGCCAGGGACGCCGGCAGCATGTCTTCACGCGCCTCCTACGCGCAGCTATGACGTTTCCCCACAGCGCACTCTGCTGGGCGCAGTGGGGAAACGTCATAGCTGCGCGTAGGAGGCGCGTGAAGACGTGCTGCCGGCATCCCGGGCTGGAGTATGTAAGTATGTATGTGTTTGTGTGTATGTGTGTGTATGTATGTTCTCTGTGTATGTGTCAACATGTGTGGGGCTGGAGTGCTGCTCCGGCTCCACACATGTGTCAGCGGCAGTACGGATCCGTCGGCACCCTTTAGGTGCCGGATCCGTGCTGCCGCTAGTGTGAAAGTAGCCTAAGGGCTCATGCACACAAATGTAATTTCTTTCCGTGTCCATTCCCTTTTTTTTTGCGGACCGTATGTGGAACCATTAATTTCAATGGGTCCACAAAAAACGGATGTTACTCTGTGTGCATTCCGTTTCCGTATGTCCGTATTTCTGTTTTGCAAATAAATAGAACATGTCCTTTTAGGGTTCATGCACACAACCATATGTATTTTGCGGTGTGCAAAAAACGAATCCGCAAAAAATATGGCTGACGTCCCTGTGCAATCCGTATTTTGCAGACTGGAACAGCCGACCCCTAATAGAACAGTCCTATCCTCGTCTGTAATGCGGATAATAATAGGACATGTTCTATTTTTTTGCGGAACGGAAACACGGACATACGGAAATGGAATGCACGCGGAGTAACTTCTGTTTTTTTTGCGGATCCATTGAAATGAATGGTTCGGCCTACGGTCTGCAAAAAAAAAAAAGAACGGAACGGACACGTAAAGAAAATACGTTCGTGTGCATGAGCCCTAAAGGAGGTAAAGGACGTGATGACCAGATCTGTTACAATACTTTTCATAGACAATTGAAGTGTCTCCGTCTCTAAGTCCTTTATTACTCCTCGAGAGGCAGGCACCTAACGCTCCGAACTGAAATGAACCTCACGTCACCTAAAATATAGGATTTTTTTCTGAGCAGCTTGCATGTTTTTTTTTTCTTCCCATAGACTACGATGAAGATTTTGAAGCTGAGGAATACAAACCTGATGAGAAACATAATGAAGAAGGACAGGTTGATGATCAAGTGAATGAAAAGTCAAAGTCACCCTCGGATGATGAAAAAGATGATTTAAACCCGGAACGGAGAAGTGGCACACCATCAAACGTTGCGCCAGAGGCTTCTGACAGGGAGAGAGATGAAAGGGATGGGCGTTGTGACAGCGACTACCTGGAGGATAAACAAGGTGAGTTCTTTTCTTACTATTTAATGTATCTTTTAATGTATCATTATTAAGTTGATTTTTTCCTATACATCTTTGCATTGATTCCTCACAGAGAATTTTTTTTTATCAGTCCACGGTAAACAAAAAAAGCCAAGATCCACTTTTTAACGCATGTCCAACGCTGATTCATTTCTTAAAAATAGCATTATTTTATCTGATACAGAACTCCAAGTTCCCTGCAAAGACCTAAGAATTAAAGGGGTTTTCTGGGATTTAACTCCTGATTTAAGCGAATATCTACCCTTTTTTTTTCTAAACATGTCCAAAATTCTGTGCCACTTTATTTTTTAATATACCCATATGGGCATCAGACTTTTTCCTGGTACAGAGCTTAGAGTATTGTTAATTGACAAAATCCATGCTGCCTGCAGCCACCTCTAGAGGGAGCCCAAGTGCTTATTGCATACTGTTTATACACTGTACTCTACTATAAAACAACACACAGGAGGCTCATAAGTTCCTCCTAGTGGTGGCTTCAGGAAGAAAGAATTTTAACAATTAAAGGGGTTTTCCGGGATTTAACTACTGATGACCTATCCTCAGGATAGGTCATCAGTATCTGATCGGTGGGGGTCCGACACCTGGGACCCCCGCTGATCAGCTGTTTGAGAAGGCACTGCCTCTCCTGTGAGCACCACGGCCTTCCTTTTAGCTTTTCCTAGGCCAGTGACGTCATGTTCATCGGTCACGTGGCCTAGGAGCAGCTCAGCCCCATTCAAGTGAATAGGGCTGAGCACGATACCAAGCACAGCCACTGTACAATGTACGGCGCTGTGCTTGGTGAGCGGGGAGAAGGTTGCAGCGCTCACAGGAGCTCTGGTACCTTCTCAAACAGCTGATCGGTAAGGGTCCTGGGTGTCAGACCCCCACCGATCAGATACTGATGACCTATCCTGAGGATAGGTCATCAGTAGTAAAATCCTGGAAAACCCCTTTAATTGTTAACATTTTTTCTTCCTACAGCCACCACTAGGAGGAACTCATGAGCTTCCTGTGTATTGTTTTATGGTACAGTACAATGTATAAACAGTATGCAATAAGCCCTTGGGCTCCCTCTAGAGGTGGCTGCAGGCAGGACGGATTTTGTCAATTAACAATACTCAAAGCTCTGTACCAGGAAAAGCTCTGACTGTCTGGGTATATATTAAATAATAAATTAGCACTGAATTTTGGACTTGTTTAGAAAAAAAGGGTAGATATTCACTTAAAGGGGGTTTCAGCCTGCCTCTTGAAACAGAACTCCTGTTCCATGTCGCCTCTGGTGTCTTCATCTACCGATCCCCGCAGTGTTTGCATCCGGTGGTCAAATGCACTGCTCCAGCCAATGACTTGTTTCAGCGGTGATGTACTGCATGTGACCACATCACTGCTGAAGGCAGTCATTGGCTGGAGTAGTGTATGTGACCATGCCCATGCACCCCCATGGGCAGGGATTGGAAGACGGAGGCAGTGTGGAGGACCAGACTGGAGGGAAGCAGAATAGTATGAATCTTCTGTTTCAGGAGGCAGGCTGCAGACACTTATTACTGGAAACCCCCTTTAAAGGGGATGGCACACTTATTAAAACTGCCTCCCAAGCTGTGGGAAATGTCTGTTTTTCTGCACTATTTTGGGGATCACACATACTTGACTTTCCTTACAACTGTCCTACAAAAATGTGGCTCCCGCTCTAGTGGACAGCCATGTATTACGCACCATCTAGAGTCCTAGAACTGAGTTGGACTGGTCAACACTTCAATTATAAAGGGCTTGTCCAGATGGAGCAACAAACCCTCTTTTATAAAGATGATATTTATTTATGTATTTATTTATTTATTTTTTTGCTATTTACTTCTGATTTTTGTGATAAGTAATGGACCTCTTTAAACAAAGAACTGTAAGATGTGCTCCTTATGTTGAGTTGACCCTTGGTGAATGGTTATGGAAATGCTTTAGACAATCACAAAGGTGGACTGATGATGTCATGATGATGATGATGTCAGTTAAAGGGTTTATCAAGTTGTCACCCCCTTATTTGCTATATTATGGTCTTAGGATGTAATAGAGGAAGATTGGTGATATGGGACTCCCATTGTATATCAACTAGTGTGGAGAAGCTTTATCGTTGTATGACCTGGCCGTCACACAGATAATCCAGAAATTAGGGCCAACTAGTTGCTTCCGCCACATACATGTAGTTGCACAAAAGCGGCAATGTTTTTGGAAAATCCAACCCAAAGTGGGCATTTTGGGGGGGTTTCCAGGGGGCATAGCTTAAAGAGGACCTCTCCCCTCTCCTGACATGCCTGTTTTAATAGCTTCATGCATTCCCCATGTAATAACAATTCTGGAGCCTCTATTCTTATGTCTCTATGTTGTGCCATTCCTTTATTATTTGTACTAGAAGTTATGAATGAATTGCTAGCAGTCTGCAGTAAGGGTACAGAGGAGAGGTGACCAGTTGGGGGTGTGTCCCTGCACAGACTCGCTCTATCCAATCAGAGCTGCCATTTTCAGACTGTGCAGGGACACACTCCCAACTGGTTACCTCCCCTCTGTTCCCTTACTGCAGACTGCTAGCAATTCATTCATAACTTCTATTAGGAATAATAAAGGAATGGCACAACATAGAGACATAAGAACAGATGCTCCAGAATTGTTATTACATGGGGAACACATGAAGCTATTAAAACAGACATGTCAGGAGAGGGGAGAGGTCCTCTTTAAATGTCTGATTTTTGCAATTGAGATGTTGGTAAGCATGCCTCCGGTGGTTACAACGAATGGTGAAGAAGACATGGGAGTTCCCACTGCTGTGATTTCGGGGCCACTCTTAAACAGGAGAGGTTAATGAAAGCCATAAAACCAGTTCAGATGGCGTGAAAAATAACCATTCCATATACAGATTCAGTGGAGCCTGTCTAGGTGCCCATCAAGATAAGTATGACAAGGCAAAGCATGCTGGGAATGGACCCATACATTGAATGGTAGAACACGGGTTATATAAGGTAGAGGCAGCTTTTGTGCCCATTATCATTTATTAACTGCACAGCATCCCTTTAGTATTTGTATAATATACATGTTTTCTCATTTGCATCTCTTTATCATATTTATTGCAATTCTCAAGGCTGGGTATTGACACGTCTAATGATGAAGGCTTCACAGACTGTTCAGTTTTCTTTCATTACTTCCTTACATAAATTCTCTTTCCTTTGAACTCGGCAGCTCCCTTTGATATTGTATTTTCCATATTGAATAGGAAAACATAGCATAGCTGACGAGGAAATGAACTCAGCGGCGAGAAAAATCCAGACTCTCTATAGAGAACATAGAGTGCGCCAGCCGAGCCTTCAGAGGAAGAAAGGTTTGAAATCAGAAAATCAAGGGGGTAGAATCTGCCTTTGATTGCATTCACTAATTGACCTGGAGTTTGGGGGCCAATCTCATCATTTTCTTAAATTTCTAATCTAAGATGACTAAATCTGCATGTTCTACAATCAGCATTGCTCTGTGATTAAGTCTTGCCTTATTTTAATTATCCAGTTAATTAAATGCCTAATCATAGCTGAAAATAGCATAGGAGAAATGAGGTTGGGAATTAATACTGCTATGATTTCTGCTCCGCACACACTGAAAGGGAAATTCATAATGAACTGGATAGACATGGGTCTGTTAATGCACGTATTATACCTAAGCATCACTTTCTGATTCAAGTAAGTTATAGTGAACGGTTCTCACTTTCATGGCTAAAGCAGATCCTCAGGGGCGGAGCATGAAATAGGAATCCTTGTTGTCATGCACCGCCCCTGCAGGTCTTACACTAGGCATTACTCAGTGTATCAGTTCTTCTTGGAGTGTTCCTTTAGGTATTTTTATGACAAGAGATGGATCACCCATCAAACATCTCATTTTAAATGTTATAGAATTAGGTCCTCTAATTAAATCCGCCCAATTTTTAGCTAGGGCCAACAGCCATGCTTGATAGATTATGGATTTTCATTGATGCTTATACCTAGGCATCATTTTCTGGTTCAGGTAAGTTACAGTGAATGGTTCTTATTGTATAGCTAAAGCAGGTCTTCAGGGGTGGATCATGAAATAGGAATTCTTGCGTCATGCTCCACCCCCACAGGTCTTACATTAGGCATTACACAGTGTATCAGTTCTTCTTGAAGTGTTCCTTTCGGTATTTTCATGACAACAGATGGATCACATATCAAACATTCCCTTTTAAGTGCCCTATGAGAGGTAACAGAATTACGTCTCGTTATTAGGTAAGAGGCATGCTTGACTGATTTTGACCGATTCTGGGTTTCCACCGAAATCAGTGGATGTCCATTGATTTCAATGTCATGTTTAAAAAGAGCACTGATTGCAGTGGCTGTTTGCTTTAGGACTGGACAATCCTTTTAAAATTCCAATCAAGACTCAATAGTCTATTCCATACACAGTCATGCAATTCGGTAAATTGTTTGTCCAAATGGTAAAGCAAAAAAGCCAATGATACTACAATATTGTAAAGTTGAGGTTGGACCAGTTGACCCTTGAATGGATTATGTTTGAGGCACAAATTGACCAAAAAAGGTTTATCCAAAATAGAACAACCTGGTTTTAATGTGACCAATGAGGATCTGGTCATGTATGGCCACTGTGAAAACCAGATATTGATATGGATGCAATAAACTTGTGGAATGTATTGAATATTTCAAAATAACTTTCAATGTATGGCTTTCCTCTTATGTTTCTGAGAGTATTCAAAGGACTATATGTGTCAGAAGTGCCCATATTGCCTACAGCCTTCGTTGTTGAAGGTCAATTTTGGAAATCAAAATTGAACTCAGGTTGGTTGACGTGACTTCCGAGGCCACTAGTATTCAAGGACAGGTTTGATCCATGAGGTCTATTTGATGTGACCGAATCTTTTTGGGGTAGAAGACAAGTCATAGAATTGGCCTACAATGAACTTTGATGGTTAAGGTGTTTTTCACCCGGGAGTATATCGGAAATTATTTGATGTATTGTGTTGTACCTCAAGTGGTCCCGTGATACAGATCTGGATGATACAAATTAGTTGTGAACGCACATTAAGATTTCACATTTTTTCTCCCATTGTAGATAGGAAGCGCACAGAATCCATTTCATCTAACAGTTCAGTAGGTAGTTTCTCAAGTGAAGATGACACAGATGAAGATGACATTCATGAAAGAGATGATGACCACGAGGTAGAAAGCGACCAGGAGAAGAGATTTAAGGAAACAAATGAAGACATGGACAACCAGGATTTAGAAAACAGTCTAATACCGGAAGAGTCAGACAAGGAGCTGCTGGAGAAACATCTTGAGGAACATGATACGATTGTTGATGATGTAGTTAAGCCACTGTCCAATAGACCAGAAGAAGACAGGAAAACAAACTGTGTGAGCCCTGATAATGAGCAGGTAAATGATGATGGAACCTTAGGTCACATGGAGGAGGAGGTCAAATCTGAGGCAGAAGATGACTTGGAGAATAAACTTACCAGTGATGAGGAGGGTGGTGAGTATAGGAAATGACTCGTGGTGTGCACCTCCTGCATGCCACCCGTGCTGTGTTGCTGGTGTGTCTAGCCAAGAAAGCATGCACAATGTAATTCCTTTCCGTCTCTCATTTGCAATAAATATAAAATAAAAATTGTAATATGGAAAAAGATGCATTGTTCTTGAAGGGTTAGAAAACCCATTTTTAAACATCTGACTAAGGGAATTCTGAGGGCCCTGAATGGGCGACCACCCTCTATAACTGTCCATTACATGGACAACATGTGTAATACTTCATTTTCCCTGTGGGGGTGCTGCAGGGAAATTGAACCATTGTTATCACATCTCCCCATACAGCTGATCATTGAGGGTTCCAGTACCTATGGTCAGCCTGTTGTTAGGAGGCCCTTCTAACCTAAAGGCATTGTTCAAAGTGGAGTGCTCCTTTAACAGCCCACCTATATAATAGTCCTTCTAAATTTAGAAACACATTTTGGACTACGTCTTTGTAACAACATTAGTTATCTTTACTACTAAAACAAAATTTTATGTATTAAAAATATGTCTATAATATTTACTATATAATATCTATAATAGCTAACTTGGTTGTTAATGCTCCAAGCATCGCATTTTGCAAACTGGATCCACAGTGCATTAAAGGGCATCTGTCAGCAGTTTTGTACCTATGACACTGGCTGACCTGTTACATGTGCACTTGGCAGCTGAAGACATCTGTGTTGGTCCCATGTTCATATGTGTCCGCATTACTGAGAAAAATGATGTTTTATCATATGCAAATGAGCCTCTAGGAGCAACGGGGGCGTTACCATTACACCAAGAGGCTCAGATCTCTCTGGAACTGCCGCAGCCTCTGCACTTTGATGGACAGGGCCAGACAGTGAAAGTGTCATCATGCCTGGTCCAATCAATCAGAGTGGAGAGGGCGCAGCAGTTGCAGAGAGAGCAGAGCCTCTAGGTGTAATGGCAACACCCCCGTTGCTCCTAGAGGCTCATTTGCATATAATAAAACATCATTTTTCTCAGTAATGCGGCTACATATGAACATGGGACCAACACAGATGTCTTCAGCTGCCAAGTGTACATGCAATGGGTCAGCCAGTGTTATAGGTACAAAACTGCTGACAGATGCCCTTTAACAACAAGCTACTATTTCGTACTCAGTGTGCAAGGCTTATATAAAATAATCCATTATGAGCTGCTTGTTCATGGTTTCCAGACATCAAAAAGAAAATGTTGAATACAAAAATGTAATGAAGATATATTATAAAATGCTTACTGTAGATCTAGTATTACTTCAAAGTGAAGCTGCACTACTACAAAACTACAACTCCCAGCAGGAGACTTGCCTACTCTTTCCTGTGAGTCTTATGGACATCCTGGAAGAGTAAGTAAATATGATACATATATACTTTCTGGAGAATCTTTGCTGTTTAAAAAAAAAATCTTTAAAAATGTAAAAATTTTCTCCCAAAATAATAATTCCAATAAATAGGATTTGTCGCTTTCTTATATATCCGGGGTTAAATCGCTGTCACGATTTTTTAAAATTGCTATGCAAATGTTATGTAATCAGCGGCTTTGTGTTGTTTTTACGGCTCCACGGCAACCTTGTCTCTGCATTATATCGCTTCTTCCTTTGTTTGCTCTTTTGTGTGTTATTGTTCTGTCGGTGTGTTTGACTGACTACAGCATGTACAGAATAAATTATTGAGTGTCGTGCCATTTTCTTGCCATTAGTTTCTCACATTACACATTCCATGTTCTGCTTCCCTTCTTACAAAATTGCTAAAGTTTTCATGGGTTAAAAAAAAAAAGTAAAATAAAATTGGTTTCTAAAAATTACAAAAATGTTTTTTACAAAAAAAGTTCCTGCCAAGATTTATGAAGATCCGTCTCTCGAGTCTAAAAATTTGAATGTGACAAGAAAAATTAAAGTTGAAGTAGAAGATAAATCTCTAATTACAGTAATTCTTCCCAGTCTTCTCCTCTCTCGTTAAATCGGGAGCCTTATCTCTATGATTGATTATTTCTATAATGCAGAATTAACCAAACCCGTAAAAGAGGCAGCAAATTAAATACAAGCAAATGCACATATAAAAAAAAAAGGTCGATATTGTGGATATTGGGACATGGATTTGATTTTGCCTAAAAAAAAAGAAAAGAAAAGAAAGAAAATATGTTTTCATTTTTTCCCTCTTACATACCTTTTTACAATTTACATATTGTGTTTTAGGCTACTTTCACACTAGCGTTAATATTTTCCGGTTTTGAGATCCGTCATAGGGTCTCAATACCGGAAAAAAAATGTTTCAGTTTTGTCCCCATTCATTGTCAATGGGGACAAAACGTAACTGAACAGAACGGAGCGCTCCAAAGTGCATTCCGATCCGTTCTCATACCGGAGAGCAGCATGCGGAGCAAGACGTATCTGGCATGGCCCACAATGCAAGTCAATGGGACGGATCCGTTTTCTCTGACACAATAGAAAACGGATCCGTTCCCCATTGACTTTCAGTGGAGTTCATGACGGATCCGTCTTGGCTATGTTAAAGATAATACAACTGGATCCGTTCATATGCAGACGGTTGTATTATCAGTAACGGAAGCGTTTTTGCTGAACCCTGCCGGATCCAACAAAAACGCTGATGTGAAAGTAGACTTCAATCCGAATTTCAGGAAAAATTTGATTTGCAGTGAAGCCTTATTTTCTTTGTGCTTCATGGTAATGAATCTATTTCTCCTGAAATGGCATTGAGAAACATACTCACCTGATCCATTTGCTTGTGGAGAGGTCGTTCATCTTGATTGAATAAACCATATGAAATCTTGCAGAGGGTGATGTGTGATGTCACCACATCACCGCACTGGCCAGTGATGACATCACCGCACCCAGCCAGCCTGATGATGTCATCACTTTGCCTTGCGAGATTTTGCGCAGTTTCTTCAATCAAGAGGGCGCAATGGCCTCTCCACAAGCAAATGAATCAGGTGAGTATGTACTTTTTTTTTTTTTTAACCCTGATTAACCCATGAAAGGCCTCCATTTTAACATCAGATGCAGCGATCAGCGATGAACAAGGCATCTGGGCATCTGAGGGGTTCAATGGTGGGGGGCAGCGTGATCGCCGTTCCCCGTCATTGCGCCCGCTACTTACAAAGGAATGCCAATCGTGATGAAATAATTTGTAACGGATCAAATTTCTTTGTGAAATTCGGTGTAGCAGCCGATTCAAATTTTTCATAATTTCGCTCATCTCTATTCTTCATGATACAGGCAGTAGAAGGAGTAACTTGAAGAGAATATCACATGGCTGCAAAATCCGACTACACAGGAGCTTTTGTAGTCTGTAACCATGCGATACATAGATTTGCATAGATGCTGTAGACAGAAAACGGTGGATTTAATCAAGATTATTTACAGAAGGGATTGTCTCATCATGGACAATGGGGGCATATCCTAGCGATATGCCCCCATTGTCTTATAGGTGCGGGTCCCACCGCTGGAACCCACACCTATATCGAGAACAAATACCCGAAAATGAAGGAGGGCACACTGCGCATGCGGAGCTGTCCTCCATTAATTTTCTATGGGCTCCGTTCCATAGAAATTAATTGGAGCGAGGGCCGTGCATGCGCGGTACGCTCCCATTCATTTCTATGTGGAGCCGGCTTGGTGGTGGCCGGACCAGAGTCCTCCAGCCACCACCTTGCAGGGCTCCGTTCTGGATATAGGTGCGGGACCCGGCGGTAGGACGTGCACCTATAAGACAATGGGGGCATATCGCTATGAGAAGACAACCCCTTTAATGTTATACTTCCGACTAATTGTACCAATTACACTGGTTGCAAAAAAATCCTCTTTTTTGGTCCTGGACTCAGTAGCCTTGCCTGGTGTCCTATGTAAAGCTAATCACAGGCATAGATTTTCTCCACAGGTAACACTGACATATCACATCTATGGAAACTGCCTGCAGAATGGATTTCATCATGTCTAATAGTTTGTTTTCCCAAAGATAAGGGGCTCTTTAGTATCTGTGAGCCCTTTCTTTTCCTCTATTTTGAAATGGAAAAGAAGGGACTGATAGTTAAATACCTATTAGATGTCTATGGGGCTATGGAGACCTTTGAGACAATTTTTTGATTGCATTTTACTTATTCTGCGCTAAAAATAATTTTCTTTGCTTTTTCTTGGTATTAACAATGTTTAGCCATTTCTGAGAAACAGGGGTTAAAAATCAGTCTGCTTGCAGGCTGTCCCAGTCTGTTTTCTTTGAATCTCGTCATCTGATGGCTCATGTGTAGCTCTTAAATCTGATCTCCTGACCTCATAAACACTCATATCAAACTGATAAGTGTTTATAAGGTCAGGAGATCAGAGATAAGACCACCGCATGAGCCGTCAGATGTCGAGATTCAAAGAAAACAGACTGGGACAGCTTGCAAACAGACTAATTTTTAACCCTTGTTTCTCAGAAATGGCTGAACATTTTTAATAAAGACCAATTGAAAAAATGATTTTTTAGCCCAAAATGAGTAAAATAGAATCATTAACAAATGCCCCAAAAGAAGTACATAGCCTTGAAAGCCACAAATAACACATTGCAATTGTGCCAAATGACAAACTGAACACTGCTACATCAGTATACTGCTATATAATCGATGTGAACAAAGGCATTTGTTATTTCACGCATTGTAGCCCATCATCATGATATAATTACTGTCTGTGGGTTTACATAGGACTGCAGGTTAACCCTCTGAGTTCCCCCTACAAGTGTAGTCTTTAATCCTTCATATCAGTGTTTTTTGCCAGGTAATTACTGATAGAACCTGTAATTATGTACTTAGAGAAAAGGCTTTTGCTAAAGACGTGTCTTAGTCGCTTTCACCGATGAAGGATAATAGGTAAAACTTGAGCAACAATTTGGTAATATTGTGGCTGCTCCCCCTGGAATAGTAAAAGGTCAATGAAATAACAACCTGCAAGTATTGATTACAGCTTCTCAGGTGATATCATGGCTGTGAAATGTACAGGGATATTATTTACCAGACACTAGTTTAACATTCGAAGGGTATGAAGAGTTTTGCAACCATTATTATAAGGATCTAATGCATCTATGAATCTAAATAAAACAATCACATGGGTCTCCCAGCCATCTAAGAGTATGGAAAAAGCTAAGAATGGTGTAAAGTAATGAAAGAAGTCATAATTACCTTACCTCACCTTAACTTATATAGAGGTTATTAATAAATGACCTCCTCTGTTTTTTTCAGAAGTTCTAGGTGGCTGGACGATCCCTTTAATCAATGTCGTAAATTGTCCGGATTCAAAATCTCTTACAGTTTTGTGCATACACCTTTTATTCAGACCCATTTGTTTCCATGGTTACAGACTACAAAGCCTGTGTGTAGTCTGATTGTGCAGTCATGCTTTACTGCTTTCAATTTTCCTGTAGTTTAGAAAGAAGAGGAGGCAGAGAGACTGGATGAACACGTCGCTGCAGGATCAGACTACGCAGGTGTTGTTTGTAGTCTGGAACCCACAACACACATAGATCTGCCCAGGAGATGTATAGACAAAACGGGAAGGGGAAAAATATTGTGCAGTTTTCAAACCAGCGCCTGGATCTGAATACTTTTGTAATTGGATGTAATTAAAAATTTAGAAAAGCCAGTGAACTAGTCCATAAAATGTATCTGTATAGCGCCACCTGCTGTTTGTTTCTTTTCTTATTTCTCTGTCCTGCTCACTGAGATGGCCGCACATGCTCAGTTTCATCCTTCCACTGCCTCCTGAGCTGTAATAGGGAGAGCCGAGACACGCCTCCTGAGCTGTGATAGGGAGAGCTGAGACACGCCCCCTGAGCTGCAGCAGAAAAGACACTTCCCCTGAGCTGTCAGTTTGATATAAATGTAGCAGAGCAATGAATCTGGAGATCTCTGGATCCATGTGAGGTACAGGGCTGGTTCTAGCTTTGTTAGAAAGAGATTGTCATGTTCTATATGATGTCTGATGTTCATTTTTTAAATTATTCATGGGATAACCCCTTTAAGTAAGACAATTTAGATTCTTTTCCGATTCTTGAGAGCAGGTCACTATTACATGGGCAGCCCATGGCTTTTAATGGGAACAGTGTAATGCTTAATTTCCCCTGCGGTGGCGCTGCAGGGCGGTTAATAGCTTCCTACTAGGTTTCCTTTCAGATTACAGTTTATAACTGGGAGATCTCAGCAGCCGGACACCCTGTGATCAGTTTATTTTTTGTGGGATCCTACTGACAAGATGTGGACAAGCCCTTTAGAGATCCCCTTTCAATAATGACCTATATTCCACAGACTCTCTCTTCTCCCTATGAACTGGCTGTAAACACTATAGGAGGCGCATATACCCCAATGTATACGATGCTTCAAATGTTATCACGATAATTCCTAAATCATATGAATGAACACACGGCCCCAAGGGGGCGCTGATCCCAGAGATTCCAGTGCATGGTTTGTGCGTGAACTTGCTTTTGCCTCCTGCCCTGCATGGATGTAGCATTGACACCGCAACGCTGCTTCTCCGCTTCTGGCTGTGTGCAGTAAGTGCATTTGTCCTGACCACTTCTCATCCTTTGCCTCCTGTGAAATTTGCTATTTTTCTTAAAGACTGCAAATCAGTCCAGGAAAAGATAGCAGAGGCCATTGGCAATAACCCAAGTCTGGATTCTGAGCCCGAACCCAGTGACTCCAGTACAGATGAAGAGGACAACTTAAAAGGCATACACACACGTAAGATCAAGTGTTTTTTTTTTTACATTAACAGTCTTGATACAGAAATTTTAAAGGTGTTCTCCGGGAATTAAGAAAATGAAAATACGTAAATATTACTTCATGATAAATATATGCCCAAATACCTTTCATTAGTTATAATGTCTTGGCTTGTCTAGGGAGCAATCATCAGGAGAAACAAAATGGCCGCCATCCTATTAGTACACACATAACCTGTCCTAATCACACAGCAGGACAAGTAACTTCATAACACTGAGGTAAAGAGCTGCCTCATCCTCCTCTCTGCTCTGCTTGTCAGGGGTTATGATCCTGAATACAGATCTTCAGCTTAATCTCTGTAAGAATAGATTCATGAGGAGACATGAAGTACAGAGGTGAGGATGTGGATAATGAGCAGCAGCTATTATATGCAGTCTCCATTACCACAGTCTGTGCTGTCAGTCCTCTCTGTGCTTCATGTCTCCTCATGAACTCCATTCCTATGGAAATTCAGCTGAAGATCTTATCAGCTGTATTCAGGATCATAATCCCTGACAAGTAGAGCAGAGACGAGGATGAGTTGTGGCTAAAGAGCAGTAGCACTTGTATGCAGTCTCCATTACCACAGCCCCACATTACCACAGTCTGTCCTGTCCGTCCTCTCTGTACTTCATGTCTCCTCATGAACTCCATTCCTACAGAGATTCAGCTGAAGATCTTATCAGCTGTATTCAGGATCATAATCCCTGACAAGTAGAGCAGAGAGGAGGATGAGGCAGCTCTTTACCTCAGTGTTGTGAAGTAACTTGTCCTGATTAGGACAGGTTTTGTGTGTACTAATAGGCGGCCATTTTATTTCCCCTGATGATTGCTCCCCAGACAACATGAGTCATTATAAATAATGAAAGGTATTTGGGAATATATCTATTATACAGTAATATTTAAGTATTTTCATTTTCTTAATTCCCTGAGAACCCCTTTAAGGGGCCCAATAGTAAAACTTTAAATGCGGCCCTGCTCATCAATGACCAACATCAACAGCATTTGAGAAATAAGATTAATATGGTCATTGTTTTACCCCATGTGTCTTGGTCAGTTGGTGCCTCTTCTTCTCCTGCTCATCCACCTGATTATCTTACTATCATACTAGTTATGCCCAGTATGGTGCCCGCTTGCCACTTACAGACAATTGTTTTTACTCAGATACTTTTATACAATATAATACTTCCACATTGTTCCCATACAATAATAGAGCCATGCTGTGCATAAATAATGATGCAATTCAATATCCAGAAATAATGTCATGTGGTGCCCATATGACCCTTCCATACATTTCCAAAACAATGCTACCGCTCAGTGCTCAGGCATACCACCATACAATGCCTCAATAGTATAGTTCTTCATGGTGGTCTAGGGCAGTAAAGGGGTTAATGGGGAATTTCTTGGTGGTCTGGGACAGTGATGGCTTTCACTCCTCTCCCTCAGATTGCTTCTAGGAGTCTAGTTCTTGGGACACTCCAAGAAATAGGCCGATTGTTGTATTACTGATATAAATAGTAATTATGTTACATGCACTCTACAGATTTGGAGGACAATAAGTTACAAGATTCACAAGAAGGAGCTCTCTGGGAAAGTCATGATGAACCAGAGCAACAGAAGACTGTGACGGGTTCCTCAAGAGATGAAGAGATGCTGAAGAAAAGCACATCTGAGATGGTGAAAGGAGAAAAACATGAAGCTGCACCTAATGAAAAGAAAATTATGAGTGAAGAGGAGTCTCATGATGTGAATACTCAGGAGAAGTGTGAGCCTGGAAGTTTAACTTCTGAGAATGAACATGCGACTGGTGAAGTGACTGCTGAGAATGAAGTGACTGCTGAGAAGGAATATGCAGCTGGTGAAGTGACTGCTGAGAAGGAACATGCAACTGGTGAAGTGATTGCTGAGAATGGACATGCAACTAGTGAAGCGATTGCTGACAAGGAACATGCAACTGGTGAAGTGACTGCTGAGAATGAACATGTGACTGGTGAAGTGACTGCTGAGAATAAAGTGACTGCTGAGAAGGAACATGAAACTGGTGAAGTGATTGCTGAGAATGGACATGCAACTAGTGAAGTGACTGCTGTTAAGGAACATGCAACTAGTGAAGTGATTGCTGACAAGGAACATGCAACTGGTGAAATGACTGGTGAGAAGGAACATGCAACTGGTGAAATGACTGGTGAGAAGGAACATGCAACTGGTGAAGTGACTGGTGAGAAGGAACATGCAACTGGTGAAGTGACTGGTGAGAAGGAACATGCAACTGGTGAAGTGACTGGTGAGAAGGAACATGCAACTGGTGAAGTGACTGCCGAGAAGGAACATGCAACTGGTGAAGTGACTGCTGAGAAGGAACATGCAACTAGTGAAGTGACTGCTGAGAATGAACATGCAACTGGTGAAGTGACTGCTGAGAAGGAACATGCAACTAGTGAAGTGACTGCTGAGAATGAACATGCAACTAGTGAAGTGACTGCTGAGAATGGACTTGAAACTGGTGTTTTGACTGCTGAGAATGAACATGCAACTGGTGAAGTGACTGCTAAGAATGAACATGCAACTGGTGAAGTGACTGCTGAGAATGAACATGCAACTAGTGAAGTGACTGCTGAGAATGGACATGAAACTGGTGAAGTGACTGCTGAGAATGAACATGCAACTGGTGTTGTGACTGCTGAGAATGAACAAGCAACTGGTGAAGTGACTGCTGAGAATGAACATGCAACTAGTGAAGTGACTGCTGAGAATGGACATGAAACTGGTGAAGTGACTGCTGAGAATGAACATGCAACTGGTGTTGTGACTGCTGAGAATGAACAAGCAACTGGTGAAGTGACTGCTGAGAAGGAACATGCAACTGGTGAAGTGACTGCTAAGAATGAACATGCAACTGGTGAAGTGACTGCTGAGAATGAACATGCAACTAGTGAAGTGACTGCTGAGAATGGACATGAAACTGGTGAAGTGACTGCTGAGAATGAACATGCAACTGGTGAAGTGACTGCTAAGAATGAACATGAAACTGGTGTTGTGACTGCTGAGAATGAACATGCAACTGGTGAAGTGACTGCTGAGAAGGATCATGCAACTGGTGAAGTGACTGCTAAGAATGAACATGCAACTGGTGAAGTGACTGCTGAGAATGAACATGCAACTGGTGAAGTGACTGCTAAGAAAGAAGATGCACCAGGTGATGGGACTGCTCAGAAGGAAGATGCACCAGGTGACGCGACTGCCCAGAAGGAAGATGCACCAGGTGATGGGACTGCTCAGAAGGAAGATGCTCCAGGTGATGTGACTGCTAAGAAGGAAGATGCACCAGGTGATGGGACTGCCCAGAAGGAAGATGCACCAGGTGATGGGACTGCTCAGAAGGAAGATGCTCCAGGTGATGTGACTGCTAAGAAGGCAGATGCACCAGGTGATGGGACTGCTCAGAAAGAAGATGCACCAGGTGATGGGACTGCTCAGAAGGAAGATGCTCCACGTGATGGGACTGCCCCGAAGGAAAATGATCCAGGTGATGTGACCGCAGAGAATAAAGATGCCCCAGGTGATGTGACTGCAGAGAATAAAGAAGCACCAGGTGATGGGACTGCTCAGAATGAAGACACTCCAGGTGATGGACCTGCTGAGAATAAAGATGCTCCAGGTGCAGTAACTGCGGAGAATAAAGATGCAGCAAGTGATGAGAATGCTGAGAATAAAGAACCACCAGGTGATGGGACTGCTGAGAATAAAGAAGCACCTGATCATGGGACTGCTGAGAATAAAGAAGCACCTGATCATGGGACTGCTGAGAATAAAGAAGCACCTGGTGATGAGGCTGTTGAGAATAAAGAAGCACCGGGTGATGAGGCTGTTGAGAATAAAGATGAACCTGGAGAAGTGGCAGCTGAGAATAAAGATGCAGCAGGTGATGGGACTGCTGAGAATAAGGAAGCACCTGATCATCGGTCTGCTGAAAATAAAGAAGCACCTGATCATGGAACTGCTGAGAAGAAAGAAGCACCTGTTGATGGGGCTGTTGAGAATAAAGAAACACCTGGTGATGGGGCTGTTGAGAATAAAGATGCAACTGGAGAAGTGGCCGCTGAGAATAAAGACGCACCTGCTGATGGGTTTGCTGAGAATAAAGAATCACCTGATCATGGGACTGCTGACAATAAAGATACACCTGGTGATGTGACTCAGGAGAATAAAGAAGCACCAGATCATAGGACTGACGAGAATAAAGAAACACCTGATCATGGGACTGTCCAGAATAAAGAAGCACCAGATCATAGGACTGACGAGAATAAAGAAACAACTGATCATGGGACTGTTGAGAATAAACAAGCACCAGGTGATGTGACTGCTGAGAATAAAGAAGCACCTGATCACGGGACTGCTGAAAATAAAGATGCACCTGGTGATGGAACTGCTGAGAATAAAGAAGCATCAGACCATGGGACTGCTGAGAATAAAGAAGCACCTGATCATGGGACTGCTGAGAATAAAGAAGCATCAGACCATGGGACTGCTGAGAATAAAGAAGCACCTGATCATAGAACTGCTAAGAACAAAGAAGCATTAGATCATGGGACTGCTGAGAATAAAGAATCACCTGATAATGGAACTGCTGAGAACAAAGAAGCATCAGTTCATGGGACTGCTGAGAAAAAAGAAGCACCTGATCATGGGACTGCTGAGAATAAAGAAGCACCTGATCATGGAACTGCTGAGAATAAAGAAGCATCAGATCATGGGACTGCTGAGAATAAAGAAGCACCTGATCATGGAACTGCTGAGAATAAAGAAGCACCTGATCATGGAACTGCTGAGAATAAAGAAGCATCAGATCATGGGACTGCTGAGAATAAAGAAGCACCTGATCATGGAACTGCTGAGAATAAAGAAGCACCTGATCATGGAACTGCTGAGAATAAAGAAGCACCTGATCATGGAACTGCTGAGAATAAAGAAGCACCTGATCATGGAACTGCTGAGAATAAAGAAACACCTGATCATGGAACTGCTGAGAATAAAGAGGCATCAGATCATGGAACTGCTGAGAATAAAGAAGTACCTGATCATGGAACTACTGAGAATAAAGAAGCACCTGATCATGGAACTACTGAGAATAAAGAAGCACCTGATCATGGAACTGCTGAGAATAAAGAGGCACCTAATCATGGAACTGCTGAGAATAAAGAAGTACCTGATCATGGAACTACTGAGAATAAAGAAGCACCTGATCATGGAACTGCTGAGAATAAAGAAGCAACTGATCATGGAACTGCTGAGAATAAAGAAGCATCAGATCATGGGACTGCTGAGAATAAAAAAGCACCTGATCATGGAACTGCTGAGAATAAAGAAGCACCTGATCACGGGACTGCCAAGAATAAGGATGCATCTGATGATGGGACTGCTGAGAATGAAAATACTTCTAAAGATGTTAATGGTGAAGAATCTGAGAAACCTAGTTTACATACTGAAGAAAATGATATTAAACCTAGCGATGATGGTGGAGACATACAAAATGTTGGCTTGGAGCACACAGTCACTTTAGTGCAACCTGTAAGTAATGAAGATAATGATACAAAATCAAACAAACCATCTGATGATGAACTGAAAAATGACGAGGTAGCTCAAGAACCCAAAGGTATTGAAGGTGACAATACTAAGAATGAGCCTGCTGAAGGTCCCAATTTGATAGCATCAAGTCATGAACCTCAAGATAATGAGAAGGATGATCTACCTCAAGAAGAAAAGATAGAGAAAGTGAAGGAACTTACACCAATAGTCCCATTGGAGCCAGAGAAGACATTAAACAATGAGACTGATATTAGAAATGAACATAAGGTGGAGGAATCTGGTACTCCTGCCAATGAAGTGCTTCATGTTCCTCCCGCTAGATCTGGAGAACAAATTACAGAGGTGGAGCAAACCGAAGGAGGGGACAACAAATAATAATTGGTGAGTATTTACAATAGATAAAGTCATGGGGTTGTCTGATTTAGAAAACCCATCCATTTCCAAATAGTCAGTCATGATGATCCTTCTTGTGGGAATACTCTCTCTTACTTTCATGTTTTCCCTGGAAATCAATGGGAATTGTAGAAAGAGCCAAGCAATTTGCACCAATGTTCTGGAGTGTCTTCTACCTCTACACCCCTTACATTGAGGTGGCTAAATCTTACCGTTAAAGTGTACCTTTCACCACTCCTGACATACCTCTTTTAATATCTTCATGCATTCCCCATGTAATAACAATTCTAGAGCATCTATTCTTATGTCTCTATGTTGTGCCATTCCTGTATTATTTCTACTAGAAGTTATAAATGAATTGCTAGCAGTCTGCACTAAGGGTACAGAGGGGAGGTAACCAGTTGGGGGTGTGTCCCTGCACAGTCTCACTCTATCCAATCAGTGCTGCCATTTTTCAAACTGTGCAGGGACACACCCCCAACTGGTTACCTCCCCTCTGTACCCTCTTATTTGCTATATTATGGTCTTAGGATGTAATAGAGGAAGGACGGTGATATGGGACTCCTATTGTATATCAAATAGTGTGGAGAAGCTTTATCGTTGTATGACCTGGCCGTCACACAGATGCTCTATTGATTTAAATGTGAGTTGTATAATCCAGAAATAAGGGCCAACTAGTTGCTTCCGCCACAAACATGTAGTTGCACAAAAGCGGCAATGTTTTTGGAAAATCCAACCCAAAGTGGGCATTTTGGGGGGGTTTCCAGGGGGCATAGCTTAAAGAGGACCTCTCCCCTCTCCTGACATGCCTGTTTTAATAGCTTCATGTATTCCCCACGTAATAACAATTCTGGAGCATCTATTCTTATGTCTCTATGTTGTGCCATTCCTTTATTATTTGTACTAGAAGTTATGAATGAATTGCTAGCAGTCTGCAGTAAGGGTACAGAGGGGTGGTAACCAGTTGGGGGTGTGTCCCTGCACAGGCTCACTCTATCCAATCAGTGCTGCCATTTTCAGACTGTGCAGGGACACACCCCCAACTGGTTACCTCCCCTCTGTACCCTTACTGCAGACTGCTAGCAATTCATTCATAACTTCTAGTAGAAATAATAAAGGAACGTCACAACATAGAGCCATAAGAATAGATGTTCCAGAATTGTTATTACATAGGGAATGCATAAAGTTATTAAAACAGGCATGTCAGGAGAGGGGAGAGATCCTCTTTAAAGAGATATTCCGAGAACAACAAATTTGATCTACCCCTACCACTTTAAATGAAGCCGAGTTGCAGTACCCGTGCATGGCCACTGCATAGTGTATAGAGCTGCAGTGTTCCGGCTCTATACATTGTTTATTACTGGAACTGTGGCTTCCATTAAAAGCTGATGATGGGGCTCTATGTGTCAGACACCCACTGATCTGATATGACTACCCATCAAAAGATTAGTCCATCAATATCCTGAAAAAATTCCTTTTCTCAATTTATTCTTTTTATTGGTTGGAACTCCATTTTCTTGTATAGAGCTAAATGATAAAATTCTAGCTGCCGGTAGCTACCACTAGGGGACACTAAGGAGTTTTCTCCATACTCTTTATTAATTGAGCTAAATAATAAAAGATGATGCAATAAGTTCCTCTAGTGATGGCTGCAGGAAGGCCAGAATTTAATCATTTAACCCCTTAAGAAAAGCAGTATAGTGTATTTTTGGCCGCCATTAACCTTCTAAATCTTTATCCCCTTAGATGCTATGGCCAGTAGTGACCGCAGCATCTAATATTTTTGTCACAGAGGGGGGTTTCCTCTTTAGGATCACTGGCTGGCGGCAAACAATGACTTTTCTCCATAAAAAACCTTTACTTAGTTTATATTGCAGCATTTTTACAGACTCCTGTTAAAAAAGGGTGAAATTGCTGTTTTTTACATTCCCCCCCACTTCCGAAAATGTGAATATCAATTACAAAAGCTAATCTATAAATGAAATGTACTCTGACAGATCTCGAGATGCGATAATGGAAAACCTTAAAAAATTGCTTGGTTCTTAACGTCTAAAACATTTGCTCATTAGAGAGTTCACTTTACATCGTGAATACATTCACCATGTGGGATTTGGCAACTTTTTAAAATGTGGGAAAAGGACCTTTATCTATTTTTCTTCTGTCTCTCTGGATTATTGTTGTAAACAAGGAATTTAAGAATATGTGCGTCTAATAATGTCAATTATTTGTTTGTTTGCAGAACATAAAGAGAAGAACAGAAGATTCTGTGTTTTTTGGAAGCATAAAATAAACTAGAGTCTAAGGCGGGGGAAGCACAATCAGGGAAATATCTATTTTTATGGCATATTTATAGATTGCTCTGTATACAGAAAAAACATGCAACATGAAAAATTATATATTAAAATTCAAATATCTTTGTAAGAAAACACAGGCTTGAAGCAATGCACTTTCTATATGTTTACAGATCCTTGTGTTTTTCTATATTAAGTCTATATGAGGGTCAAATAATAAAATACAAATAAATCAATGAATTTCTAGCAGTCTTTAATGAATCAATATTATTTAGTCTGATAATTCAGTATTTGTTGTCTGCTATATATTTGGGAAATATTTCTGAGATAAGATGGGTAACACTTTATGGATAATACATTCATTTTTTTACAACCATATTCAACTAACTACCAAAACTAAACACAGTATCAAAAACACAAACAATCAGTATCAATATTTACAGGAATATAACTACTATATTCTAGTACATAGGAGCAGTATTATAGTAGTTATATTCTTGTACATAGGAGGCAGTATTATAGTAGTTATATTCCTGTACATAGGAGGCAGTATTATAGTAGTTATATTCTTGTACATAGGAGCAGTAGTATAGTAGTTATATTCTTGTACATAGGAGCAGTATTATAGTAGTTATATTTTTGTACATAGGAGCAGTATTATAGTAGTTATATTCTTGTACATAGGAGGCAGTATTATAGCAGTTATATTCTTGTACATAGGAGGCATTATTATAGTAGTTATATTCTTGTACATAGGAGGCGGTATTATAGTAGTTATATTCTTGTACATAGGAGGCATTATTATAGTAGTTATATTCTTGTACATAGGAGCGTATTTAGTAGTTATATCTTGTACATAGGAGTATATTATAGTAGTTATTCTTGTATAGGAGCAGTATTATAGTAGTATATTCTTGTATAGCAGTATTATATAGTAGTTATATTCTGTACATAGGAGCAGTATTATAGTAGTTATATTCTTGTACATAGGAGCAGTATTATAGTAGTTATATTCTTGTACATAGGAGCAGTATATATAGTAGTATATTCTTGTATAGGAGCAGTATTATAGTAGTTATATTCTTGTACATAGGAGCAGTATTATAGTATTATATTTCTTGTACATAGGAGCAGTATTATAGTAGTTATATTCTTGTACATAGGAGCAGTATTATAGTAGTTATATTCTTGTACATAGGAGGCAGTATTATAGTAGTTATATTCTTGTACATAGGAGCAGTATTATAGTAGTTATATTCTTGTACATAGGAGCATATTATAGTAGTTATATTTCTTGTACATAGGAGCAGTATTATAGTAGTTATATTCTTGTACATAGGAGCAGTATTATAGTAGTTATATTCTTGTACATAGGAGCAGTATTATAGTAGTTATATTCTTGTACATAGGAGGCAGTATTATAGTAGTTATATTCTTGTACATAGGAGCAGTATTATAGTAGTTATTATATTCTTGTACATAGGAGCAGTATTATATAGTAGTTATATTCTTGTACATAGGAGCAGTATTATAGTAGTTATATTCTTGTACATAGGAGCAGTATTATAGTAGTTATATTCTTGTACATAGGAGCAGTATTATAGTAGTTATATTTCTTGTACATAGGAGCAGTATTATAGTAGTTATATTCTTGTACATAGGAGCAGTATATAGTAGTTATATTCTTGTACATAGGAGCAGTATTATAGTAGTTATATTCTGTACATAGGAGGCAGTATTATAGTAGTTATATTCTTGTACATAGGAGCAGTATTATATAGTAGTAATATTCTTGTACATAGGAGCAGTATTTATAGTAGTTATATTCTTGTACATAGGAGCAGTATTATAGTAGTTATATTCTTGTACATAGGAGCAGTATTATAGTAGTTATATTCTTGTACATAGGAGGCAGTATTATAGTAGTTATATTCTTGTACATAGGAGCAGTATTTATAGTAGTTATATTCTTGTACATAGGAGCAGTATTATAGTAGTTATATTCTTGTACATAGGAGCAGTATTATAGTAGTTATATTCTTGTACATAGGAGCAGTATTTATAGTAGTTATATTTCTTGTACATAGGAGCAGTATTATAGTAGTTATATTCTTGTACATAGGAGGCAGTATTATAGTAGTTATATTCTTGTACATAGGAGCAGTATTATAGTAGTTATATTCTTGTACATAGGAGCAGTATTATATAGTAGTTATATTCTTTGTACATAGGAGCAGTATTATAGTAGTTATATTCTTGTACATAGGAGCAGTATTATAGTAGTTATATTCTTGTACATAGGAGCAGTATTATAGTAGTTATATTCTTGTACATAGGAGGCAGTATTATAGTAGTTATATTCTTGTACATAGGAGCAGTATTATATAGTAGTTATATTCTTGTACATAGGAGCAGTATTATAGTAGTTATATTCTTGTACATAGGAGGCAGTATTATAGTAGTTATATTCTTGTACATAGGAGCAGTATTATAGTAGTTATATTCTTGTACATAGGAGGCAGTATTATAGTAGTTATATTCTTGTACATAGGAGCAGTATTATAGTAGTTATATTCTTGTACATAGAATGCAGTATTATAGTAGTTATATTCTTGTACATAGGGAAGAGTTATATTCATAGCAGTTATATTTTGTACATAGGAGCAGTATTATAGTAGTTATATTCTTGTACATAGGAGCAGTATTATAGTAGTTATATTCTTGTACATAGACAGTATTATAGTAGTTATATTCTTGTACATAGGAGCAGTATTATAGTAGTTATATTCTTGTACATAGGAGCAGTATTATAGTAGTTATATTCTTGTACATAGGAGCAGTATTATAGTAGTTATATTCTTGTACATAGGAGCAGTATTATAGTAGTTATATTCTTGTACATAGGAGGCAGTATTATAGTAATTATATTCTTGTACATTAGGAGGCAGTATTATAGTAGTTATATTCTTGTACATAGGAGCAGTATTATAGTAGTTATATTCTTGTACATAGGAGCAGTATTATAGTAGTTATATTCTTGTACATAGGAGCAGTATTATAGTAGTTATATTCTTGTACATAGGAGGCAGTATTATAGTAGTTATATTCTTGTACATAGGAGCAGTATTATAGTAGTTATATTCTTGTACATAGGAGCAGATTTATAGTAGTTATATTCTTGTACATAGGAGCAGTATTATAGTAGTTATATTCTTGTACATAGGAGGCAGTATTTATAGTAGTTATATTCTTGTACATAGGAGCAGTATTATAGTAGTTATATTCTTGTACATTAGGAGCAGTATTATAGTAGTTATATTCTTGTACATAGGAGCAGTATTATAGTAGTTATATTCTTGTAATAGGAGCGTATTATAGTAGTGTATATTCTTGTACATAGGAGCAGTATTATAGTAGTTATATTCTTGTACATAGGAGCAGTATTATTAGTAGATATATTCTTGTACATAGGAGCAGTATTATAGTAGTTATATTCTTGTACATAGGAGCAGTATTATAGTAGTTATATTCTTGTTACCATAGGAGCAGTATTATAGTAGTTATATTCTTGTACATAGGAGCAGTATTATAGTAGTTATATTCTTGTACATAGGAGCAGTATTATAGTAGTTATATTCTTGTACATAGGAGCAGTATTATAGTAGTTATATTCTTGTACATAGGAGCAGTATTATAGTAGTTATATTCTTGTACATAGGAGGCAGTATTATAGTAGTTATATTCTTGTACATAGGAGGCAGTATTATAGTAGTTATATTCTTGTACATAGGAGCAGTATTATAGTAGTTATATTCTTGTACATAGGAGCAGTATTATAGTAGTTATATTCTTGTACATAGGAGCAGTATTATAGTAGTTATATTCTTGTACATAGAAGCAGTATTATAGTAGTTATATTCTTGTACATAGGAGCAGTATATAGTAGTTATATTCTTGTACATAGGAGCAGTATTATAGTAGTTATATTCTTGTACATAGGAGCAGTATTATAGTAGTTATATTCTTGTACATAGGAGCAGTATTATAGTAGTTATATTCTTGTACATAGAGCAGTATTATAGTAGTTATATCTTTACATAGAGCAGTATTATAGTAGTTATATTCTTGTACATAGGAGCAGTATTATAGTAGTTATATTCTTGTACATAGGAGCAGTATTATAGTAGTATATATTCTTGTACATAGGACAGCAGTATTATAGTAGTTATATTCTTGTACATAGGAGCAGTATTATATAGTAGTTATATTCTTGTACATAGGAGCATAGTATATAGTAGTTATATTCTTTACATAGGAGCAGTATTATAGTAGTTATATTCTTGTGTACATAGGAGGCAGTATTTATAGTAGTTATATTCTTGTACATAGGAGGCAGTATTATAGTAGTTATATTCTTGTACATAGGAGCAGTATTATAGTAGTTATATTCTTGTACATAGGAGGCAGTATTATAGTAGTTATATTCTTGTACATAGGAGCAGTATTATAGTAGTTATATTCTTGTACATAGGAGGCAGTATTATAGTAGTTATATTCTTGTATATAGGAGCAGTATAATAGTAGTTATTTTCTTGTACATAGGAGCAGTATTATAGTAGTTATATTCTTGCACATAAGAGCAGTGTTATAGTAGTTATATTCATGTACATAGGAGGCAGTGTTATAGTAGTTATATTCTTGTACATAGGAGCAGTATTATACTAGTTATATTCTTCTATATAAGAGCAGTATTATAGTAGTTATATTCTTCTATATAGGAGCAGTATTATAGTAGTTATATTCTTGTACATAGGAGCAGTATTGTACTAGTTATATTCTTCTATATAAGAGCAGTATTATAGTAGTTATATTCTTCTATATAGGAGCAGTATTATAGTAGTTATATTCTTGTACATAGGAGCAGTATTATACTAGTTATATTCTTCTATATAAGAGCAGTATTATAGTAGTTATATTCTTCTATATAGGAGGTAGTATTATAGTAGTTATATACTTGTACATAGGAGCAGTATTGTACTAGTTATATTCTTCTACATAGGAGCAGTATTATAGTAGTATTATATGTATAAGAATATAACCTCTTTAATACTTATGGATTTTCCATGGTTGACCTTGTATGACTTTCCTCGAGTGCTGTCGGCACATACGGCAGTTTTGACACTTATACATTTTTTTTCTTAATTACATTAAACAAGCTTTTGCTAGAATTGCCATCCTGTCACTACATATACAATAATATAAAGTGATATTCATCCCCGGCATATTCATCAGCAGCTGTCACTGTTCTATATCTTGGATTTGGTTCAGTTTTCTGCTTTTTATTTTATACAAAGCTCAAAAAATAATCCTGAACAGTTTAATCACCAAAATGGTTTTCTGACTAAAGGAAAAAAATAAGAAATATGCAGGAAATCCATAAATCAAACTCTTAAAGGGACAATACACCTGAAGTCAACATCCATTTTTAGGATGAGCTCCTTATATTCCCACCGATATATGTACCATAAATGTATATGGAGGTACAGGTTGCAGAGGGTTTGGACTGCTATTTAGCCATTGTTAGGGTTTGACGCGACTTGGCAGGCAGATTAGCATCAGGACCAAACAGACAGCATGTAAACTCAGGCATCCAGTGAGCCAAACAGCAGGGAATATATAGCAGAAGCTGCGTCACCGATTAGGAGCCTAATCACACCAGGAGTAGAGTTTAACCCTTGCACTGCTGCAGAATGAGCTGAGGTTCCATTCTCCGCAATGGATGCATTCATAACCCATGGGAACAGGGCATGTCCTCAAAATTGGGGTAAAACATACAGAATAGATTTACGGTACAGACAGACAGGCCCCCTGCCAATGGAAGCTTAAAGGGTTTTCAGGGTGCAAGTTTCAGAGCTAGGTACAGGGTACAGGTCCAGCATTAAAGGGGTTGTCCCAGAAAAATGTTCTACAATTTTCAAACCAGCACTTGTATCTGAATAGTTCTGTAATTGCATGAAATTAAAATTTTTGCATAGCCACTAAGTTATTCAGTACAGTGTATCTGTATAGCGCCAGTATTATTTCTTTGTCCCGCTCACTGAGAAGGCTGCACATGCTCAGTTTCATTCTTCACCTGCCTCCTGAGCTGTGATAGGGAGAGCTGAGACACGCCTCCTGAGCAGTGATAGGGAGAGCTGAGACACGCCTCCTGAGCTGTGCTAGGGAGAGCTGAGACACGCCTCCTGAGCTGTGATAGGGAGAGCTGAGGACACGCCTCCTGAGCAGTGATAGGGAGAGCTGAGACACGCCTCCTGAGCTGTGCTAGGGAGAGCTGAGACACGCCTCCTGAGCTGTGATAGGGAGAGCTGAGACACGCCTCCTGAGCTGTGATAGGGAGAGCTGAGGCACGCCTCCTGAGCTGTGATGGGGAGAGCTGAGACACGCCTCCTGAGCTGTGATGGGGAGAGCTGAGACACACCTCCTGAGCTGTGATAGGGAGAGCTGAGACACACCTCCTGAGCTGTGATAGGGAGAGCTGAGACACGCCTCCTGAGCTGTGATAGGGAGAGCTGAGACACGCCTCCTGAGCTGTGATAGGGAGAGCTGAGGCACGCCTCCTGAGCTGTGATAGGGAGAGCTGAGACACACCTCCTGAGCTGTGATAGGGAGAGCTGAGACAAGCCTCCTGAGCTGCAGCAGAAAATACACTCCCTTGAGCTGTCAGCTTGATATAAATCTAGCAGAGCAATGAATGTGGAGATCTCTGGATCCATGTGAGGTACAGGGCTGGTTCTTGCTTTGTTAGAAAGAGGTTGTCATGTACTATATGATGTCTGATTTTATTATCATTAGTCATGGGATAACCCCTTTAGTGGCTGATCTGACATCGGGCACACTTGATACAAATGCCAAGACATCCATACAGTGTCCAGCCAGCTTCTCACTTGGGACTTATTCTAATTAATAGGACCCCATAGTTGCCAACAGTCCTGAATTCACAGGAATGCTATTTTTCAGAGATAGTGGGGCAAATTGTTATTAATGTACTGTAATTTTTTTCGCCTATTTTTAGTCTTAAAATGTTGGTTTAGGCAGTTTTATTTTTTTTAGTTGCAGTTACTACTGAATTTGTGCCTGTTTTGGAGGCTTTTGCTCCTCATTTCACTATTTTGATTTCTTAGACTAATTTAGAAGTTTTGTAACTTTTTTCTGACCTGTTTATGTAGGTGCACTTTTTTGTTGCAAAAACAGTCTAATTTCTACTCCACCCCAGGGTTGGCAAATTTTTCGTCATCTGTTTTGAGTATTGAAGTGCTACTTTTTTGCATTAAAAGTCACGACTTTTCTCCGCAAAGATCCAGCTCTTTTCATGTGCAAATAAATTAGACCAGTCTAAGTGAATATGAACCTGTCGTACTGAAAAGCAACCACCAGAGGTCAGACTAATTGAAATACGCTAAGTGTAATTCATCAACGGCTATGCAACTTTTAATAAATACTCTGCAAAAGAAAGACAGACGAATAAAATATGTAGTCTAATTTGATGCCTAAAAACAAGCAAGCTTGATAAATCTCCCCCAGTGTCTGCAAATTTGGACTTCCCTGGGCTGAAAACGGGCATAAGTGGGTGGTACTGGGCCGGATTGAGGACCATTCCAGGGGCGGAGTTTGGCAAGTGTTACTTATGCACGATGCTTGATGGACATTATACAAACTATGCCTCAGCAACTGTACAGCCCAGGGTGTTGCTGCATTTCTCCCTGTCCATTGTGAAATTGTGACAATTAATGGGCATTTAGCATTTTAAGGCACAGAAATATCTAGTGAACCCTCAATAGTTTTTTTTGTCAGGAGTATGATAAAACATCTATCATCTGTGAAGGCCCTTAGAGCCTAAGCCACCATTGCTGACAGCAACCAATCACAGCACAGTTTCATTTCATATTTAGCTCTTGAAAAATAAAAGCCGTGCTGTGATTGGTCGCTGTGGGAAACTCGCATAGTTTTTATTTTAGACAGTTTTCACCATGAAACAGCAGGAGCACAGTCCTTGATTTTCAGAGACAGTCCTGGCAAATCTGGGCTGTTCTAGGCCAAAAATGGGTGTGGTTAATGGTAACCCGCCCCATAAGTGGGCGGTTTCAGGCTGAGGCGGAGCTGAGTTTTGGATGCCCCAATGTTACCAACCAAAACATTTGTAAGTACGTTGACACACATGCCAAAGTAGAAATCACATCGGAATCCGTATGGAAAAATGCCTGTAATCTGCCTCCCATTCAGGGGCGTGGTTATAGGGGAAGCAGGGGAAGCATCTGCTTTGGGGCCTAATCTCAGAAGAGGCCCACTCAGCAGGACTAAAAGATTTCAGTGTCAGGGCCCTCGCAACGTTATTATACAATTACATTATATACAAAGACACTGTAGGAAACAGATGGGACGGCTGAAAGAGTGTGGGGGAGGTCAAAAATTTGATGTGAGGCCCAGTCATTTCTAGTTACGCCACTGCTCCCATTGTTTTCAATGACTGGTGTTCTTAAAAATAAAATAATAATAATAATAAAAAGAATTCTTCAGAATGTTATTGCAGTTTTTGCATCGGATCGGGAACAAGACTATTGAAGAGTCTAATCAGCGTGCAGGCTAGCAGCAGTAACATTGGATCCACAGGAAAAATACTCATCATATTTTTCCTCCCAGTATTTTATTCATGTGAACTCGTCCTATCAGTGCTTAAATAATTATGGTGGATGCCAGGAGGTCTCTGGTTGTATTATATTAAAAAATATATGTGACAGTGGTTATTTTTTTTCTGCTCATTCTGATCCTCCTAATTCATGCAGATACACCAGCAGAAAATGAAAGAAAAAAAAAAAAAACCTGAAAAACGCAATGCGATTGAGCTGGGATTGTATAAACTGCTGGTGGTGCTTGGTCAATGATCACACAACCAAGGTGGTGCCCCCTTTATTCTGAGTTCTTCAGAGGAGTATGTGTTGAGGTCACATTAATACTGGGTGGCTTCTCCCCTTGCTGCCATAGAGGCTGCCTCTCTGGCATGGTGATGGTCATGCAGATGATGGATATCCTTCTGTGGCCATTCCAAGCTCTTCGATCCTAGACCCATAAACCAGCCAATGTCATTGTTGGCTGCTGTTCATGGAAGATCCATCCAGTCCTAGACATTGTCAATGGTGAAGTGAGATCTGGTAAAGTAGCTGGCCAGGGGAACTGCTGGAGACCCTGAAGAGCAGGTTGTGTAGAGTGGTCAGTATGTGGTCAGGCGTTGTCTTATTGGAACATCATGTCTTCTAAAGGCAGTAGGACTGGTTCCATGACATCCCGGACATCCTGAAGGCTGGTCAAGGTTCCTTTAATGATAACCAGATGGGAACAAGCATGGTAGCTAATGGCGCCCCACACCACGAAACCAGGTGTTTGTCCTGTGTGACTCCACACTCTGCATGATGGCAGTAGATGCTCTCTAGCTTTCCTGCCTCCTCTGATCAATGGCAAGCAAAAGTTTTCAGTGACAAAAGCATCTGTCAGCAGTTTTGTACCTATGACACTGGCTGACCTGTTACATGTGCACTTGGCAGCTGAAGGAATCTGTGTTGGTCCCATGTTCATATGTGTCCACATTGCTGAGAAAAATGAGGTTTTGAGATATGTAAATGAGTCTCTAGGAGCAACGGGGGCGTTACCATTACACCTAGAGGCTCTGCTCTCTCTGCAACTGCCACACCCTCTTCATTTTGACAGGACCAGGCAGTGTAAATGTCTTCACACCTGGTCCTGTCAATCAAAGTGCAGAGGGCGTGACAGTTGATCCTCTAGGTGTATCGGCAATGCTCCCATTGCTCCTAGAGGCTCATTTGCATATATTAAAACATCATTTTATAACCATGTTTTGTGCACTACACCGTACTACTTTATACCGACGTACAAATAAACACACACATATATACATTCAGTATTATACATATATACTTACACACCGCACGCTACATATCCACATAAATATATACAGTCATGGCCAAAAGTTTTGAGAATGATACAAATATTAATTTTTACAAAGTCTACTGCTTCAGTTTTTATAATGGCAATTTGCATATACTCCAGAATGTTATAAAGAGTGATCAGCTTAACAGCAATTACTTGCAAAGTCAATATTTGCCTAGAAAATGAACTTTATCCCCCAAAACACATTTCAACATCATTGCAGCCCTGCCTTAAAAGGACCAGCTAACATCGTTTCAGTGATTGCTCCATTAACACAGGTGTGGGTGTTGATGAGGACAGGGCTGGAGATCAATCTGTCATGATTAAGTAAGAATGACACCACTGGACACTTTAAAAGGAGGCTGGTGCTTGGCATCATTGTTTCTCTTCTGTTAACCATGGTTATCTCTAAAGAAACACGTGCAGTCATCATTGCACTGCACAAAAATGGCCTAACAGGGAAGAGTATCGCAGCTAGAAAGATTGCACCTCAGTCAACAATCTATCGCATCATCAAGAACTTCAAGGAGAGAGGTTCCATTGTTGCCAAAAAGGCTCCAGGGCGCCCAAGAAAGACCAGCAAGCGCCAGGACCGTCTCTTAAAAGTGTTTCAGCTGTGGGATCGGGCTACCAGCAGTGCAGAGCTTGCTCAGGAATGGCAGCAGGCAGGTGTGAGTGCATCTGCACGCACTGTGAGGCGGAGACTCTTGGAGCAAGGCCTGGTCTCAAGGAGGGCAGCAAAGAAGCCACTTCTCTCCAGAAAAAACATCAGGGACAGACTGATATTCTGCAAAAGGTACAGGGAGTGGACTGCTGAGGACTGGGGCAAAGTCATTTTCTCTGATGAATCCCCTTTTCGATTGTTTGGGACATCTGGAAAACAGCTTATTAGGAGAAGATGAGGTGAGCGCTACCACCAGTCTTGTCTCATGCCAACTGTAAAGCATCCTGAAACCATTCATGTGTGGGGTTGCTTCTCAGCCAAGGGAATCGGCTCTCTCACAGTCTTGCCTAAAAACACAGCCATGAATAAAGAATGGTACCAGAAAGTCCTCCGAGAGCAACTTCTCCCAACCGTCCAAGAGCAGTTTGGCGATCAACAATGCCTTTTCCAGCATGATGGAGCACCTTGCCATAAAGCAAAGGTGATAACTAAATGGCTCAGGGAACAAAACATAGAGATTTTGGGTCCATGGCCTGGAAACTCCCCAGATCTTAATCCCATTGAGAACTTGTGGTCAATCATCAAGAGACGGGTGGACAAACAAAAACCTACAAATTCTGACAAAATGCAAGCATTGATTGTGCAAGAATGGACTGCTATCAGTCAGGATTTGGTCCAGAAGTTGATTGAGAGCATGCCAGGGAGAATTGCAGAGGTCCTGAAGAAGAAGGGTCAACACTGCAAATATTGACTTGCTGCATTAACTCATTCTAACTGTCAATATAAGCTTTTGTTACTCATAATATGATTGTAATTATATTTCTGTATGTGATAAAAACATCTGACAAACACACATAAAAACCAGAGGGCAGCAGATCATGTGAAAATATAATATTTGTGTCATTCTCAAAACTTTTGGCCATGACTGTAGTGATAAAAACAAGATAATTAGGCAACTGCTGCAGATAGACTTGGGTGAATGAGCTTCAGTAACGGGAGGGAGCTGTAGGCTTGCTGTAAACATATTGTGCATTTACATTTCTATGCATAAAATATTATTTTTCTAAATTTGGGATGTTATGCTGCTTTGCGCGTTATCAGCTTGAAGCGACCTTATTAATTACATTTTCTCAATGTATTTTGGCATGTGTGTGTAGGAGGAAGCGTAGGAGAACATATTGTAGCATTCGGTAGAAATGTCAAATAATCACATCTAGTTTTAAAAGCCGTTTTATCATTTATGCAACTTTATCTGTGCATTTATTCAATTTTGTCCTAAAACTAACAGAAACCCTTAAAACTCTTCAAATATGATCCAAAAAAGGGAGTAAAAGACATTAAATTAGAGCCGGATCATTACTCCACAAAGAAAAAACAGGCGAGAAAAGAAAACTATTACTACTACAAAAATACTATATAGTACCTTAATATGGATAAGCATATAACTATTATAATACTGCTCCTATATACAGGAATATAACTACTATAATACTGCCTCCTATGTACAAGAATATATCTACTATAATACTGTTCCTATGTACAAGAATATAACTACTATAATACTGCTCCTATGTACAAGAAAATAACTACTATACTACTGCTCCTATGTACAATAATATAACTACTATAATACTGCTTCTATGTACAATAATATAACTACTATAATACTGCTCCTATGTACAAGAAAATAACTACTATAATACTGCTCCTATGTAAAATAATATAACTACTATAATACTGCCTCCTATGTACAATAATATAACTACTATAATACTGCTCCTATGTACAAGAATATAACTACTATAATACTGCTCCTATGTACAAGAATATAACTACTATAATACTGCTCCCTATGTACAAGAATATAACTACTATAATATTGTCTCCTATGTACAAGAATATAACTGCTATAATACTGCTCCTGTGTATAAGAATATAACTACTATAATACTGCTCCTATGTACAAGAATATAACTACTATAATACTGCTCCTATGTACAAGAATATAACTACTATAACACTGGTTCCTATGCACAAGAATATAACTACTATAATACTGCTCCTATGTACAAGAATATAACTACTATAATACTGATCCTATATGCAAGACTATAACTGCTATAATACTACTGCTATATACAAGAATATAACTGCTATAGTACTGCCTCCTATGTACAAGAATTTAAATACTATAATACTGCTCCTATGTACAAGAATATAACTACTATAATACTGCTCCTATGTCTAAGAATATAACCGCTATAATATTGCTCCTATGTACAAGAATATAACTACTATAATTCTGCCTCCTATGTAAAAGAATATAACTACTATAATACTGCTTCTATGTACAAGAATATAACTACTATAATACTGCTTCCTATGTACAAGAATATAACTACTATAATACTGCCTCCTATGTACAAGAATATAAGTACTATAACACTGCTTCCTATGTACAAGAATATAACCACTATAAAACTGCCTCCTATGTACAAGAATATAACTACTATAATACTGCCTCCTATGTACAAGAATATAACTACTATAATACTACCTCCTATGTACAAGAATATAACTACTATAATACTGCTCCTATGTACAAGAATATAACTACTATAATACTGCTCCTATGTACAAGAATATAACTACTATAATATACTGCTCCTATGTACAAGAATATAACTACTATATATACTGCTCCTATGTACAAGAATATAACTACTATAATACTGCTCTCTCTATGTACAAGAATATAACTACTATAATACTGCTCCTATGTACAAGATATAAACTACTATAATACTGCTCCTATGTACAAGAATATAACTACTATAATACTGCTCCTATGTACAAGAAATATAACTACTATAATACTGCTCCTATGTACAAGAATATAACTACTATATATACTGCTCCTATGTACAAGAATATAACTACTATAATATACTGCTCCTATGTACAAGAATATAACTACTATAATACTGCTCCTATGTACAAGAATATAACTACTATAATACTGCTCCTATGTACAAGAATATAACTACTATAATACTGCTCCTATGTACAAGAATATAACTACTATAAATACTGCTCCTATGTACAAGAATATAACTACTATAATACTGCCTCCTATGTACAAGAATATAACTACTAATAATACTGCTCCTATGTACAAGAATATAACTACTATAATACTGCTCCTATGTACAAGAATATAACTACTATAATACTGCTCCTATGTACAAGAATATAACTACTATAATACTGCTCCTATGTACAAGAATATAACTACTATAATACTGCTCCTATGTACAAGAATATAACTACTATAATACTGCCTCCTATGTACAAGAATATAACTACTATAATACTGCTCCTATGTACAAGAATATAACTACTATAATACTGCCTCCTATGTACAAGAATATAACTACTATAATACTGCTCCTATGTACAAGAATATAACTACTATAAATACTGCTCCTATGTACAAGAATATAACTACTATAATACTGCTCCTATGTACAAAAGAATATAACTACTATAATACTGCTCCTATGTACAAGATATAACTACTATAATACTTGCTCCTATGTACAAAATATAACTACATAATACTGCTCCTATGTACAAGAATATACTACTATAATACTGCTCCTATGTACAAGATATAACTACTATAATACTGCTCCTATGTACAGAATATAACTACTATAATACTGCTCCTATGTACAAGAATATAACTACTATAATACTGCTTCCCATGTACAAGAATATACTACTATAATACTGCTCCTATGTACAAGAATATAACTACATAAATACTGCTCCTATGTACAAGAATATAACTACTATAATACTGCTCCTATGTACAAAGAATATAACTACTATAATACTGCTCCTATGTACAAGAATATAACTACTATAATACTGCTCCTATGTACAAGAATATAACTACTATAATACTGCTCCTATGTACAAGAATATAACTACTATAATACTGTCCTATGTACAAGATAATAACTACTATAATACTGCTCCTATGTACAAATATAACTACTATAATACTGCTCCTATGTACAAGAATATAACTACTATAATAACTGCTCCTATGTACAAGAATATAACTACTATAATACTGCTCCTATGTACAAGAATATAACTACTATAAATACTGCTCCTATGTACAAGAATATAACTACTATAATACTGCTCCTATGTACAAGAATATATAACTACTATAATACTGCTCCTATGTACAAGAATATAACTACTATAATACTATACTGCTCCTATGTACAAGAATATAACTACTATAATACTGCTCCTATGTACAAGAATATAACTACTATAATACTGCTCCTATGTACAAGAATATAACTACTATAATACTGCTCCTATGTACAAGAATATAACTACTATAATACTGCTCCTATGTACAAGAATATAACTACTATAATACTGCTCCTATGTACAAGAATATAACTACTATAATACTGCTCCTATGTACAAGAATATAACTACTATAATACTGCTCCTATGTACAAGAATATAACTACTATAATACTGCTCCTATGTACAAGAATATAACTACTATAATACTGCTTCCTATGTACAAGAATATAACTACTATAATACTGCTCCTATGTACAAGAAATATAACTACTATAATACTGCCTCCTATGTACAAGAATATAACTACTATAATACTGCCTCCTATGTACAAGAATATAACTACTATAATACTGCTCCTATGTACAAGAATATAACTACTATAATACTGCTCCTATGTACAAGAATATAACTACTATAATACTGCTCCCTATGTACAAGAATATAACTACTATAATACTGCTCCTATGTACAAGAATATAACTACTATAATACTGCTCCTATGTACAAGAATATAACTACTATAATACTGCCTCCTATGTACAAGAATATAACTACTATAATACTGCTCCTATGTACAAGAATATAACTACTATAATACTGCTCCTATGTACAAGAATATAACTACTATAATACTGCTCCTATGTACAAGAATATAACTACTATAATACTGCCTCCTATGTACAAGAATATAACTACTATAATACTGCTCCTATGTACAAGAATATAACTACTATAATACTGCTTCCTATGTACAAGAATATAACTACTATAATACTGCCTCCTATGTACAAGAATATAACTACTATAATACTGCTCCTATGTACAAGAATATAACTACTATAATACTGCTCCTATGTACAAGAATATAACTACTATAATACTGCTCCTATGTACAAGAATATAACTACTATAATACTGCTCCTATGTACAAGAATATAACTACTATAATACTGCTCCTATGTACAAGAATATAACTACTATAATACTGCCTCCTCTATGTACAGGAATATAACTACTATAATACTGCTCCTATGTACAAGAATATAACTACTATAATACTGCCTCCTATGTACAAGAATATAACTACTATAATACTGCCTCCTATGTACAAGAATATAACTACTATAATACTGCCTCCTATGTACAAGAATATAACTACTATAATACTGCTCCTATGTACAAGAATATAACTACTATAATACTGCTCCTATGTACAAGAATATAACTACTATAATACTGCTCCTATGTACAAGAATATAACTACTATAAGTACTGGCCTACCTATTGGTTACAAGAATATAAACTAACTATAATACTGCTTCCTATGGACAAGCAATATACACTACTAGACTACTGCCTCCTCTGTACAGGAATATAAACTTACTATTAATACTGCCTCCTTAATTGTACAAGAATATTAACTACTATAATACTGCTCCTATGCTACAAGATATAACTACTATTAATACTGCTCCTATGGACAAGAATATAACTACTATAATACTTGCCCTCTATGTACAAGGAATATAAACTTACTATAATACTGCTCCTATGTACAAGAATATAACTTACTATTAATAATGCTCCTATGTACAAGAATATAACTACTAGAAGACTGCCTCCTAGGGACAAGAACTATAACTACTATAATCACTGCTCCTAATGGACAAGAAGTATAACTACTCATAATACTGCGCATCCTATGGTACAAGAATATAACTACTATAATACTGCCTCCTATGTACAAGAATATAACCGCTATAATATTGCTCCTATGTAGTTCTTCCTAAATCCCACATGCATTTTAATTACTTGTTACGTTCTTCATTGTGCAGTATTGTACTAGTTGACTGGAGATAGAGAGATACTGGTATTTTCCAGCATTCTCTCATTCATTTAAATGTGACAACCAATATGTCTGAGGTTCTTTTTGTCACTTTTGCTAAAATGGTAGAATCAACAACAAAATAAAAAAGTGACAATATCTCTGCAATTAAATAAAGCACAGTTTATGTTCTGATGAGTATAAGGATTGATTTTAGAAATCCTACATAATAGGGATTGTTCTGCAGATTTTTAGTTCGTGAGTCACCCAGTCAGAAGGCTAGAGGGCGCCGTTGATGTGAGAGACACTTTAAGCCTCTTCCTGACATGTTATCCGTTTGGTTAATTAAATGTGAATGCTAATAAAGGACAGAAGAAAAAAAGATTTCTGAGGGCGTACAGTGCGGCGGCTTTCATGTCACATCGTACGGTTTGTTTTTGATGGGCAAATCAATCGACTTACTGTAAATGTATGTGTTGATGGATATAACTGTGTAGTGGCATGGGATTCATGAAAGCAAAAGAAAGACCGTAAAAATTCTGTTTCATATATATATATATATATATACACATCAAAGCCTGCACTTTTCATCACTCACAGGTATCAGGAAGCTGAGATATGGTAAGCTGTTTGGCGAGGCAGTTAACTAGCACTGACTGTTTTACTGTTTTCTGCTTCCAGTTATACTGCCATTGAGTGAGATGATAACATTTAGCCTCCACTAGGGGGAGCTCACTGCATACAGATTATCCAGCTTCTAGTTAGTTGACTGGGAGCTCTATAGTCTCACATTGCAGTGAGCACCACCTAGTGGTGGCTGCAAACAACAGTGCAAGGCCCCATATAAAACTTTTGAATGGAGTCACCCCCTCAACTTCTTTCCTAGAGACCACCGAATCAAGCCCTGCGGCCTTCCTTTACCATGCCCTTGAAGCTTGCATCCCTCGCATCGAGCACTTTCTCTTTGACAGCCAGCAGAATGCAGATCTCTTTGTCCATCAAGGTCTTGTGGCTGCTGCGGTGTGAGGATGCTGGCTGCTGCGGTGTGAGGATGCTGGCTGCTGCGGTGTGAGGATGCTGGCTGCTGCGGTGTGAGGATGCTGGCTGCTCAGGTACTGCTCCCTCTTCAGCGCCCATGCACCCACAACGCACCATGTCCTAAGTTTGGTCTGCAAGTGGTTCCAGCCTTGCCTGAAGGCTTCAATATCATCGGTTTCTAGTTTGCTCTAGATTGCTGTTGGGTAGCACATGCAGGGAGGAGGAGGCACAGGGAAGTGCAGGGGAAGAGGTTGGGTGGCGTGTCCAATGTCACTCACAGCTGAAAGCATGTGGATAACATACATTAGTCAGGGGTTTGGCGGGTAGGTGGGCAAAACTGAATCATACCATTCATGGCAGGCAGGGGTGTAACTAAGGGAAGGCTAGTGGGCATGTTCTCTAAGTGCCAGGTTATTTCAATACAGGCTTAGAGTATGAAACTAAATCTAGCTTGTGGAAAAAAGAACTTTGCAATAAATGAAGGGACAGCTCAGCTTCTCCTCCCCCTTTATTCTCACAGAGCATGCCTACAAAACTCCTTCATGTAAGTCATTGATTCAACCCTCCTCATCATTCTTTTCAGCACCATCTTAATAGCACCAGGTTCCAGGTCCACCACCCATTTAGTAGTCCGACGATCCGCCACCAATTTAGTAGTCCAGTGATGCGCCACCCATTTAGTAGTCCGACAATCCTCCACCCATTTATTAGTCTGATGATCATCCCCCCATTTAGTAGTCCGACGATCCTCCACCCATTTAGTAGTCCGATAATCTTCCACCCATTTAGTAGTCCAATTCTCCACCCATTCAGTAGTCCAACGATCCTCCACCCATTTAGTAGTCCGATGATCCTCCACCCATTTAGTAGTCCAATTCTCCACCCATTTAGTAGTCTGACCATCCTCCAACCATTTAGTAGTCTGATGATCCTCCATCCATTTAGTAGTCCGACAGTCCTCCATCCATTGAGTAGTCCGACGGTCCTCCACCCATTTAGTAGTCCGACGATCCTCCACCCATTTAGTAGTCCAATTCTCCACCCATTTAGTAGTCTGACCATCCTCCATCCATTTAGTAGTCTGATGATCCTCCATCCATTTAGTAGTCCAACAGTCCTCCATCCATTTAGTAGTCCGACGGTCCTCCACCCATTTAGTACTCCAATCCTCCACCCATTTAGTAGTCTGACAATCCTCCACCCATTTAGCAGTCCGACGATCCTCCACCCATTTAGCAGTCCGATGATCCTCCACCCATTTAGCAGTCCGACGATCCTCCACCCATTTATTAGTCAGACGATCCTCCACCCATTTAGTAGTCCGACGATCCTCCACCCATTTAGTAGTCCGACGGTCCTCCACCCATTTAGTACTCCAATCCTCCACCCATTTAGTAGTCTGACAATCCTCCACCCATTTAGCAGTCCGACGATCCTCCACCCATTTAGCAGTCCGACGATCCTTCACCCATTTAGCAGTCCGACGATCCTCCACCCAGTTAGTAGTCCGACGATCCTCCACCCATTTAGTAGTCCAATTCTCCACCCATTTAGTAGTCTGACCATCCTCCATCCATTTAGTAGTCTGATGATCCTCCATCCATTTAGTAGTCCGACAGTCCTCCATCCATTTAGTAGTCCGACGGTCCTCCACCCATTTAGTACTCCAATCCTCCACCCATTTAGTAGTCTGACAATCCTCCACCCATTTAGTAGTCTGACAATCCTCCACCCATTTAGCAGTCCGACGATCCTCCACCCATTTAGCAGTCCGATGATCCTCCACCCATTTAGCAGTCCGACGATCCTCCACCCATTTATTAGTCAGACGATCCTCCACCCATTTAGTAGTCCGACGATCCTCCATCCATTTATTAGTCAGACGATCCTCCACCCATTTAGTAGTCCGACGATCCTCCACCCATTTAGTAGTCCGACGATCTTCCACCCATTTAGTTGTCCGACCAGTCCTATATGTTCCAGCAGTAAACTATAGAGTGTCTTTAACATGACCAAGTAGAAATTCTTTGACGTGTGTGTTATTGTCTGTGAGATAATTTGTATCAGGCCTCCATCAGCAGGGGAATGGTTTTATGGACTTGCCAGGCAGGGTTTATGGGATCATTACTTTTCTTTATTTCAGACTTGTACTGCTTTTTATTTTACATAGCTGTCCGGAGCAGGAGATGAGTAAGTACATAACGATTTGTACAGGATTTCATGTTTAGAACAAAGTAAGTCCATTTCTCTATGGTAACATCAATATAGTGTATATGTAACAACCTGATCTCACAGAAAAAAATCTGGCAGGTATATCATTTATCATGTGCAAGCATTTGATACCGGTTTATACAGAAATTTATGTATACGGCTCTCCGCTGGCTTCTAAAAGTGTCTGCGCGCGTTCTAAATTCTACGCATTTGCATCTGGCTCACACATGATTATTACCAGTCACAGTATAAGTTTAACTTGAAAAGTTTAATGGACTGAAATAAAGAAAGAAAAGCACCCTTTTAAGTTACCTTGTCTTTTAAACATCATCCAATTTTTTTTATATTACTTTCATAGTCTTCCGATCTGGACACATATTTTTCCCATATTTTCTATCATCGTTAAAGATTTGTGTGTTGTAAGAGTATTTTACATAATTAAGTACTGATTGGTCTGTCCCCTTTAATTATTATATCACATTCTATATTCTTTGTAATGATATTCCTTGTAATGTAGTGAGTTAGGGATAGTTAGATAACATATACAAACCGCCCATTGTGCTGAGAAGGCCACATTCCTGAGTTGCACACCGGGCATCCTTAGTTGGAGGGGCTGAAAGGTATAAACCTGGTGCACTCTGCAGAGAACATTATCCAGGTAGGATGTTGTAAGTTCACTATCCCTATGTCTAGTATCACCATTGGGTGGCAGCCATGTGTTACTACATGACCACAGGACTCCCCCCATATTGTATTGTGCTGACCATGTGATTATTATTTATTCTGTATATGATTTGACTAATTTATCTTACATATATTTAATCATATGTAGTAAATGTTTTTTATCACTTAGCCTGTTAAGCCTATTTATTCTCAAATTGTTGAATTCACATTATTATTATTAAACAATTTGCCAACTGATACTTTAGAAAAAATGGGTGACAACTCGTGTGTAAGCTAATATGATGCCATATCGGTTGTCACCACACAGACATAACTACAATGGCTAAATACGTATGGTTTTCAGCAACTGGTAATATCTGTGGCCATCTGGGGTCCCTTTCCATTTTTTTCCTATTGGGCACTATAACTACTATAACTACTCTCCTGATATGTCTGTTTCAGTAACTACTTGCTTCCCCCTTGTAATAACAATTCTGGAGCATCTATTCTTATGACTCTATATTGTGCTGTTTCTCTGTTATGAATTGCTAACGAAGGTCCAGCTGGGTGTTACCATTTGAGGGTGTGTCCCTTCACACTCTGACACTGGCATTGGATAGTGAAAGACTGTGCAGGGACACCCTCCTCCCCAACTGGTAAAATCCATCTGGACGTACATTGCAAATTGCTAGCAATTCATTCATAAACTTCTAAAACTTATAGCAAGAATAATAGAGGAATGGCACAACATAGTGCCGTAAGAATAGATGTCCCAGAATTGTAATGCAGGTAGTTACTAAAAGAGATGAGTCAGAAAAGGGGGCAGGTCATCTTTATGAGTAACTGTATCTCTAGATTTAAAGTTTATGTATTGAAAAAAGAGAGAAGCTGCAGCTGCATTGCCTCCTCCCCCCCTCACCTCTCCTCTCCTCCCTGCCTTCAAATCACTATACTACTGCAGATAGACTTCAGAGGACTGAAGATTCGCTTGAAGACATGAAAAGTGGGACTCAGATGTGTTACAAAGTTTCCTATATTGTAATGCAAAGCAATAGATGACTATAGGAACGCTTAAAGAAAACTGACACACGCATGACAGATAACATTACAAAGGATGTGAGTGTTTCTTTTTTTTTTTTTTTTCCCGCCAGGTTAGACTTGGTAAAAGCTCACAGCCATATCATGTAATGAAACAAGAGCAAAACAAAACCATAAAGATGAATTATCCGACGTAAATAAAAAAAGATGACTGTCGCGTGTAAACGCATCCCTCCGGGCTGTCAGGTGGCGGTGTGCTCGCCCTTTTACTGGGATATCGTCACAGCCAGTAACGGCTCCATCTGTCAGTTACTGTCTTCGAAACTGCTGCTCCTGCAGCAAGAATGAAATCGCATTGTGCTCATGGGATCAGACACATAACCTGTTCAATGAACAGAAAGAAAGTAAATGCAATGACTTTGAGATGGCACACGTTCATGACACGTGTAGCATTGATCTTCCTTTAAGGGCGTATGCAGAATTCGTAGCGCCCCATAGCAAAAGTAAAAATGGATGTGACTCCCCACTAAGAGCTCTTTAATTACAGCAGTGGCCACCAAAAATTCAGAACTTAACTGTATAGGGGTTGGAGAAAAACTCTGTCTGACTGCAGCCACCACTAGGGGGAGCTCACTGCCTATGGGTTTATGCAGCTGTTATTCAACTACAAAAATCTCTATGCCATGATCTCCGCCTAGTGGTGGCCACAAGTAAATGATGTATTAGGCGGGAGAAGAAGCAGTTCAATCTTGTACCCCTGCCACCATGGTAGTCATATGAAGGTACGCCACTTGATGCGCTATTTAGACATCAACAGCCAGGTTTCCTAATGAAATCTAGGATTTCCATTTTATTTAGGGGATGATGCCCTTTGAAAGCTCTACAGTGCCCCCTGCAGGGGCACTGTAGAGCTATATTTAAAAAGCTTTTAAAAACTGAACTTTCAGACGCCGGCTTCAGCCTGTGAATCTACGAAGTAAAAGTCCAAGTGTCTCTGGAAATAACATGCTGTACTCATCACAGATTTTCAGTCCCTTGCAATGCAGAACAACGTGGTGATTATGTTATTACCGGTTTGGGGACATCTGTACTTACCATTCTTGTCTATTGGTGGGTACTGGAAACTTTTCCTCATTTCTTCTAAGGTCAGACCACGTCCGGGGGCAGCGTCTGTGCTGCAAAATACCAAGCGGAAATAGAAACAGCTAAAACACTTAGAATCACAAAGAACTTCAATTTACTTTTAAGGCAATTTTCACCTTTAAGCTCCATAAACTACATAAAAATGAGTTGCTGTATATATACATTATTTATCTAACAAGGCACTAAAGTACAATACGTATTATACTCCAGAGCTGCACTCACTATTCTGTTGGTGGAGTCACTGTGTACATACATTACATTACTTATCCTGTACTGATCCTGAGTAACATCCTGTGTTATACTCCAGAGCTGCACTCGCTATTCTGCTGGTGGAGTCACTGTGTACATTACATTACTTATCCTGTACTGATCCTGAGTTACATCCTGTATTATACTCCAGAGCTGCACTCCTAACTCTGCTAGTGGACTCACTGTGTACATTCATTACATTACTTATCCTGTACTGATCCTGAGTTACATCCTGTATTATACCCCAGAGCTGCACTCACTATTCTGCTGGTGCAGTCACTGTGTACATACATTACTTATCCTGTACTGATCCTGAGTTACATCCTGTATTATACTCCAGAGCTGCACTCACTATTCTGCTGGTGCAGTCACTGTGTACATACATTACATTACTTATCCTGTACTGATCCTGAGTTACATTTTGTATTATACTCCAGAGCTGCACTCACTATTCTGCTGGTTTTTACCTGAACCAGTTGACTGTTCGTTGAAACCCACCCCCAAAATACTGTATCTTGGTTTACTCCTATAATACCAAACTATGTGCTGCAGTGCATTCTGGGAAGTATTTTTTTCCTGGATCAGATTACACAACAGCGCTTAGTGTTCACGATACAAACCGGTCACCCGAACCCGTGCAGTCCAGACACTGATTAAGCTGGAGGGTTTTACCCCGGATTCACAGATGCAGTTTTTTAATTTTTAATTTTTTTAAGCCCAAGCCAGAATAAGCTCTGCAAGAGGAGAAATTCAAGTCCTTCCATTAAGATCTGCTCTTGGCTTTACAAAAACAACTGCACTAGAACTGCCTCTGTGTGAATGTGTGCTAAGGCTCTGTTCGCGCTCTATTTGTGGCATATGCTTAGCAGACATGCTGGGGAATTCTTCTGAGGTACCGATTTTGAATGTGTCCACAGACTTCCTGCTAAAAGAATCTCTTATTTGACATACGTTTAGGATTCAGCAGCTTGCTTTTTATTTTTTATTTTATTCTTGACTGTATTTAAAGAGGACCTCTCACCGCTCCTGACATGTGTGTTATAATAGCTTCATGCCTTCCTCATGTAATAACAATTCTGGAACCTCTATTCTTATGTCTCTATGTTGTGCCATTTCTTTATTATTTCTACTAGAAGTTATGAATGAATTGCTAGCAGTCTGCAGTAAGGGTACAGAGGGGAGGTAACCAGTTGGGGGCGTGTACCTGCATAGTCTGAACATGGCAGCACTGATTGGATAGAGTGAGACTGTGCAGGTACATACCCCCAACTGGTTACCTCCCCTCTGTACCCTTACTGCAGACTGCTAGCAATTCATTCATAACTTCTAGTAGTAGTAATAAAGGAATGGCACAACATAGAGACATAAGAATAGATGCTCCAGAATTGTTATTACATGGGGAATGCATGAAGCTAATAAAACAGACATGTCAGGAGAGGGGAGAGGTCCTCTTTAAGGAAGACATAATAGACACTTGGAAATACACTGACAGCCGGGTATCACCAGTCAGAGTATTTCCTCTTGGGCCCTGAGGGAAGAAAGGAAGCGTTTTAGAATTTCTTATGCCACTTTACGATATTCTAGAAATTTCATCAGAAAATCGCCAACCTCTCGAAATGACTTTAGTTTTTACGTTATCCTTTGTACTTTTTTTTAAATGTATAATTGGCGCCCCCGATGGTAGATATAAAAGGCAGTGGTAATTACCGTAACCTGCGAGGCTCTGTCAGCAGAAGTAGAAATGTTTTTATTATTTCCAAATCAAAGGCAGAGCGTATCAACGGCGCGCGTCTTAAAATATCTTTAGTGATTAATTAATCAGGCTCAGGAACTTAAGTCACTTGTAATAATGAGCACGGGCGCTAATAATAATGAACACATCATAGAAAACAGTCAAGGGGATTTAATTGGTTGCAATCAGGTTAAAAAAAAAATAAAAAAACACTCAGATGTAAACGTGAGCCCTGAGCCGGGCTTTACTTTGATCCGCACTTAGCGATAAGCCCCTCGTCTGTGATGACTGCTAATTATTTCATTCACTTTTGCAAATGATGGATGCGTGTTTATTGTCGTCTTGTTAAAGGGGTTGTCCCGTCTGCACATTTACAGCATATAATGAGCGATAGGGGCAGATTCTACCGCTGGGACGCGCTCCTATCTCAAGGATGGGGCGTCGTCTTGTGCCTCTGGGAGTAGAGAGGTGGTCGCCCATGTGCGTCTCGATCCATTCACTTTTATGGTACTTACAAAAATAGCCAAGAAGGCGCACTCAGCTACTTTTGGAAGTCCCATAGACGTGAGTTTAGAGAGATATGGCTATGCAGCCTCCTCTCTATTCCTAGAGGCACGAGATGACCCCTGTCCTTGAGTTAGGAGGTAGGTTCTGCACCTATTACGCAATATTTACCTTAAAGGGGTTTTCAGGGAGTTAAAGGGATTCTGTCACCAGGATTTGGCTTATAAAGGTAATCACACTATCGGATTCTGCTCAGTGTGTTGAATGCAAAAACGTTATTCTTATTCTTCCTAGGGATGAATTTCATGTTAAAAAAACTTTTTTTAGGTTATGCAAATTACTTACATAAGGAGCCCAAGGGGATGTGCCCAGCACCGTTGGAGCCCAGGACCGCCCACCTCATTATTATTCACTGCACAGCTTCATGCAGACTTTCTCCGTCACATCGTAATCCCGCGCAGGCGCAGTAACTTCGGTGAGGCCGATGCCAGTAGACCGCACGGGCGCACACCGCTTTAGGTACTGCGCCTGCGCGGGATTACGATGTGACGGAGCAAGTCTGCATGAAGCTGTGCAGTGAATAATAATGAGGTGGGCGGTCCTGGGCTCCAACAGTAGCGGCGTGGCCGGCCTCCAACGGCGCTGGGCACATCCCCTTGGGCTCCTTATGTAAGTAATTTGCATAACCTAAAAAAAGATTTTTTAACATGAAATTCATCCCTAGGAAGAATAAGAATAACGTTTTTGCATTCAACACACTGAGCAGAATCCGATAGTGTGATTACCTTTATAGGCCAAATCCTGGTGACAGAATCCCTTTAACTACTGATGAACTATCCTCAGGACAGGTCATCAGTATCTGATCGGTGGGAGTCTGACACCCGGGACCCCCGCCGATCATCTGTTTGAGAAGGCACCAGTGCTCCCGTGAACTCTGCGGCCTTCTCACAGCTTTTCCTAGGCCAGTGACATCACGTTCATCGGTCACGTGGCCTAGGAGCGGCTCAGCCCCATTCAAGTAAAACGTGAGCGTGATATCAAGAACAGCCGCTATACAATGTACGGCGCTGTGCTTGGGGAGCTGCGAAAAGGTAGCGCCGCTCACGGGAGTGCCAGTGCCTTCTGAAACAGCTGATCGGTGTCGGACCCCCACCCCACCGCTCAGACACTGATGATCTGTCCCTGGTGGGCTACTGTTTAAGGCAAATGCAGAAAGAAAACTCAGCCCTTCCTCCCTTAAAGCGGTCCTCTTACCTCAGCAAATGGCATTTATCATGTAGGTAAAGTGGCACCTGTGTCACTACCGTTGCTCGCGTGGCCGCTGTTGCAGCTCCCTGTCGCACAGATCAACACATCCGAGAGTTTGGTAAGGTGCTTGTTTTATTTCTTAAACCCATTGTGTTCCTCATCTAAGATTTTTTAGCCACAACAACCCCTTTAACTCTTAATATTAATGTCCCTAGTGGTCTTCAGTTAAAGGGATTGTCCAAAGGAACGTTTTTTTTTTTTTTTTTTTAAAGAAAGGGCCAGTAAGAGGTCTAATAACAAGAAATAATCATTACTCACCACACCGATCCTCCCCTGCTGCTGAAGTGCTGATACAGTCCCCGCTGCTCTGCACTTCCAGATCAAGGATCGACACAGAGAAAATGGCTGGAAATGCCTGCTCATCCCATCACTGGCTGAGAATTACCAGCTACCTGCAGCCTCCACTATTGGAAGCTCACTGTACACAGATGTATAGCTCCCTCTAGTGGTGGCTGCACGCAGCCAGAATTATATCATTTGTCAAGTTGGAATTCCAGACGTAAAAGCAGAATATTGGCAGTAGCATTTGACGGCGCTCTCAGTTTACTGTAGGGCCCTAAGATTTTTGTGCCTTGTTCATCTTTCCCAGTAACTGGATATTACTAAGGCTACTTTCACACCAGCGTTTTTGCTGGATCCGGCGGGGATCAGCAAAAACTCTTCCGTTACTGATAATACAACCGTCTGCATCCGTTATGAACTCCACTGAAAGTCAATTGGGACGGATCAGTTTTCTATTGTGTCAGATTGTGTCAGAGAAAACGGATCTGTCCCCATTGACTTGCATTGAGGGTCATGACGGATCCGTCTTGCTCCGCATCTCATGACGGAAAGAAAACCACAGCATTCTGCGGCTTGCTCTCCGGTATGAGAACACAACAAGGGGCAGGTTTTGCAGAGGAATTTTGTCATGCATAGCTGGGGTGGTATGATGTGCCACAATATGGTACTGCTGGCCCTGCCTACCTGTGGTGACCCTGCCATTTGTCAGTTTAGGTCCCACTACAAAACAGGGACACTTTTAGTTTTTTTCCAGGGCCACTTTAAGTTCTCAGTGTCCCCTGGTGCTCAGAGACAGACTGGAGGTCGGAATTTCCGCAGTAAATGATAATTTCCCATGCTAGGTGACTTTATTGATTGCATATGCTGAAGACGCATGTAGCACCTGCTGAAATATGCAGTAGCACCCGGACACGTGTAGCCTTTGTTCCCCTTGGATAAATATTTTATCGGCTGCTCTGCTATCAGGTTTCGGGTAGACTCAGGTGCGGCTGGCGATCCTCATGGTGCACAAGCGTCTCTCTCGTCTCCTACAAGGTTTATCAGCATTTTCCAGGTAAGACAAACCTTAATCTTGATTCTTCTCCTTCCCTTCTCAAGTAGCGGAACTTCACCCCAGAATATAAAGACTAAAGTCCGCACATTGCGCCTCGCACATTCCATGCTCAGGTCTGCTACATCTCAGCCGCGATTTGTCCATGTAAACTTGCAAATATTTTTTACTTTTCATTTTTGGGAATGTGCCTGATGTCACCCCCTGGCACATGGCAGGTGAGTCCTGTTTACTGTTACCTGTGGGGCTCGGATCTACATTTCAAGGGGAGTTCCTGTTTTTAGTAGAATGAAAAGTTCAGAAATGTTCTAATATAATTTCACTTTCAAGATCTCTGTTAGCTGTCAGTGAACGAGTGCATACTCATTTATATCCAGAAGCTGAAAACCTGTAAAGATCTAACATATCTCGCAGCTGAGGGTTTGTTGCATTGGTGTGTAGTCTAGCAAGGCTGGCTTCTCACGATAAAGATGGGTTCACATATAGCCTCCAAATTGCGGTCATTTTTTGGTCAGTCACATGTGTTTTCACCATGGTTCTGCAACATGGTAAATATGGAGTCCAGGTGCATACATTTTATTGGTGGTGATACATTGTAACAAATTATCAGAAGACAGATTTGTTTAGTTTAGAGATGATTATCCAGACTGGAAACATTTGTAGCAAACCTTCAGCTGTGAAAGTATTAGGATTAAAGGGGTTGTCTCACTTCAGTAAGTGGCATTTATCATGTAGAGAAAGTTAATACAAGCCACTTACTAATGTATTGTGATTGTCCATATTGCTTCCTTTACTGGCTGGATTCATTTTTTCCATCACATTATATACTGCTCGTTTCTATGGTTACAGACCACCCTGCAATCCATCAGTGGTGGTCGTGCTTACACACTATAGGAAAAAGCATCAGCCTCTCTGGTGGCCCGGACAATGGGAGCGCACGTAGGCGGGTGCTTTTTCCTATATTTTGCAAACACGACCATCACTGCTGGATTGCAGGGTGGTCTGTAACCATGGAAACGAGCAGTGTATAATGTGATAGTAAAATGAATCCAGCCAGCAAAGGAAGCAATATGGACAATCACAATACATTAGTAAGTGGCTTATATTAACTTTCTTTACATGATAAATGCCACTTACTGAAGTGACACAACCCCTTTAAGGCTACTTTAACACTCGAGTTAAGCTTATCCGGGGCAGGCTGCTCCCCTGCTGCATCTGTACTAACGTTTGCACACGTGTGCTGCCGGAAGTCTGTCCCCGCCCTTTCACTATAATGGGGATCAGACCGGAGATCATGGTATGATTATTACTGGTGAGATTGTAGAAGAACATGGGGTCTTTCAGGCAATTTATAATCCCCCGGTGTGATTCTTAATGCAGTTCATGCAGGAGGAGAAGTTAGCCCTTACTTCCCCCCTTACTGATTTCTTCATTGATCTCTACTTCTGTTGCTTTTCACACATACACATTCGGCCCCTAATCCCAAATCACATTTTACACTGTACCTAGATTCAGTCATGCATGTCTCTGAGAGGTCTGACTACTGTGCCAAGAGAGCTGAGACAGAGACGGGAGGTGACCGGGTGACAAACAAAATAGTCCCTTGAGAGTTGACAGTTAATTCCTGTTCAAAAATTACAGGGTTGATCTGGGGTTGTCTGAAAAAAAAATTCCTCTCACCCACTCTAGTTATCCCAGTTCCTGCTGTGTGCCTCCGTCCGCGCCAGTCCAGAGGTGTGATGTGCTGACTCCTCACATGTCACCACTGCCAACCAATTTGTGGCCTCAGCTGTGCCGTATGCAGGCCCGGGCACATGACCACTGACTGGCCAGTAGCGGTGACCGATCCAGCAACTCTCTCCATTGGAAACAATGGAGATGCGGCACAGGAACCTGGAGTATCAGTGCCTGGTCATCCCCAATTTTTTATTTTAGAACCTGAAAAACCCCTTTAACCACCTAACTGTTTTGCCTGAGTCCAGCTCAGGGCAGTTTGAAAAGTAGCTAACTGGAGGGGGGAGGGCTGCTTTAGATATTTCCTCAATGGTAGCAGCTAGAAACATGCAAATGGTCTTGTCTGAAAGCTGACAGTCCAGGCTTTCATAAAAGAGCATCTTGATTCACAGAATCCCGAATTCTATCATTGATATCTTCCCCTGTCCTGAACATATTGCTGTCATTGGTATTGTCTGAAAACTTGGAATGTCTGCTTTCAAACAAGATCAGTTGCATGTTTCTAGCTGCTACCATTCAGGAGGTAGCAGCATCTAAAGCAGCCCTCCCCCTTCCAGGTAGCTACTTTTCCCACTGCTGGAGCTCCACTCTGGCAAAACAGTTAGGGGGTTAAAGTTAGAAGAAGTGCAAACAGTGGATCTAAGAGACTGCACACACTGACGCCTGATACAGACCCATTTTCCGTTTTGACCAGAGGGATGTTACCCTTTTAGGATATATACACACTGGGTTTATTAAGTGCGGATTTTCATGTGGAAAGTCCGCAGCATAACACAGTACCAGATAAGCAGATGAAATTTACAAAACCTCTCCGACATGGCGCGGAAATTGACCTGCTGTGTTGATTTTGAAATCTGCAGCATGTCACTTGTTTTTATGGATTTTCATTGAAGATTTTACGCTTTGCAATGCAGAGGGTGAGATCGGGGCAAATCTGTGAAAAAATCTGCAAGTAACGAGTGCAGATTTGGATGCAGAAAGAGGCAAAAACCGCATAAAGGTTCATGTGTAAAATCTGCACTAATTACACTGCAGTGTGCATGTACCCTTAGGTCATGAAGCCATGTCGGACTGGTGATCTTCGGGCCCACCAGAGGAAATTATTCTCAGGGCCTAAACACCAAATCATTAAGTGGGTTTTGGTTCAAAGAAGCAGACCCTAGTGATTGTGATTGGCTCTAAAGACCGCGCCAAATGTTATTTTCTCCTGGGCCTTTGGGGCCACCACGGTATCAAGACATGGACCCAGCGGAGGATCCTCTGGTGCTCTGGTGGGCCAGTCCGACCCTGTACTGGAGGCGCTATGTGGCCATTAGCAATGCAGACTAAGGGTTTAGTGTTTTACGGTCCACAAATCGGCTAAGTGTACGTCACCGCTTATTTTTTTAAGTTCTCTAGAAATGTCCTATCCTTGTCCGCAAAATGGATAAGAATAGGACACGTTCTATCTTTTTTTTGCGGAGCTGCAGAACAGATGTCCAGATGTGGACATAGTGTGCTGTCCACATCTTTTGCGGACCCATAGATTACGTCCGCATCCGATTCGCAAAAAAAAAAACAACCTATCGGATGTGGACCAAACACAATATCTTGTGCATGATCCCTAAACAGTGTGGTCTTAGTTAATAAGAGACAGATAGGGCTTGTACGGCCGTGCAGTACTCAACCACAGCACAGCCGCATCATAACAGTGACACGACCGCACCATGTGATCAGGATTGTGTGCGGATTTTCTGTGCCGATTTTTTTTGCGGGAAATCCGCACCGTAGGTCATGCACATTGTATTCTATGAGAATTTGAAATTCTCATGTACACAATTTTTTCTGTGCAGATTTTAAAATCCGCAGCATGTCAATTTATTTTCTTTTTTCCTGACCAGATTTTCTCCATTCACTTCAACAGGGAGAGGAAAATCCGCATCAAATCCGCAACAATTGATGCGGATTCTCCACACGTAAATTCTGAACGTATGCATTTACCCTACAGGTCCAGTCGGGGTTTAGATACCAGGCAGGCTCATTGGTTGCCTATGGCGCACGTTGTAAACCGTATCCCCCGCCCCAAGTCGCCTCCAATTACCGAAGAGCGATGCCATTGTTTGCGTTCTGCTAGGAATTAGCATTTTCACATTTACAGTTCCGCTGAGTTAATGCAGAGTGCTCATCTGGGGACACTTTGCTTCGGAGCTCGTGATACTTCTGCAAGCACAATGTTTCCACAATGTCAAAAAAAAAAGAGAGAAAAGAACAAGTGCGATAAATGAGAAAGTAGATTTTATTAGTGGAGGAAAAAAAAAAACGTAAAAAATCTATTCTGCGGATGCCGCCATCTGACCATATACGGCTCTTTTTGTTAGGATAGATACCGAGGGCTATTGACTTTAAATGCTCCATAAAGCTGATGTGAATATTGTGCTCATGAAGCTCCTTCTCACGTCTGCCTTTTCCGATAATGCTTGCATTAACCTTGTGGAGCTTTGGAATAGGACGTCATTAGTCATGGTTTTACTGTCCTGACACTCATTGCAGATTTTAATAAAATAGCCGGGATAATCAACATAAGTTTTCAGAACGTAAGCGCAAAGACAAATACCTCGCTATATTGCAGGCTGCACCCCGCCATTACCTCGTCTGCAGGACATTACGGGCTCTGCTCTCTGGAGCTAAACTGCAGAGCGTTACCCCCTGAGACACCGCTACAGAAGCTGGAAAATAATGCTCATAGTTCATAGTCTCTATGGATTGGCCGTAGACCCTACTGGGAAATTTCCCGGTGGGCCGATGCCCAGGGGGCCACCCAAGCCCTCTTGATGGCCGCAGGCCAAGTACATAATGATCTGATGCTCAGTGGCCACAGGTCCCTCCTTAACTCAACTGTATTACCGTCCTCATGATGGTGATACAGTTGAATACTGTGATGAGGATGGCAGTATTCTGTGCTGCACTGTGGTATTTGGTTCTGCTGAGGCGGTATTCTGTGCTGCATTACAGTATTGCAGGCCCTGCCTACTTGTTTTGTCCCATCTTCTGTCAATTTGGACCCGCCTACAACGTGGGGCCATTTTTAGAGCTGCAGCAGAAAAGACATTCTACCCCCCCCCACCGAGCTGTGATAAAGAGAGAGCTGCAGCAGAAAGGACATGCCCTCTGAACTGTGATAGGTAGAGAGCTGCAGCAGAAAATACATCTCCCAAATGAGCTATAATAGACAGAGTGCTTCAGCAGAAAGGACACCCCCCGAGCTGTGATAGAGGGAGATCTGCAGCAGAAAGGATGATGTCACGCTCTGGTGTGGAGGGTATAGCCACACCAAGCGTAAGAGGGAAGGGAAAAGGACCAAACAATGGAAAAGGTCACCTCCTGCAGGTAACCCTGAAACTAGGCCCTGGCTGACTACCAGTATGAACAGGCCTTAGTTGTAGGAGAATTCATACACAGGAACCTAATAACAAACTGACCCTGTACAACCCTGCAGCTAGCGACAGGAGAAAGAGTAAACCCCTTCCTCCAAAAGGACGGACGAACAGGAGATTCCAGAAGGCAAAACCACAACAGGGAAAAGTAGGATAAACACAATAGGGAAAATGACACTTATCTTAATGCAGATATTGCAGCAACCGGATATCAGCCAAGATCCACACCACACACAACAAAGTCAGCAGAAAGTATAAACCGCAAGGAATACTGGGAGAGGAAGGGATATATAGGGGAAAGACAATCACCACACCCACAACAGCTGAGGGGAAGGGGTGTGGTAAACAGTAACCAAACCAAGAGGAAAACATGTCAAATTATGTCACTTTAGAAAGCCTAGCTGAACGCCTGCAACCTGATGCCGGAACGTTCGTGACAGATGCACAACTCTGAGCTGTGATTGCAAAAGAGCTGCAGCAGAAAAGAACGACACCCCCAAACTGTGATAGGAAGAGAGCTTCAGCAGAAACACGCCCAACCAATGATAGAGAGAGTGCAGCAGCAGGACACTCCCATGAGCTGTGTTTGGGAGAGACCTCCAGCCAAAAGGACATGCCCCCTGAGCTGCCAGCCTGAGGAGCAATTGGATCAATGAATGGGGAGATCTCTGGATCCATGTGAAGTACAGGGCTGGTTCTAGAGATCGGCATGGACTATATGATGTCCGATTTTCATTTTTTACCAGAATCATGGCATGACCCCTTTAAATCTAGGTTATGCTCTGTATTTACATTTCTCTCTGGGGGGGTTCGAAAAATAGTCTTATATTAAAACTGTTGCCTGTGGTGGGAACACTACTTTGACTACCCTGATACACTGCAACAGAATACAGCTGTGTGAACAGAACTGGGTCATGAGGAGTTTTCGGCCCCTAAATTTAAGCCGAGAATGCTTCCATTTACCGTTAGCTACAATTCTGCTAACAACCTGTCTGTACGCCGGACGTGGCGCTGAATTAGAAGAATCTTGGAAGTGGAGAACGGTTATAGCTCATCGCAGGCTTCTGGAGCGTTCTGAGTCCATTGTGATAAACAATCATTTATTTCAATAATCTGTCAGTAAATGTTGATTTATTCAAGTGTCTGCACCAGTAACGTCTGCATCCCTCTTCTGGGCAAGTCCTCCTGGCTGGATATCACCAGACGTTATCATAATCTACAGCGCAATCTGCCTCCGAAGCGCGACTTTGCCAGGATCCAAAATAACACATCTGCCAGTTGGGAAATTGCTTGATGTTATAATAAAATAATACAAAGTAACGCCATGCTCAGCGACTGAGACGACGAGACATTAATATTTACAGCAGGAGGAGATGATCTCTGTGAATAGATGTAATGATGGCGAAGTGATGAGACAATACATTTGCTCTCTCTGGCGGACCCGGCTACTGATTTCGATGGGCACCGTGTAATGGCACTTTTCTCCTGTGGTGGCGCTGTAGTGGAATTCAACGCCTGCTGCTAGGTTTCCACAGCAACAGAACAAACCACGCTCATCTTATCTCTAATAGGGATGTCCAAAGACGAAAAACTACCCTTAAAGGGCATTTAAATGGGTTTCCCCGTCAGCATAAAAGAGCAGCATATTTGACCACATTACACAAGAAAATGACCAATTACGCTCAATTTTTAATTTTTTGCATGTGACTCCCCTTTTTGGTTGACAGTAAGTGCAGCGTTTAAAGTCACATCAAGATGTCCCATCCCTTGAACATGTGACCTCCCCACCATTTGACATACCGTATTTTTCGCCCTATAAGACGCACCGGCCCATAAGACGCACCTAGGTTTTAGTGTAGGAAAATAAGAAAAAAATATTTTTCATCAGATCCTCTTATCAGACTGCCCATAAATTTAAGGACATCACATCAGACCCCCATATCAGCCCCCTGTGCCCCATACCATCTCACTGTGCCCCCATCAGACCTCAGATCAGCAGAATGTGCCCCCATCAGACCTCAGATCAGCAGAATGTGCCCCCATCAGACCTCAGATCAGCAGAATGTGCCCCCATCATACCTCAAATCAGCAGAATGTGCCCCCATCATACCTCAAATCAGCAGAATGTGCCCCCATCAGACCTCACATCAGCAGAATGTGCCCCCATCAGACCTCATATCATGCCCCCATCAGACCTCAGATCAGCAGAATGTGCCCCCATCATACCTCAAATCAGCAGAATGTGCCCCCATAAGACCTCACATCAGCAGAATGTGCCCCCATCAGACCTCAGATCAGCAGAATGTGCCCCCATCAGACCTCAGATTAGCGTTTTGTGCCCCCTCACGCCACAGATCAGCGTCTTGTGCCCCTATCAGACCTCAGATCAGCCCCACCCAGCCACTGATAAAGACCATACTTACCGTACCTGTTCTGCGCTGCCGCTGCCGTCCGGTCCCACGCTCCGCGCTCCTCTCTCTTCCCTGCCGGCACGCACTATGACCTGACGCCGCAGCGTCAGGTCATAGTGCGTGCTGGCAGGGAAGAGAGAAGAGCGCGGAGCGTGGGACCGGACGGCAGCGGCAGCGCAGAACAGGTAAGTATGGTCTTTATCAGTGGCTGGGTGGGCTGATCTGAGGTCTGATGGGGGTCCCTACGTACAAGTGAGCGCTTCCTTATGGAAGCGCTCACTTGTATTCGCCCTATAAGACGCACAGCATTTTTCCCCCTACTTTTGGGGGAAAAAAAGTGCGTCTTATAGGGCGAAAAATACGGTAGTTAGACGAACTGCTTGATTGCTTTGCACAGCACAGTCGCATTTGTATGCCTGTTTGTCCAAATGACCGATGCGCTGTGTCTAAGGGGGCAGAACAAGCCAGAGATCACATGATCGGTAGGCGCAGTAAATACAGCCCTGTTCGTTTTCAGAGTCTAAACCAATCTGTTTGGTTTGTTCCCTTCCCGTTCGCAGCACTTCCTGTTCCTGTATCATACCAAACCCATGATGCACTTCTCCTTCCTCTGCCACAGCGCCAGCACCGCCCCCAAAACACCCAGCTACTTTATAGCCCCTCCCACCCAGTCAGTTACATAGACACTCCCCTATCACCGCCCCTAACAATGCCCAGCTATTTTGTAGCTCCTCCCACCCAGTTAGTTACATAGACACTCCCCTATCACCGCCCCCAAAACACCCAGCTACTTTATAGCAAAGTTACATAGACACTCCCCTATCACCGCCCCTAACAATGCCCAGCTACTTTGTAGCTCCTCCCACTCACCTATTTAAATAGACACTCCCCTATCACTGCCCCGCCCATAGACATGACATCACAGGAAATAAGAAAGATATTAATGCACATGGTCATGTGACCACAGCCCAGAATGGGAGATAGGAGCAATAAAGGGAAAAGAAGTACAGTACAAAATTACAGCGACCTCCATAAATAAGTATTTTAAACCCGACCCCTCCCCCTTCCATAAGCAAGAAGGTGGGTTTGGGGCTCCTCAGGGGCAGGGCTTACATGACCCAAATTTACCAACTGCTTTGTTGGTACATATGGTGAAGAAAGCTTTCTAGTCACAAGTAGTCAAGTGCCCTTTAAATGCTGCCATCGGTCAGGCCGGTCGCCCCTTTAATTACTTGTATTTTGTGGTCTGGAGTTTTTTGGCGTCTCATGGTCATTATTGATGTCTTCTTGCCCTAAATCTACAGGAGACATTTTTCAATGTCTGGCAGAGTAATGTCTTTTGTTGCCTTTCTCCCCATAAAATAAGAGAAGTCTAATGGCCTCTGTTTGCTAAGTAATCACCCCGCCGGTGTATGTTATTAGGCGGCTGAGGTGCACGGTGAAGCTATCTCTCCTCCTCAGGCTCAGTGCGAAGCCGTGTTCCTCCCGCTCCACAAGATTAAAGATTCATTCATTTCCTCTGACTAAATGTAAATCATTGCGACCTGTTGTAGGAGAGCAAAATGAAGCGGCACTAAGCAGAAGAGAACAAGAGCGCCCGTAAAATCTCTTCATGATCATTATTACATATTTCTTAAAGGGGTAGGTTGGGGGATCCCAGCTGTAGGGATAGCCCTGCCCCCTGGCAAGGCAGCAACAGCAAGTACCATGACAGATAAGTGTGGCCGCCCATGTGTGTAGCTCCCTCCATCCTTGGAGACAGCCAGCATCTCTGTCCCCATAATTATAAATATTAATGGTGTTCTCCAAGCTACAGCTATTGATGGCCTATTCTCAGGGTAGGCCATCGGTATCAGATCGGTGGGGGTCCGACACCCAGTACACCTACTGATCAGTTGCTTTGAGCAGGGTTCTTCCAAATTGTTCTTGATTTGAAGTTATATAATTTGTTCATGCTTTTGTATTATGCTTTTTAGGTATTTCCACAATCTGTCTGTAGGTGACACTGTTTAGTTACTTATGCCCTGACTCAGCAGAGGGAATTAGCTTTCCCCTCTGAGGGAGGAGCTTTCTAGTCAGTATTGCATCAGCCACTTCAGTTTAGCTCTGCCTGACATTCAGGACGGACTGTAGTTCAGCTCCAGGAGAAACATCATTCCTGTTGAGAGAACAATCCCTGAGGGAAAGCTGGAGGGGACATTCATAGGCTGTCCAGGATCACAAGGTCTACGTGTTAGCCAGGTTTTTGCTGTTTATGGCCAATATAGACTTTGCTGCTTGTGGAAGGATTAACAGTTAACGGCTCCGTTCACACTCCGACCGATTGTAGGATTGGGAAGTGCAGCTATTGGGAAGAGACTGTACTGTGACTTGCCTTGGAACCGTGTTTTGATACTGTTGGATGTACTACAACTCCCATTCTAAACTTTAGTAAAGAGAGACATTTATTTTTGACAAAATGAACCTTGGTTGCTGACTCCAGTAACAAACAAAGGTGAACAACCCCTTTAAAGGAACACTCCAGGCAAAATGGGTACACTGTGTGGTGCCCTGTGCAGAGCCTGATGTGGTGGAGTATGACACGGACCTAGGGATGCCACCTTTCCCAACAGAAAATACCGGCCAAGTTAAGCCACACCCCAAAGTGGGTGTGGTTGTGGGGGCGTGGTTTAACATGGGGTGTTAAGTTGCTGTCATACTGTGGCTCCCAATAAAATTAATGCCTCCATTAAAGCCCCCCAGTAATAGTAATGCCTTTATTAGTGCCCCCAGTAATGGTAATGCCCCCTTTAGTGCCCTCCAGAATTAATAAGGCCCCCATTAGTGCCCCCAAGTAATAGTAATACCCTCAATAGTGCCCCCCAGTCAGAAGGAATTTTCCCAATTAGTGCCCCCAGCAAGAATAATGCCCCATTATGCCCCCCTCGAATGAATAATGCCCCCATTAGTGCCCCCCAGAATGAATAATGCCCCATTAGTGCCCCCCAGTAAGAATAATACCCCCATTAGTGCCCCCAATAAGAATAAAGCCCCCATTAGTGCCCCCCAGAATGAATAATGCCCCGATTAGTGCCTCCCAGAAATAATACTGCCCTCATTAGTGCCCCCAGTAAGAATAATGCCCTCATTAGTGCCCCCCAGTAAAGTAATGCCCCCATTTGTTTTAAATGTCTGGCATCCTCCTTTAAATGTTTTTTTTTTTTGCAAGGTCCATGAGATCTGGAGGAATAGTTCTAAAACAAAAGAGCATTTTGCCAACAGCTACCGAATGTGTACGGCGGTGACCTAAATCTTTATCTATGGGAAGTACCGCCATACAATGACTCACCGATATTCACAGGGTCCTAGTGCCCTGGACGTTATAACGCCCACTTACCGTTGGAATCATAGCTACCCGGAATGCTACCCAACAGCTAATATTCCCTTGAGAGGGACATGTCAGAAGATACATTTAAGCGGGGTTCCCCTTTAAGCTTCCGTGAAGTGATCAGAATCCACTGACGGGTGCTCCATTCTATGTCTTCACTTGACATTTGTTTCCAAACCACTACCGCCGAGCACGGGCCCCGAATAGACGGCACAATGCTTCGCATCCACGCCTATTAAATATTTTTCTTTCACGGTCAAAACAGCGAGTATTTCAATAAATTACAGGCGGTATTTAGAATATGAAAAGTTTCAAAGACGTCGATGAAAGGCGCTCTAACATTCCTCCAGGCTATCTCGAGTTCTCTTCTTGACGGCTATTACTATGCTAATGCCTCTTTTCTCCTTCTTTATGAGCCCAGGTGAAGTATTGTCAAGTGCACGCATCCTATAATAATACAATTAGATCCACGGCGCCTCTTCTTTATTTTCTAGAACTGTCAATCCGTTCCAATTATCTAGAAACTACCTAGCCGATTCTCCCGCCTTAAAAATAATAAAAAAAATAAATAAAAAAGTTTCGGGCAATTTCTAAACTTGACTAAACTTTATACATTCAGAACAAGGTTTGGCAGAAGTTTATGAAGCTGTGATTTTATTTTGCAACCTTAAAGGGGTTGTCCGAGTTATTTTTTTGTTCTTTATATGTTTCTAACTTGTCAGATATAACAACTTTCCCATATACTTTGTGTTTCTAAAGCTGCTGGTTTCTCAGAGTTGACTGAGGGTCACATGACCCGTGATGCCACCTTATCTCCCTGCTCTGTGATGTTTCGTTCACAAGCCTCAGAGTTCAGATAACAGTCTGTACAGGAGAGGTCACTGGCCACGCCCCCTTTCTTTGCCGGCTGCTATCTGCTCTCTCCCTGGATTCCTTCAGATAAAACATTAACCCCTTCAGCCAGAACACACTGAGGGCTCAAGGCTTTACAACAAATAGTAGCTGCAGCAGTGAGAGGAGACAAATACTGGGCAAGGAGCTATAGAGGAATTGTACAAGAACAGGTAGGGAGAATTTCCTGTGTGTATCAGCAGTGTCATTGTACAGCTGGGACTTGTAGTCCTACACAAACAACATGCTGCTGAGTATCCCAGCAGGCAGACATGTACTCACAGCACTTATATTCACTGCCTTTGCAGAGAAGGGGGAGGGGGAGGGGCAGAGATTGTTATTACTGCATGTAAACAAAGGCCAGAAGAGAACCAGGGAAATGAGGAAATATAGATTTTTTTTGCCTAAAACTTTGCCTGATGCGGCGCCGGGCGGCCGCCGGCGATGTGACCAGCCCTGCGCCGGTGATCGCGCAAGGAAACTCTTCCGCACCGCGCTTGCCCGAAAATTTTGCGCCGTCCCCGGCCACGGCAGCAATGTCAGCAATGACAATAGGGATGCTAGCTTGCTTGGAAAAATAGGGCGCTCCCTCTTACTTCGGGATGAAAGGGAGGAGAGCCCGGGCCCAGGATAAAAAGTGATTTTCCACTGCACCAAGAATCGCTTGTCCATATGGATATGCATCTGCCTCACACTGGACCCTACAATAAGTACTGCTAACAGTTTATTTTCGGTCTAGGAGGTGACAGGTTCCTTTAAAGGGGACGTCCACCAAGATCCTTCTTTATGTAAGAGGTAGGATAAAGTTAAAAAAAAACAAGCATTCCTCACCTTAGCGATCCCCTGATGATCCCGTTCCAGCGCCTTCAAGGTTTCTGTTTTCTGGTCCTGGCGAAACACACCAAATGCCTGGAAATGCCCGCTCGGCCGAACACAGAGGATGGTCAGCATTGTGACCAGTCCATGCCTAAGCAGGCCACTCCTACCATTTCCTGCAGACCATGCCGAAACCAGACACCAGCAGGAGGCCTGGTAAGCTTTTGAATGGCAGTGGCGGGGGATCAGTCACATAACTTTTTGTTTTTCATTCTGCCCTGTATAAATATTATCCTGCCAGACACCCCCTTTAAAGGTTATAGACACCTTCGGGGCAATTTTTTAAAATTTACGGTAATCATTTTGGGCTGAAAATCATTTTTTCAATAGATTATTATTATTAAAACTTTTTAGCTGTTTTTGAGATGTGGTGAAAAATCAGTCTGTTTGCTCAGTTTCACTTCTAGCATTGCAAGCACCTTCTCCTCATACAGCTGATGGACGGGGGTGCCAGGTGTCGGACCCCTGCCAATCTATCCTGGGGATAGGTCATCAATAATAAAAGCCTGGAAAACCCCTTTAAGACAATATTCTTATCAGTTTGATAAGAGGTTTGCTATAATGAGTGTTTATGAGGTTACAATATCAGAGATAAGGCTTCAGATGAGCCATCAGCTGACAAGACTGAGAATTGATACTCTGCAGACTGATTTTTAACCCCTGCATCCCAAAAATGGCTGAGCTGTTTTTTTTCTTATAAAGACCAATTAATAATAATTTTTAGCCTAAATTACTAAAATGTAATCATGAAAAAACTATTTGCCCCAAAGGTGTCCACAGCCTTTAAAGAAGAACTCACGCAAAATTTTTTATTCCATGTCCTGCTAGAAATATACATGATGTAATCTGTAGTGAATGTCATTTTCTTACCAGTAGCTGAATTTTTGACTTATATCATCCTGAAGTTTCTTATCTGTGTCATGTGACCAGGAATTAGACCCACCAACTGACACAGAGACTTATGTGTGGACAGGAAGTCTAATTCTCTATGTATTCCTATGGGAGCCTCACTTTCAGTTTCATAGGAATGAATAGAGCAGTGACTGGCTTCCTGTCCTGGGTCAGTTGGAGGTCAGGGAGTTGGTCACATGACCCAGCTACAATAAGGAGAGAGGTTATTACTCACAATCACATTCTCTGATAAGAAGATGACATTCACTATAGATTATATCATGCACCTTTCTAACAGGTCAGAGAATAAAAATTTTTGCAGGAGTTCTTCTTTAAGTGTGGTGCCCATGGAGTTCTTATGGTCCTGAGGCTTGGTATCTAGCATGGAATATCTCCATAGTATGGCATCCAAAAAGGGGACACGCCCTGATTCTTCCTTCTCATGCTCTCAGGAAGAATCTATGAGCAATTGCAGGTGTGAGGAGGTAATTTATGGGCCCTCAGGTTTCTATGGGCATTGTATTATGGATACATGATATGACCATATGACGTGTATCAGGGACTACTACTCCCAACCTCCATGCTCATGCAAGAAGCTTTTTTATACACTGTACAGAAAAGAGACAGGAAGATTCAAAAAATAGGAACTGTAGCAAAAAAAAACAACAACAATAATACAGTAATACGTTTCCAGCAGCACAAAACAAACATGAAATGACATCCTGATAAAGCGTCTAGACACGGAGAAATACAGAGTCCGCGATGGCGAGGAATGCGAATCCTTGTTGCGCTGTCATACGAGGGGCTGATAAATTAGCGCAGTAATCATTTCAGTGTCAGTCTGTCGCGTTCTGTTAGAAAGGAATTTTTTTTTTTCTTTTTTTTTTTTTTAGAGAGATCAAAACAGGAACCGTCTGGGGAATTTCATTTTTAATTATGTGGCGAGAATAAACAGAAGCAACTGAAAGTACGGCGTGAATAATTGATATTCTATGAATACGGAGACAAGGAAGTCTGAACTGAAAACGGGGTGACCCCCGAGACGTCACCGCCAAATAACCCTGCGCTCTCTCGACATACACCACATCCTTTCATTTCACCCCGCTTCTTTGATCTTTCCTGCGGATGACTGTTGCAAAATGAACATTAATTAAAAAGATAATGAGATTGCGGCGTAAAAACGTATATACAGGTAGCGCACATCCAGCTGCCATTTAACATTTAGGAGATCTGCCACTTTGTATGCTTTTGTATCTTCATTACCCTTCCAGCAATGATTTGAAACCAATGACTTTTTTATTTACTTGCAGTACCATGCCTGACCACTTGGAGTGCTGTTATGAGAAGGAATGTGTCTTAAACTACACTGTGCAGTACACTCTTTCATTTGGTCTTGTGCACCCCCTAGTGGTAGAGCAGTATTTCACAGGTCACCCACATTCAGATGAAATGCATCAAGATGGCTTAGGTTCTCCAGCCCTGAAATAAAGCTAAACTCTAATTTTTTTTATATTTTTAACCCTTTTTATTCTGAAGGCGTTCACATAATTGAGGTAGTGCTCTTGCTGTCAATGCCAGCCATATACGAGGTGCAGCATATACCGTATCTCCTTTCCTATATGCTCTATCTATCCAATATACAGCCATCCACATGCCATAGCTAAAGAAAATACGTTTGTGTGCATGCGCCCTATGTGTAGGTTTTCTATAGGGAGAGGAGAGTGAGCTACTGTCTGGAGGACAAACAGATCGGGCATGTTGAAATCCATCTGCCCAATCATTCTCTTTCCTGACATCTAGATGGAGATGGAGGGCGGTCCTCAGTTACCTCCTTAGGAACGCTGTAGTGCACTCACCTCTGAGGCCAGGCTGAGTAGGATCTCGAATTTAAGGCATACTCCAACTCAAAGCGAGTACGAAGGGCCGCTACATGGCTACGTCCAGGGCCACCGCGGGCGACCAGGCAGTCCGACGAGGCAGACGGTGAAAGTGAACCGCTGCTGTTACTAGATCCTGGAGACATCAGCTGCAATCAGAAGACATGTAGGATTAGTCCAAGGGTCGTGTCCTGATGATTCTTCTATAAGACGAGGTCTAAAGGGCAAATAAGGAAGGAGTCAGTATAATCCAGAAGGTGTAATAATCCGGCCCTTGTGTCCCACACAGAACAGGAACATGAGGACAATATAAAGGACTAGGAAATGGAACAGAAATCTGACAGATATAACACGGTGTCATATGGAGAAATGCATGGAATTGCTTCTGGGGGGGGGGGGAATACGTCTGTCATATGGTGGCACCATATGGCGGCACACAGCTCTGCCATGTGTATGATGCCGGGGGCGTAGTAGCTATGGGGAGTCTAGAGGTAGCAGTTGCATCCAGCCCTGGTGCCTGAAGGAACCCAAAGGACCCTCTGCCAAATAAGAAGACACAAGTATTATAATTAGCAGGTGGTAGATGGCAGATTTTTCACTGGGGTCTCGAATGTAATAAATTAATGTAAAAAAAAATAAAATAAAAATTATACGTACCACATGACAATCTCTTTCTAAAAAAGCTAGAGCCAGCCCTGCATCTCACATAGATCTAGAGATCTCCACATTCAATGCTCCTGTTGCTTTGTTAGATTTTCTTCAGGCTGGCAGCTCAGAGTCGTGCCCTTTTCCAGGGGGCATGTTCTTTCTGCTGCATCTCTCTTGCTATCACAGCTCAGGGGGCATGTCCTTTTTACTGCAGCTCTGTCCCTATCACAGCTCAAGGGACGTGTTATTTCTGCAGTAGTTCTCTCCCTATCACAACTCAGGGGGCATGTCCTTTTTACTGCAGCTCTGTCCCTATCACAGCTCAAGGGACGTGTTATTTCTGCAGTAATTCTCTCCCTATCACAACTCAGGGGCATGTCCTTTTTACTGCAGCTCTGTCCCTATCACAGCTCAAGGGACGTGTTATTTCTGCAGTAATTCTCTCCCTATCACAACTCAGGGGGCATGTCCTTTCTGCTGTAGCTCTGTCCCTATCACAGCTCAAGGGACGTGTTATTTCTGCAGTAGTTCTCTCCCTATTACAGCGCAGGGGGTTGGTCCTTTGCGCTGCAGCTCTCTTCTTATCACAGCTCAGGTTGCAGCTTTCGCCCTATCAAAGCTCAGGGGACATGTCTTTTCTGCTGCAGCTCTCTGCCTATCACAGCTCAGGGGGCATGTCCTTTTTGCTGCAGCTCTGTCCCTATCACAGCTCAAGGGACGTGTTATTTCTGCAGTAGCTCTCTCCCTATTACAAATCAGAGGGCATGTCCTTTCTGCTGTAGCTTTCTCCCTATCAGAACTCAGGGAGTACATCCTTTCTGCTGCAGCTCTCTCCCTACCACAGTTCAGGTAGCATGTCCTATTTGCGGCAGCTTTCTAACTATCACAGCTCAGGGAGCATATCCTTTCTGCTGCAGCTCTCTCCCTACCACAGCTCAGGTTGAATGTCCTTTCTGCTGTCGCTCTCTCCCTACCACAGCTCAGGTTGAATGTCCTTTCTGCTGTCGCTCTCTCCCTACCACAGCTCAGGTTGAATGTCCTTTCTGCTGTCGCTCTCTCCCTACCACAGCTCAGGTTGAATGTCCTTTATGCTGTCGCTCTCTCCCTACCACAGCTCAGGTTGAATGTCCTTTTTGCTGCAGTTCTCTGCAGCAGATGCAGTAGATACAGTTGGTGGCAGTTGAAGGATAAAACTGAGCATGTGCGACCCCCACCTCCACGATGTTACTAAGAATAAGAACAAACAGCAGGTGGCGCTACACAGAGACAGTAGCTATACTTAAATTTATTTGTGTTCAGTTACAAAAGTATTCAGATGCAGGTTCTGGCTTAAAAAATGGAAAATATTTTTTTATGGGACAACCCCTTTAAGGATAGAAGATCAATATCTAATCGGTAGGGGTCCAACACCCCCATCTATCAGCCTCAGCGATGGAAGTTGGTGCTGGAACTGCACAAGTGCGACCATTGTATAATGGACCCAGGTGGTCACTGCAGAGCTGCTTCGGAGAAGTGAATGGTAACCGGCACCATCCACTACACAATGGACGGAGCCATGTAGTTTCGGCACCAACTTCCGGCACGATGGTGGTGTCGGTCTCCTACTCATCTTGAGGATCGGTCATCTGGACAACCACATTAGGAATTTCATTGCTTATCCCGTAACAAATGGAGAATTCTACAGAAATCAGAAAAAAATGATCCCTTTAAGAGTATCTGTGCGCTGAGCACAGGCGAGCGGCCTCAGGTAGCACGGCTGAAATAATGATCACCCCGGTGATGGAGAATCGTTATCTAACGATCGGCCGCCTGAATAAATAAACTGATCAGTCGGCCAAACAGAACGGAACTGAAATCTATCCGGGAAGAAGAGGCGGCCGTGAAAAACGAGGGGGGGAAATTAAAGAGATTTTTCAGCTCACCTAATTTGACCGCTCGCCGCTCCTGTGTCCCTTCATTTAATGTCGTGTGAGAGATTCATTTTTATGGCTGAGCGCCATTCACCTGTTCACGCTGGGGACACGTTATAAATTCCTGCCGGCTGCAATAATGTATCGAGATGTTTCTGTCTATCACTGGAATCTTCCTGCCAGGGTTTTCTTTTTTTTATTGTTTCCTCCGTCGTCTGTGCTGCGGCGTCAGGAGATGAATGATGGATTTTATATGAAATTTAGATAGGAATCTTATAAATGTGTCACATTAATGGCCCTATATATATATATATCAGACAGCCCCGTACAGTATATGAGTCCATTGCTCTGCAGTAGCTGTTCTACCGAGTACCCCCGTTATGTAGCATGAAGTATCTTCTAGTGTCCTCCCCTTATCTACTGGGGCTGTTTGCGGCGGTACAGGGAGCACATATAGTATGTACAGAGGTGCACCGCCAATGAGGCAAGGTGAGGCGATCGCCTAAGGCAGCACCAGGTAGGGGCAAGGAGGGTGGGGCAGGGGAAGGGCCATGGGCAATGAGTGCTTTCACTGTGGCAAAGTGGTTAGGTTAAGAAATCGACACTTGGCGGGGGGAGGGGGCCGTCGTTTGTACTGTATGTACTATACACCCCTGATATTGATTACTTTGTGACAATGGGGATGGGATACATTGGCAAGTGATGTAAAGTTGATGTGTTGGAAGCAGGAAAAATGGACAAGCGTAAGGATCCGGGCGACTTTGACAAGTGTCAAGTCAAATGGTGATGTGTAGACCAGTAGCATCTCCAAGATGGGCAGTCTTGTGGGGTGTTCCTGATAGGCAGTGGTTAGTACCTACCAAAAGTGGTCCAAGGAAGGACCGACGGTGAGTCAGGTGACCTGGTCAAAGGTGCCAAAGGCTTGTTGATGAGTATGAGGGTGAAGGCTAGCTCGTCTGGTCCAGTCCTACAGAAGAGCTAGAGTAGAGCAAATTACTGAAGCTACTGGGGGCCATGATAAAATGGTGTGAGATCATGGCAGCTTACGTTGTATGGGGCTGTGTAGCCACAGACCGGTCACAGTGCCCATGTTGACCCTTGTCCACCTCCAAAAGGACCTACAATGGGCATGTGAGCATCACAGCTGGACAATGAAGCAATGGAAGAAGAAGGCCTGGTCTGATAAATCGTGTTACTTCAGGTGGACAGCCGGGTGCGCGTGAGTCACTTACCTGCAGAAGAGATGGCACCAGGATGTACTATGGGAAGGAGTTTTTCAGGGTAAGAACCCAGAAATTGTCTACAGATGAGGTCTCTGATCTTTCTGTTGTGAACTACTCCGTAACTCAAGTCTCCATGACCCACTGTGTCTCTTCAATGAAAGACAAAAGGGCTTCAGAGAAATCAGAAGGTCCAGAATCTACAAGGCCTGTGCACTGGAGTCAGTCAGCAAGGTGATGTGCACGTTTATGGCAGAGAGACTTTACTGCTGTGAGAGGGACCACGGCTAACACACCCTTCCACACTTTGGGACGGTCCGGCCAACCGCATCTTAAATCTACACCCCTCAGTCTGGGAATTTGCACCAAAAACCTTATTGTCAACCTAAGGTTCTGCAGTGAGACTTTAGAGAGATGGAGTACTATAACCCCCATCATTGCTGTTGTCCATATTTTGCTACTGGGGAAGGATTTGCACCGTGATCTACTTTGGAAATGTGCCTTGTTATTTTTGAATGTACTACAACCTTTAAAGGGGTTGTCCCATGAAAAATATTCTGCAGTTGTCAAACCAGCACCTGGATCTGAATACTTTTGTAATTGCATGTAATAAAAAATTTAGCATAGCCACTGAGTTATTCAATACAATGTATCTGTATAGCGCCACCTGCTGGTTTTAATTTTTTTATTTCTCTGTTCACCTCAATGAGATAGTCGCACATGCTCAGCTTCATCCTTCAGCTGCCTATGAGGGGTGATAGGGAAAGAAATGCAGCAGAAAGGACACTCCCTGAGCCGCCAGTTTGATATAAATGTAGCAAAGCAATCAATGGGGAGATCTCTGGATTCATGTGAGGTACAGGGCTGGTTCTAAGTCTGTTAGAAGGAGATTGTCATGTACTATATGATCCGATTTTCATTTTTTACATCAATCATGGTTTTAGAGAATAAGCCCCTATCCTAAGCATACTGATGTCGTAGTTAATGAGATGAGATTTGCAGAAAGCGTTCTCCTCCGTCTCCTTGTATAATATCAGCAGGTGGCACTGTCATTAGGACACCCGAGCCGGCAGTCACTGCGCATAATCAATGTGTCTGGTGTAATGGGAATAGCGGCTGTTTAATAGTCATAGCATTGGTTAATGTGCCCCGTGCTGCTCCGTCGTCCTGCGACGTGATGTATGTGGCTTGTACGGAGACCTCAGACTAAATTCATCAGGTGGCGCAGACGCTAACAAAATACACAATTTGTAGTAATCCGCGACGATCCACCTGAGATTATTTTTCTGCCCTGACACTGCGCCCGCCACTGGATTTTCTTAAGCCGCCTCTGCTGTCAATTTCGCTGTGTTTCACACAAACAATCTCCGATAATGCTGGTAATACAAGGAGGAGGGGGAGGAATAAAGAACCTCATTTATCAAGAAATATCTAAAAATTATTTTCTCCCGCTAGTAATGTAGGAATCTATCCATGCTGAGACGTGACGGGACCATGGCGGTGAAAGGTGACGCTTCCATCCAGATGTCCTGGGCCCCTGGGGCACAAGCTACACAAGGCCTTCATTGACTTTAGGGGTCATTTACCAACCTGATGGCTTAGTTGCCCATAGCAACCAATCAGATTCCTCCTTTCATTTTTCAAAGGAGCTGTCCAAAATGAAAGGTGAAATCTGATTGGTTGCTATGGGCAACTAAGCCATTTCTACTTTAGACCAGTTTGACAAATGACCCCATTTATCTATAGTCTAATCATTGTTCCCACTAGTGATAGGCGGTACAAGAGGGACCTGGCAGCAGCTTACCTCCAGCTTCTATTTAAAGGGGTTGTCCCATCTGGACATTTATGGCATATTGCTAAGATATTCTATAAATGTCCTATAGGTGCGAGTCCCACCTCTGTGCCTATCGCAAAAACAGCTTTCAGTTCCCGTGAGGGCCCCAGAGGTGGGAACAACAACTACAGGACAAATATGGGATATACTATCCGTATGTAATAAATGGCCAGATGGGAATACCCCTTTGAAGGCTATGGGCACCTTTGGGGGAATTTTTTTTTAATGACTGCAATTTACTCATTCTGGGATAAAAATCATTTTTTCAATTGGTGTTTGTTAAAAATGTTCAGGGTTAAAAACAGTCTGTTTGCAAGTGGTCACAGCCTGCTTTCTTTGACTCCCTTTATCTGACAACTCATGTGTAGCTCTTATCTCTGATCTCCTGACCTCACAGACACTTATTTAAGTCATGTTCTTATCAATTTGAATTAAGAATTGAGCTACACTGAGTGTTTAGGAGGCCAGGAGATCAGAGAGCTACACATGAGCAATCAGCTGATGCGAGTCAAAGAAAATAGGCTGTGACCACTTGCGAACGGACTGTTTTTTAATCCTTGTACTGTATCTCAGAAACGGCTGAACATCTTTAATAAAGACTAATTGAAAAAAATTATTTTTACCAAAATGAGTAAAATGCAATAAAAAAAAAATTTCCCCGAAGGTGTCCATGGCCTTTGAGGAACCTTCTCTATAGTCACCACTTTCTACGCTACCCCTTTACTGAAGTAAGAGGCAACAATTTTTGTGACTTTTTAAAAAGTTGAAGTTGATAAATCTGGATTAAAGGTTTTTTTTCGGGATTTTACTACTGATGTCCTGGGACCCCCACTGATCAGCTGTTTGAGAAGGCAGTGGTGCTCACCGTAGCACCGCGGCCTTCTCTCTGCTGTTCTTAGGCCAGTGACATCACGTTCATCGGTCACGTGGCCTAGGAGAGGCTCAGCTGTACAATGTACGGAGCTGTGCTTGGTGAGCGGGGAGAAGGTAGCGGCACTCACAGGAGCGCCGGTGCCTTCTCAAACAGCTGATCGGCAGGGGTCCCGGGTGTCGGACCCCCACCGATCAGATACTGATAACATATCCTGAGGATAGGTCATCAGTAGTAAAATCCTGGAAAACTAGAAACTCATTATAAAGGGATTTTCCGCTTTGCATCAACATAAATAATAATTTATGAAGGCCTGTGTAATTTTGTAATGTATTTCTTTTTTCTTTATTGCTCCTATCTCCCGTTCTGGGCTGTAGTCACATGACCATGTCCATGCAGCTTATTTCCTGTGATGTTATGTCCATGGACGGGGCAGTGATAGGGGAGTGTCTTTGTAACTAGCTGGGTGGGAGGAGCTATAAACTAGCAGGGCATTGTTGTGGGTGGAGCTGTAGCTGAGGTAGAGGAAGGAGAAGTGCATCATGGGTTTGGTTGGACACAGCAACAGGAAGTGCCACATATAAGATGGAAAGAAACCAGAGGGATTGGTTTACATGGTGAAAATGGGTCAGGAGCATCCAAATTAAAAAAGGATGATGGGGAAGATGTACATAGGGTCAGCAACTGCATGAACATGCAGTATTGAAAACTTTAGGGATCCTGGAAACCCCCTTTAAGGTTTCTAGAATCATTCTGGGACAATTACCTCAATGTTGCAGAGACATTCTTCTAACTTGGACACAACTTCTGAGAACTCGGGCCTTCCCTGTGAGATAACGGAAGACAGAGAAATAACAATGTGAGCGATAATATTGTATAGTCATATATTATCCATTACATTATTTAAAGGGCACCTGCATTTTTAGTTGTAGTCAGCATCAAAAAGATTTGCCCAGAAACCCTCAGCCAGACAAGAACACTTAGGGGGTAGATTTAAAGGCAAACTGGCTTACTTGTCCATAGCAATCAATCAGAGTAAACCTTTCATTTTTCAGAGTTCCTTTGGAAAATGAAATGCTGAATCTGATTGGTTGCCATGGGCAACTAAGCTGGTTTTCCTTTGTAAATCCTTGATAAATGTTCCCCTTAGTCACAATCTTTAAGCTTTCCAGGTAATGGCTATGTGCTATGGAGTGCCAACCTCTTCGAACACCGGGAACACCACCGATCTGACATTGATGGCCTATCCAGAGCATAGGTCATCAATATAAATTCCAGGAGAACCCCTTTAAATTAAAACTCTCACAATAGCAGTAAATGTGCAAAAATAACAACATAAGTCACACAACTAATTACCCATCAGATTTGTCATAGGAAGAGCTGACACAGAGCTAAATTGCTGGGTCACATGACTATCTGACGCAAGCAACTGCAGTCTGTTTCCGAGGGCGACCAGCAGAATTTTAAACGGTACTATGCATAGGAATACAGACAAAAGACATGATGTGTGTCAAATCAGTGCAAAATAAAGAAAGCTAATGACATGCCAGCATCTCATGGAGATGTAAAATGTGAAAGTTGGTTAGAAGTGGAGTTGCCCTTTAAACTGTCTCTGATTTGTAGCTACATTAATTCTTGGACACAGAACCATCTAGTCCTTCTACTAATGGTGCAGGGATCGGACTACATGATGTAGTGCTCTCTCGTCTCCAAAGTCCCGTCATGAATAATGAGTCCTCACAGATTAGTTTCTGGAGGAGAGGGACGTGACGCCGTCCTCCAGACCCTAATTAATCATTAGTACTTTCTGAACTAATACCCGGAGTGACTACGGTATTTCTGTCCTGATGTGTTTTCCAGGTGTCGTCCTCCTCCTGCTCAGCACATGCTTGTATTCGGTGGAAAGCTGTCCTTCTTCCTGCGCGGCGTGTTCAGAAGAGGCCACTGTCTGTCAAGGACTCCGGTCTATAATAGGTAGGAGTCCTGTCGTCGACTTGCATGGATCCACCAGTAATGAATATCGCAGTGGAAATCGTCAGACGTCAGATTTCAGTAGAGAAATGTGCAGTACCCCATAGGGGAACTGCAAAAGGGTTAAAGGGGTTATCCCATGAATAATGCAAAACTGAAAATCAGACATTATATAGTACATGACAACCTAGAACCAGCCCTGTATCTCACATGGATCCAGAGATCTCCACATCCATTGCTCTGATAGATTTATATCAAGCTGACAGCTCAAGGGGCGTGTCTTTTCTGCTGCAGCTAAGGGGGCGTGTCCATGCTCTCTCTATCACACATCAGGGGGCGTGTCCATGTTTTCCCTATCACAGCTCAGAAGGCAGTTGGAAGGATGAAACTGAGCATGTGCGGCCATCTCAGTGATCTGGACAAACAGCAGGTGGCGCTATACAGCTAGATTTTATTGAATGACTCAGTGGCTATGCTACATTTTTAATTACATTCAATTACAAAAGTGTTCAGATCCAGGTGCTGGTTTAAAAAATATAAAGAATATTTTTGGTGCGTCAACCCCTTTAATTATAAAGTTATTTTGTTAATTGAAGTGTTTAGATTTGTCATATCTGCCTACTCAATAGTATTGTATGGATGCACCAGGGTTGGTCTGACCTGACAATTGGGCGCCTCTCACCTCCCTTAAATATGCCTGGAGTTGTGTGGAACTCATCATCCGCAGGGCATTATTCACACTGAAGCGGTCATCAGTGTGGGATGTGGACAAAGGAAGGACGTCCACTTCTCTGCCTTTCTGTGACTCTTCCAGTCTCTCTGTATCCCCGACACAACCTGCTGATGACTCTGACAATCTCAGCTCAGTGGCCACTTCTGTCTGAGAACATTCTGCTTCAAGCCTCAAAATGGCAAGGTACTGTTGACCAATTGTTGGGTGTCGTCTTAGTCTCATGATGTCAAAATGTGAGCAGGACTGTTTAAATACCAATTCTAATTGAACCAGGAAATTTATTGGGCGAATTCATGGATCAAACACCTGTTTGACTGAATTTTGCCGTTAAGCTTTCTTGTTAGAGGAACAGCAAGTTGGTGCAAAAGGTACTGAAACATTGAACAGTTGGACATGTGCAGAAGGTCACATTAAGTTCAGTCATAAAGGTTCATTATAGATTCATCCTGAAATTTCACCCACAAGCCGAATATCCAAACTTTTTGTGTTTATATATACATATATAGCGCCATGGAGTCGACGGACTCTGCCCCGGCAGGTATTACATCATTGTCTGTCCATCTGAATGTACACACCATCTAAAGGAATTGTGCAGCCATTAGATCTTCTTTTAATATAACTAAGCATGAAAAACTAGTAGCTTTTGTAATTTACTCTGTAGCAGAAAGAACACACCTCCTGAGCTGTGACAGGGAGAGATCTGTAGCAGAAAGGACACACCTCTTGAGCTTAGCAGAAAGGCCCTGTGACAGGGAGAGAATTGTTGATGAAAGGACCTGCCCCCTGAGCTGTGACAAGGAGAAAGCTGCAGAATAAAGGACATGTCCCCTGGCTGTGAGAGGGAGAGAGCTGTAGCAGAAAGGACACACCTCTCAAGCTGTGACAGGGAGAGAGCTGTATCAGAAAGGACACACCTCTTGAGCTGTGACAGGGAGAGAGCTGTAGCAGAAAGGACACACCTCTTGAGCTGTGACAGGGAGAAAGCTGCAGAATAAAGGACATGTCCCCCGGTTGTGATAAGGAGTGAGCTGCAGCAGAAAGGAAAGGGGTCCTGAACTGTGAAAGGGAGAGAGCTGTAGCTGAAAGGACCTGTCCCCTGAGCTGTGACAGGGAGAGATCTGTAGCAGAAAGGACACACCTCTTGAGCTGTGACGGGGAGAGAGCTGTAGCAGAAAGGACACACCTGTTGAGCTGTGACAGGGAGAGAATTGTAGATGAAAGGACCTGCCCCCTGAGCTGTGACAAGGAGAAAGCTGCAGAATAAAGGACATGTCCCATGGCTGTGAGAGGCAGAGAACTGTAGCAGAAAGGACACACCTCTCAAGTTGTGACAGGGAGAGAGCTGTATCAGAAAGGACGGGGAGAGAGCTGTAGCTGAAAGGACACACCTCTTGAGCTGTGACGGGGAGAGAGCTGTAGCAGAAAGGACACACCTCTTGAGCTGTGACAGGGAGAGAATTGTAGATGAAAGGACCTGTGCCCTGAGCTGTGACAAGGAGAAAGCTGCAGAATAAAGGACATGTCCCCTGGCTGTGAGAGGGAGAGAGCTGTAGCAGAAAGGACACACCTCTTGAGCTGTGACAGGGAGAGAGCTGTAGCAGAAAGGAGACACCTCCTGAGCTGTGACAATGAGAGAGCAGTAGATGAAAGGACACACCTCTTGAGCTGTGACAGGGAGAAGGCTGCAGAATAAAGGACATGTCCCCCGGTTGTGATAAGGAGTGAGCTGCAGCTGAAAGGAAAGGGGTCCTGAACTGTGAAAGGGAGAGAGCTGTAGTTGAAAGGACACCCCTCTTGAGCTGTGACAGGGAGAGAGCTGTAGCTGAAAGGACCTGTCCCCTGAGCTGTGACAGGGAGAGATCTGTAGCAAAAAGGACACACCTCTTGAGCTGTGATAGGGAGAGAGCTGTAGCAGAAAGGACACACCTCTTGAGCTGTGACAGGGAGAAAGCTATAGCAGAAAGGACACACCTCTTGAGCTGTGACAGGGAGAGAGCTGTAGCTGAAAGGACACACCTCTTGAGCTGTGATGGGGAGAGAGCTGTAGCAGAAAGGACACACCTCTTGAGCTGTGACAGGGAGAGAATTGTAGATGAAAGGACCTGCCCCCTGAGCTGTGACAGGGAGAGAGCTGTAGTTTAAAGGACACACCTCCTGAACTGTGACAGGGAGAAAGCTGCAGAATAAAGGACATGTCCCCCGGTTGTGATAAGGAGTGAGCTGCAGCAGAAAGGAAAGACCCCCTGAACTGTGATAATATGAGAGCTGCAGCAGAAAGGACACCCCCCCTGAACAGCCAGAGCAATTGAAGCAATGACTGGGGAGATCCCTGGATCCATGTGAGGTACAGGGTACATATTGTAATGGACTATATGATGTCTGATTGTAATTTTTTCACATGAATCATGGCGTAACCCCTCTAAGTAGTACAGTATCCGAGGGCCTGTTACTGTTACTTCTGTTTTCCTTATTACCTTCCTGTACATGTTCTTCCCCGTCTATAGTAAGGGGGGGGGGGAAGGGGTCAATGCCGGTTAATGGTTATAGTTTGATAGTTTCCCAAAACTGCTTGATCTTCTCCAGGTTTTATCTGCAGGAGAGATCCTCAGACTATAATTACTCAGGAATAACTCTCATCATAGATTTCCCATGGCATAGCATAAGCTGTATTTTCATGACTATTGTCGGGCTCCTAATATACCTGGCTTCGCTTGGCGCTGGGCATTATAAACTTTATGCTACATATTCATATTTTGCAGATTGCCTCCTGTTTGCCTGCCTGGTCTGCCTGTTGGCTGCAGGCACCACATTCCACAGAGAGCTACTTTTTACCAATTACATACGGACATTTAGCGTTTTCGGAGCGCGCGGCTTCCACTTAATGACTTATTTCTATGTCTTTAAAAAACAATCTGTGGCGTCATTAGTACAGTTGGTGCGGCGGCTTATACACGACTGGCGTCTGGGCGCATTACTGCCGGAGCCTGATTTTTTAATGCCAGTCTATTTTTTGCCGTTTCCTAAATGAACATACTGAGGAGATGTGATTTCTATCTGATTACAAGTCATTTTCTTCACTACAAACTGAAAACCATTAACGGCTTTCATTTGTCCAAAATAAAATACATATGCCGTGAATGAAGGTTGTTTCCTAGTGCCGAAAACATCTTAGAAGAACATTTGCATTCATGCCTTAAAGGGGATTGATACAAATAGAAAATCATAGCTGCTTTCTTCCAGAAACAGCGCCCCTCTCATCTTTGGACTGTGTCTGGTATTGCAGCTCAGCCTCATAGACTAGGACACCAGGAACAGCCCATGGAAGGTGCAAGGATCTGGGGTTGTGGGCAGTGATGTACATAGAGAAGTAAGGGCCTCATAGCAAGGATCACACCAGGCCCCCCACACAGGACAGAAGGGTTTCCGCCTAAACTCCTTTCAATGACCCTTGGGCCATTTTTCCACTGCTTCATTTGCTAAAAGTTGTTCCTTTAGAGGGTAGAGTCCTGGCCAAGTTTTCACCTCCAGTAGAAGAGGAGATGATCCCAACTAAGAGTGGACCCCCTCTTGTCCTGGGCCCCATAGCAGTCGCATGGTCTGCCACTATAGTAGTTACGCCCCGGTTATGGGTCGTATTAATCCCCTAGGCAGGACAACTACTTAATTCTTTTGTCCACAATCACAAAGCAAATGAAGATAGATGGCCTGGATGAGCTGCACCCCTGGACGCTCAGGCAGACACCCTCCGATACTCAGTCAATGATATCCCAAGCTGGGACGTGTAGTTCCACTGCCCCGTACCAGGCTCTATGCCATATCTCCTAAAGTTTTAGGTTGGACTACAGCTTTAGTATCACCCGTTGGTATAGTTTGCAGTCACAGCTGATGCTTATCCAGAACACGGACACCACAACCTAAGCGCATGGATCCAGCTCCAACCAGCAACACCATCATCCCTTAGTCAGCGTTCTAATTACCCCAGTGCCGCCCCCCGGTTTTAGCTCGTCCCCTTGGGAACACCTCCACTCAATGATAACAGTGCTGTGGTGGATATTTTTCCCTGAGGCAGAGCCCCTCACCTGAAACTACACGTAAGACCCCCTATGGGAATGGCACCAATGGGTCTACTCGTCACCGTCCACATAATGGGAGTAGTGGCTGGGGGAACAGTGGCTTAATCAAGGTCCCGAGACAGTCTGACCTCATGGCTCCGGGGTCTGGATGAGCATGGCGTGTGTATGTGTGGACTGGGTCTCCCATGGCGCCCCCTCCGAATTTCCCAGGGTCCAGAGGTTGAGGAAGTCCAGGTGGGAACTCCTCTTGTCCTTCGTTCCCAGGGCACTATCTCGATTCACTAACAAAGTTTATATGCAACTTAAACTACCAGAAAAGGAATATACCTTATAAACCACAACACTAAGAATCAACGTAATCGGCTTCAGTCAGTGAATGGCCATATTTTCAGCGTCAAGAGTTACCAAAAAGTAGAAACTGGTGGAGATCCTGGGAAGCATTGGAAGGAGAGGATTGGTGAGGTGATTATTACTTTTCAAGCCATTCTGACCCTTTTAAACATTTTTACAGGTCACACAACCCCTGTTAAGATATTGAAGACCTGACTTCCAATTAAAATTTTTGAAAAAGGAAATTGGGTAGTAGTGGCATATAGCGGCTCTAAAATTGGGCTAGATGGGTATAGCTGGGGTTGTAGCTAGCGGCGCTGTCAGGGTATGACGACTTGACCAGGTATTTTATTACCATACTCTGTCATTTTACAGATCTTCCTAGAAGCACCAAAGTTCTGATCATCACAGAAGGAGATGTATCATTTATCGGAATCAAGACCTTCTCTCATCTCGCACACCTCACCCTGCTTAGCTTAAGTGGCAACAAAATCAAGAAGATCCAAAATGGAGCCTTCACCAACCTCACCAAACTGCGGACCTTAATCTTGGACCATAACCAGATATCATCCAAGTCCATCTCTAATGGGACCTTCTTCAGCCTTCGGAATCTTGAAACTCTGCAGCTGAACAGCAATTACATTGGTGGCATCGATGGGACTTGGTTTGGGAACACAGAACGTCTTATCAGACTGGAGATAAACAGGAACCAGATCACAAACTTGACACATGACAGCCTGGGATCTGACGGTCTTCATCGCCTACAGCGCTTAGACTTGTCCAGAAATTTTATCAGTTTCATTCACGAAGGGACTTTTCGAAGCCTCCAGCAACTCAAGGAACTTGACCTGTCCAAAAACAGACTGACAAGACTGACAGATGTCTTCGCTTTCTTGCCCCATCTCACCCTCTTAAACTTGGGCCACAACTATTGGAATTGTAGCTGTGAACTTCACCAGTTGGCAAAATTTTTACGGAATTATACACATTCCACAAGACGAATCCTGAAAAACAGAAGCGGTCTTCGGTGTCGTTATTCCAGCAACTCAAAGGTCATATCTCTTCTTCAGCTGACGGACGGGAATTGTGGATCCAAATCTTATAACATCACAGTCATAACCAAGGGAAAGGACAGAGGGTCGACCAGAGAGGGTCTTCTCATATCAATCTTGGTCATCACAGGTACGTCCATTGATACAATATAACACTGAATTTGGAAATTGAAAATGCAAAACATTTTGCAAGTTTCCTATTGTTTATATCTCTGCCTGACCTTAGATCAATGGGAAAATGTTCAATAGATTGGATTTGGACTTTTTTAGTACCTTGTACCCACCAGATTATATTCAGTAGTAGTAGTAACTATTCACTATGGATATTCTCCTACTGTACAACCAGGGGTGCCTTAACATTTTATGACGCTCTGGAGATTCCACCAGTCAAATAAAACCAGTTATATCCTTCATCATGAATGTCCTTTTTGACCCGTACTTCTCAGCATTCCTTGCTTTTCAATTTTCTTTTTTAAATTGAATCTTAAAGGCGTTTTCCAGAATATTAATGGCTTAACCTCAGGGTCTGACACCTTGCACCCCAGAAGATCAACTGTTCTCCAGTAGAATATCCATCAATACATCATCGGTGGGGTCTGATACACCAGAACCCCACCAGTCAGCTGTTCTGCAGTAGAATAGCCATCAATACACGATTGGCCGAGGTCCGACACCCCATATGCCTGCCAGTCAACTATTCCCGTGTAGCTCTGGTGTCAGAAGTAAGCGCTGGGACTACATGGCTCCATCCAGTGGTGTATATAGAGAAGTAAGGGCCCCATAGCAAGGATCAGACCAGGCCTCACACAGGACAAAGGGTTTCTACCTAAACCCCTTTTAGTGACCCTTGGGCCATTTTTCCACTGCCTCATTTGCTAAAAGTTGTTCCTTTTGAGGGTAGAGTCCTGACCAAGTTTTCACCCCCAGTAGAAGAGGGTATGATCCCAAATGGGCCTCCTCTTGCCCTGGGTCCCATAACAGTCACATGGTCTGCCGCTATGGTAGTTACGCCCCTGGCTCCATTCATTGTGTAGTGGATGGAGCTGGTTACTGCCCATCATGATCCCTTGCAGATGCATCTACTGGTGGGTCTATCATTGAATCTTAAAGGGGTTTTCCACAATATTAATGGCCTAACCTCAGGGTCCGTCACCCCGCAGACAATCAGCGGTTCTGCATTAGATTAGCCATGAATATAGTATGGAAGGGGTTCCGACATCCCTCAGCCCTACAGGTGCCAGAAGTAAGCACTGGAAGTGCACAACTTCATCCATTACTGGTTACTGCCCATCAAGAGCCCTTGCAGATGGGTCTACTGGTGGGTCCACCATTGTATTTTATATGCACCTACTAAAGTTTGGGTGTTAATCCTGGTCTTCGTTTTATTGCAGGGATCATTGCTCTGTCTCTCCTCATCATCCTCGCTGTGAAATATTTTCTAAAACCGAACATCTCGAATGAACGGGGCCCAACGAGATGCTCATGTGGCAAAGCCCAGCAGTTACCAGGAACACAAGACCCCGTCCATAAAATACAGTTGACCCAAGACGACCGCAGGGATGCCGTGCTTTCCGTGGATTCTGCCAGGGATGGTAAACTTTTCCTAAAGAAAAACACCGGCTTGCTACATCTGGGATGTAAGACGCAGGCACCGGGCAAGTCTTTGAGAGGCGGCAGTACAGAAAGCCTGCCAGAAACGTGCTACATCTGTTTCCACTGCCGGCTGGTGCAGTGGCGCCCCCCCTCCCCTGCAGCCATGTTTGACACTAATGAAGTAGGCTGCATCTCAAACAGCATTCAAAGGATTCCTGCTAATCCGAAAGACTTTGTGCATGCCGCTCACCGGGAAGGTGTGAACACAACTGTCTTACAGGAATTGTCAAGATTTAATAAAGGTAAAGCTTTCCGAGAGATAACCTGTTAAGATATTTTTTATATTGCTCCCTTTGTACTGAAATCCTGCTGTCAAATGAGCCACGATCCGAGGCGGCTGCTGCGCTCTACCTCCGCTGCCGGGGTTACCAGAACACAAGTTTTTGTTGTATCAGTATCAATAGACTTAAGGCAAACTCACAAGTCATTATTTCCAGGGAATTATCTGAAATTTAATAGAAAAAAGGTTATTTCCATTCCCCTCGGATATGGCAGAAATGCCGTTTTGTTCTAGGTTTGGGTTGGATTGTTTTTCTTTGAATTTTTACTGAAATGTGGTTTAAACTGAATCTTGCGATCACGATGTCTCACAATTCGGAAAACACTTATTTTTTCAGCCTTTTAGCAGTGGCCAAAATTCACACTGTGTTCACAGAGTACCGCCATACAGTGCTCATAGAATACTTCTAGACAATAGCTACTGTATATAATAGCGACAAACTGTGTTCAAAAAATATCATTAGGCGGCAATCGTAGAAAAAAACGAACGCAAGTAAAAAGTATAGAAGTACAGACGTTCCTTATGGCTTCAGTGGACTACAAATCCCTGCATGCACTTCAGCATACAGTGGTCTTGTATGGAATTGAGTGGCCCGGTGGGTGTCATTCAGGGGGAGGTAGGATTTAGGCCACAGTCAGGCAGGTGGAGGCGTAACTTGAAGATCCTGGGCCCCAGTGCTAAATCTTTAATAGGGCCCAAATGCACCATGCACTTTCTATAATACTTCTTAGGTGGCAGTGGGGTCCTTGGGCTGCTCTCGGCTCCTGGGCTCGGTAGTAACTGCTAGTTCTGCACCCCCTGTAGCTATGCCTCTGATTGTACCTACATTTAAAGGGGTTCTCTGGGCTACAGATATTGACAACCTATTCTCAGAACAGATCATTACAATGAGGATTGATGGTGTATTGGGAGTTTGACACCTGGCACCACTAATAATGAGCGGTGTTGGAAGCAGTACAGTGTACGAAGCTGGAGCGGGACAGCTCCATACACCATGTAGTGGCCATGCTGGGGTACTGCAGCTCAGCAGCTCCCATTCAAGTGGACAGTACGCTGTAAAAACAGAGCCTTCTTCTTTTGCTCTATCATTAAACAATATTCCTTCAACTATCCCATAAACTACTGAAGTAATACCAACGTATAACACTGCCATAAATCATACTGCTATATAACGCATAACCATACAATGCATACATAACAGTTCCCAAATTACACTGCCATATAGTACTAACATACCACCATCATACACTGGCTAATCAGTACAACCAGTACAATTTTTGTATTTTACTGCTATAGAAGGGTCCCGTTACTATCAGCCCATCCCTGGTGAGATCGACAATCGTATTTCCCCACAAATGACCACTTTTGCGGATTGTTGGAAGGATCTGCTTCAACATGTCCTGACGGATCACCTATGAAATGTCTTAGCCTACCGTAGCCCATCCTGGCCACGTGTTCTCCTTCTGCTGGAAGACGAACAGAAAATGAACAGAGATGTTCTCAGATCATGATATTAGCGAGCCAGACATCTGATTTAATAAGAAACGAGTGAGAATACTCTTTAATATACCAGCGCCGTCTCCCAGGTGTTAGGTTAAACTTTGCTAAATTGCTTGTAAAGTGTAACAGGTTTGGTAATGAGGGCAGCGCAGAAGGGCAGGGCTTAACGCCAGAACAATTAATTTATAGCCGGTCAAAGTGACGCCGTGATTTACAGCTGTATGGCCCGAAATGAATTAAAAATGGTTATTACTATTCGCCAGTGGAAGTTGTAGCTGAAAAAAACCATAAATATAATAATAAAATAGATGTCTGTGACATCACCACCTCATCTCAGGAGCTGCAAGTGCAACGTGCCGCCCCACAGGGCACTATCGGGGTCGCAGTGTGTAGGAAATGCCGAGTGGTGATGCGGCCTTACTAGATCTGTGTGTCATGGTGCTCCTACCTCCATACCATCCCTCCCCAGAGTTAGGCTCTGTAGCAATAAAGGGGAGAGTTGTATGAGGTGGAGAATAAGTCAAGTCCAAACTTGATAAAGTTTAACAGTTTTACTTGAATAAACTTGAATCCAGACAACAGCTTGATCTTTCTCTTGGCTCCAGCATGTTTTGGGGTAAACTGGCAGGCAAACCTGGATAACTTGCCTTCTCTCTGTGCTGTACTAATCTCTGGCTTCAGTCTGGCTACTGGATATTCTGGTACCTATGAGTGGGGTGACTTTGGCCGTTGACCCGCTCATATACTCTGTCTATAAACTGTAAGGAGTTGGGGTGCTCTATGAGCTGCTTTCCTTGGGAGACTCCTGCTGCTGGAGGAGGGGGAGGGGGAATTCCCTTCACTGCACCATGTCTTCTCTCTTTCCAACTGCACTCTAGACTAAATGTAGCTTCCTGCAACACCTCCCATGGTAGGAAGCAAAGGGAGAATGAAATGGAAAGTTCTATTCTATGTAAAGCCACTCTCTGCCAGATACACTGCCACCTGCTGGACAACCAGGAACATTGCATGAAATACAATACATAACAGTTACATAGCAATATTATTAAGGCACAATATCAGAGGATCTGGAAATAAATACATAGATGACATTATTTTTTAGCCATTAGAGACAGTAGCAGGGTGAAAGAATGGTAGTGACTACTCTGGGGTACTACACAAGCGGCTCATAGACCTTTTCATGTGACTCCTCACTACCCAATGCCATGACAAAAAGTGCTCAGAGGTTTGAGAAGTGCCCTAGAATATAACACATCTGCAATCCTTTTTGCCCCACCTTGGACAAATACTTAACAAGCAAGGAATATTGGAAAATCCCAGCTCTGAAACCTGCAGAAAAGTGAATGCAGCTCTGGATTATAATGACCCATATAGATGAGCAAATATTCATATTAGTGATTACAGACAAGCATTTACACATAACAGTATTGTGTATATAATTGTTGTAAGTTGGTTGGTTGCCAGCTTTAAGGGTCCCTGAGCTTTCAATCCGTGGGGTTCCGAGTGTTGAGACCTCAACTGATCGCTAGAACGAGAAGAGAGAAGCGAATACATAACACGCTCGCTCTCCTCGCTGCTGGAGACAGAATTAAGACTGACTTGTAGACTTTCTATGGAGCCTATATCTCCCCCATTATTGGGTAGGCACTGGCTAACAATTCTTCATCCTTAACCCCTACAGGGTAATGTGGGTGTTACTAGTCAAATACCCAAATTTCAGTTCCCTGGATAGTCCACTATAAGCAGCAAGGTTGCTGGTAGAGAAGTGGTCAAAATTAGAGAAGTGGTCAAAATGGAATGGGCAAGAAGCAACGGTTGGTAGCAGAACCAAGGGTCAGGACATGCATATCCAAAATCAAGATATTGAGCCAAACCGTTTCAAACACAGAGAAATGCCAGGAATCTCACTCCCAGGACTGATAACCACCGATACTGAACCACTTTCCACTTAAGGTCTTTGAAAGTTGACCTTACATGCCATGCCGGGTCTTGGTCACAGCTAGGAGACACTAGCCTTGGTATGGCCTTAGCAATGGAGTGTCCGGGTAGCTAGTGGTGACCCTGAGTCCTCGAGATTGATATATTTACAGTTATTTCTTAGTAATACTATTCAAAGAGGTATTTCCCAGGGAAAAAGACCATCTCACAAGCACCACATTCTGGAAGTGGCTCCCTAGGAGTCAAAGTCTGACTTTTAAATGAGCCTTGGGAAGGGGAAAGGGAAAATAGCCAAGCTAAATATCCATCCGTAGACAGCTGTTTTGGGGTGCTTGCCCCTCATCAGTACATAGTAGGATTCTGGCTTGCTGGGTGCCCTGAACGCAGATTAGGCTGTGTACTGGGTTTCCTTAAAGAGACTAGTCCATTATGGAGACTCATTGGCAATGCTCCATGGAAAAAAAAATATATGCAAAGGTATCTATGAGGTATCTCCCAGAAAAAGAGAACTATCTTGCCAGAGCTACCTTCTACGAGTGGCTCCCTATGAGTCAAAGTCCGAATTTTTACAAGCCTTGGAACATGAGAAGAAGAAATAGCCAAGCCAAATTTCCATCCATACCTTACCTAAGCTGCGTTCGAGGCATCATGCTTAACCAGTCAGAATCTGACTCCGTACCGATAAGGAGCAATCACCCCAAAACAGCTTTCTATGGATGGATATTTGGTTTGGCTGTATTCCCTTGTCATGTTCCAAGGCGTGCAAAAAAAAAAAAAAAAAGGCAGACTTTGAGTTATAGGGTGGTCACTTCCAGAAGGTGGTGCCAGTGAGGCTGTTTTCTTTCCAGGGACATACCTCTTTGCATATTTTTTCCCATGGTGCATTGCCATTAAGTCTCCATACCATGGAGCACTGCTAAAAATTCTCCATACACAGCTCGTCTCTTTAAGGAGAACCAGAACCTTGTATTTAATGATGGTCCTGAAGAAGTCTCTCTTCCCCTTCCTTTATACAGACCTTTATAAAGATGGCTTCAAAACTACTTCAACTTGGTGTTTTAAAATGAAAAGTTGGTGTTTTTCCATCTTTCCAGATTTCCATATGGACAGTATTCACAGATAAAAGCTGAAAAAGGGTGGGTCCCCTTACAAAATTTGGGTGTGGGTCTTGTTACAGCTGTAACCAATATATAGGCATTGATTGCTCCCAGTATAATCAAGTGTTGGCCATCATTATTCCATTTAAAAAATACCAAATATATTCATAATATTCGGTAACTTGAGTTACATCATGACTTATAACTCAAGAGCTGAATTCAAACTTCTGCTGCTTACTATCTAAAATGTGTGGGTTATTTATAATGTACAGTCAGTTATATAGCCTAATTGCTATTACTGAAGCTTCCAGCATGCAGTTCTCTCTGGCAAAAGTAACACCATCAAAATCCAGAATTTTTCTCTAGACTCACAATGAAAAGTTGTCACAAGTGGAAATCCAGCAATCAGGGGATTGTTGTTGGCGGTTCATTTCTTCTCCAGCGGCCACTACAGGAGAAATATAGTATTACATGTAGCAATTCAAGGGAATGGCTACCCATGTAGACCAAGAATGGTTAGATTCTGCCAAGGGGAAAACTGATGCTTCTCTGGTTCATAGTCAGGGTCCCGAGAAGTCCCCCCTTCTAAAATGTCCCGATATATTCCCAATCATCAAGCGTTGACATATTGTCTAGCATCTAATGTCTATGTTTTCATCCCATAGGTGAGACAAGTATAAGAAGATCCTTCCTCCTTAAGGATGACATGATGAGAATCAAATCTGACAACATTCCAAACCGGATCTGTGCTACAACTTGCTGGAGAAGTCACAAAGAAATATGGTTCCTTACAAGCAAAATGCTGATGTCATGAGTCGTTTAACAACAAAGGGATCGGTGGAAATGAAGATGCATGGCGCGAGTCCGCCACTGTGCGCCCATCGATCACAAAGAGGTGGCCCCAGCGTTCTTCTGAATGAGAGAAAAGATATTTCTTCCCAGACAGACAATGACCTTATCTGTAAATACATGGAATGTGATAAATTAGAGGAGCCCAGAAGACAAATAACTGAACCGGAGACACAAAATGTAAAATTTGAGGAACAGAAAACTCAAACTTGTGTCACTGAAGAAAATTGTTTTTTGAATAATGACAGCATGCTGCTGTCAGCCCGGATAAGAAAAGTGAATATTCCAAAGAGTGTTGGTTTTTATATACCACACATTCAGCACAAGTCAGACATGGCGGTAAACACACCTCAATCACGGCAGGAACAGCTCAGCCGCCCGCACCTTGGGAGCAAGTATCTACTGACTATAAATAACAAAAACGATGAAGATAGACAGAGAAGCTACACCGGCACCCTGGTGGATACCTTGAAGGATGTTTACATCCACGGCAACACAATGTACACCAGAAAAGAACAAGGCTACTTAAGGGTCAAAGTTAATCTGCAACCCTTTCGGAAAGTCAGGGTCCATCCACAGCAAAATATTGAGGCCACCAAAAGAGGCCAAAGCCCTAGACATCTCCCAAAGCCGACAAAGAGAAAGAAATTAAGAGCTAGCAATTCATCCTCGAAATCAACGAGCCAAGTGGTAATGGAAGAAGATGAACCATCTTATGTTGATCACCCAATGACGGTGGGGATGGTCTTGAAAGATTGTCCAAGCTCAAAGTCTAAAGATGCTCCTGATCAAGAGTCTAAGGGAAAGACGGGAAGATGTGATAGTAGAAATTATATATCTGGTAAAGCAGCCATGACACCACTTGAAGAAAGGGATTATAAGCCAAAAGGTCCTCCTGATGGGACGATAGATGGCTCCTCACCAAATGTTCTAGAGGATCAAGGTTCAAAAACAGCCTTCAACTCTGAGGAATATTTGAAATCTGATGGAAGCCTTTCGATAGAGGAAAGCCACAATCACACAGACCTTAAAGATCTAGAGAAAGAAGGCGAGAGCGAGGAGTTAACAGAGAGTAAGCTGCAGACACAGTTGGAAAGCCGAGATAACGCCGGCGGAAATGTGCTTGATCCAATGCAGTCAAATGTCACCAGCATTTCTGGAGGAAAAGACTCTCCGTCATGTGGAAATAACATTAACTGTGAAATAGATATTGCTGGTTCATCATTGCCAGGTAATAAGGTCAATGGCCATTTAGAGGGCAATAGAAAAGATGATATTGCTGAAGCGGGTCATTTGCCCGGACCCGATAATTCAATTAAAAACACCACAATCAAGGAAGCCACAGATAGAGAGATTAAGGAGGCCCATGACAGCTCTGTAGATGACTCCAAGGCAGACGAAACAGGCAATATCGAAGGAAAAGAAAAGGAAAATGTACGCTCAGAAGGAAATGAGAAGTTTACGGATCATGTGGACCATGGAAAAATATTTTCTGCTGCTGGTTTACAAAATACCCCCGGAAGAGATGATCCACCATTGAGCACAGTCATTGACCTTCAATGTAGCATTAATCAGCAGGTGCAGAAGACACAAAGCCAGGATCATAAACTTGATGAACTGAATGTCACTCAACAAGACGTTGAGTTAGAACCAGACTCGCCCCTCAAGTCACAAGAAGCTGGTTCTTCCGCAAAGAATGAGGTTCCTTTAATTCCGATGCAAAATAACGAGGCTCCAGAACACCAAAACGGGCAAAATAATGCAAATAACAATCACACCAAAGCATCTGCGGAGAGCGGGAGGAAACGTCTCAGCCTGTCAGAAAGCTCCAAAGTCATCATCGTTGTAGAAAGTCTAAACGAAACAATCAACATACAAAAATATCTGAGCGAACGCAGCAGAAGACACCACACCTGGCAGACGACAACTCGTCCCGGTAATGAAAATGACGGTGCGTCAGGAGACGGCGGCCAAAGGAAGAAAATCTGCCTGATCCTTCCCGAGAAAACTGGGGCCCAACCCCTGAAATCCTCCAGCAAAAAGATTAAATGACTTTCTGTTAGAAACTGTTCAGCCCAATATCCAAAAACATTTGCAGGAAGTCAAAGCCACTGAATTGTCAAATCTTCCATCAAATTGTAAAAAAAAAAACATTGATTCAGAATTTTCTTTTTTGTTTTAGTTATATATATCCCCGGGAAACCAATATGGCATTAGTGAAGATGTGATGGGTGTTGATGTAATTACCCTAATAGAACCATGAATGTCAAATTTGCCTAGTTAAAGGTTTATATCCCTGAATAAATGAGGGGGGGTCCCTCATATTTTGGCCACGGTGGTGAATAGTGGTTACGAAGAGTGTCTCTCACTCTGGAGGACCTGTGCTGTCCTGCATTACACAGACAACCCATTGATATGAATAGACAATGTGTAATTCTTCACTTCCCCTGTGGTGGCGCTGCAGGGAAACCGCATAGATCACATCTGATCGCTGGTGGTCCCAATAGGAAGATCCTCGTATTGGCAGGGAACATGGCCCGGGGATATATCAGTGTACAACTAAGCTCAGGGTTGACTTGACCTAACGGTAGGTCGAAGTTCTTATTTAACGAAGGGGATAAATGGGGTTGGTTCAGCAGAGGACAATCCAAATGGAGCAGAAGCATTGGTTAGGAACAAATAGATAGATATATAATTAGATAGATAGATAGCTATTGGCACAGAGATGATACGCAGTGTACCGCCATATGGGCCATGTAATGAACAATATGTACTGAGAATACCTCCATAAGTATGGATTTTTAAAATAAATAAAAATGGCTTATATTGACGGGTTTTTTATTTTATTTTAAGTGGAATTGCACTTTAGAGGGACACGTCTAAGGCTACATGCACAGTGAAAAAGGCCGTATGATACCCATTTTCAGAACCATTGCAGTCTATAGGGGCTATTCACATGGTCGTTTTCACGCCCAGATGGGACTGTTTTTAATGGCTGTATATATATATATATATATATACATACATACATACACACATACATACATATATTTATATACTCACATCATCCCCTTGAACGCACTGACACTGTCTCTGTACTGGAAAGATGTGACACATATGATGTCATGACACTGGGAGTATCAGGTCCTTCCATTGCAGAGCTAGGGTCAGCGCGTTCCAATGGAATAATGTATACTGGGGGCACTATTGGGGGCATTTTATATACAGTGAGGAACTGTTGAGGGGGATTTCATACATAGGGTTGCACAATTGGGGGTATTTTATACTAGAAGAACACTATTGGAGGCCACTGTGGAGGACCTTATATATACCGGGGCTACTATGGGGGGCATTATAGATACTGGGGACACTACAGGGGGCTACTATAGACATTGGGGGCATTGCTAGGGGTTGGGATGCTAAAAAAAAATGAAACCAATAAAAGTCAGCTGTTTTTCATGGCCATGAAAAACGGCCATTAAAGATGGACAACTGGTCAGAAAATGGATGCAGAATGGCAATGAAAAAGGGACAGTGTGCATGTAGCCTAAAGTCGATATTACCGTGATCATATGAAATTACAAAAAGAAGTTGGAATCCAATTTTAATCGAAAACCAAAATTCTTGAATTTTCTTCAACATTTTGCATGTTCTTTTACTGTCAAAAATGTACACGAGGAAAGTGATTGAATAAATACCAGTGACGTCCACTAGGTGGAGACATTTCATCTCTTATTATCATTCATGGAGGAGGATTTGTTTTTTCCAGAAAGCAGTCACTTACTCCTGATGCAGAAAGCAATTCTTATCTGCTGCTTAAATATGACTTCATTTTGGTGGAGGTGTGACAGATGGGCCATCAGTGTGACAAATGGGTTAAACATGTGGCATAAATTACCCATCTCCAAACTGTGACATAGAAGAGTGAAGAAAGACTGAGGCCCACCTCGACCATCACAGAGAAACCAGTTCAGCTCATCTTATGGATCATATATACGGCTCCTTAGCATGACTTGCTGTATGCTGTGGAACTACAAGTCCCAGCATGCCCGACAATGCAGATATAGCATTCAGTAACTTAAAGGGGCTGTCCCCTGGGGCCTCTGCACAGCCAGGCCGCAGTATGCTGGATGTAATCAGCAGCAGCGCCTCCCTACGCCTCCCCTCCCTATTTAATATTAAAGGGGTTATCCTATGATTAGGGAAAAAATGAGAATCAGACATCATAAAGTACATGACAATCTTTCTAACAGAGCTAGAACCAGCCCTGTACCTCACATGGATCCAGAGATCTCCTCATTCATTGCTCCAATTTCTCTGCTACATTTATTTAAAGCTGGCAGTTCAAGCGGTGTGTCCTTTATGCTACAGCTCAGTGGGCATGTCCTTTCTGCTACAGCTTTCTCCTTATCATAGCTCAGCCACGTGCTTTCTCTTGGGGGCTCTGTCTCACTGGGTTTGATCCACGCTAGGCATCTTTCCAGTTCTCTAACCACAATCTTTTTTCCTTCACTGTCACAAATCCTCATCCATCTCAGCACTACTTATCACACATTCAGAAATTCACATGACATTGACTCTCAGAGACTTATAGACACTCAACAGTCAGTATTGTCCCCAATCACTTCCCCCTCCTGTCCTGAACTGGATGCAAAATTCTACAACAATAACCTCAGAAGCACCCTGGAAGGAGTACTGCCCCCTGCACTCGCATTACACCTCAAACTTGCTTTCTTCAGCGATGCTCCAGGAGTGCTGAACGCCTGTGGAGAAAATCTCTCACACCAGAAGATTTCCTTCATTAGAAATGTATGCTGAGAACTTATAACTCTGCCCTTCACCTCTCCAAACAGACCTATTACTCCTCACCGATCTCCACACCATCCAATAATACAAAAAATCTTCAAGACTTTTCGCTCCCTCCTAAGTCCTAAAGTGCAGGAACCTACAGTATTACAGACCTCTGTGCTGAAGGTCTGGCCACCTACTTCAAAAAGTAAGTTAAAAACATCTGTCAGGAAATTACCGGTAGCTCCCAGTCTCCAAGAGTCATCGATCTCCTTCTCTAACGCACCTCCTCTGGTTTACTTTCCACATTCGAACCAGTCACAGAAGAAGACAACTACGGGCTCCTCTTTTCTTCTCACCCTACCACATGCACTGCTGACCCTTTTCCCTCACACCTCCTCCAGTCTCGCCCCACTGCCACTAATCAACTAACTTAGGCTACTTTCACACTGGCGTTTTCATTTTCCGGTATTGAGCTCCGTCATAGGGGCTCAATACCGGAAAAAAAACGCTTCAGTTTTGTCCCCATTCATTGTCAATGAGAACAAAACTAAACTGAAGAGAACTGAGTGCTTCTAAAAGCATTCCGCTCAGTTCTCTTCAGTCTCCAGACCGGAGAGCAAACCGCAACATGCTGCGGTTTGCTCTCCGGTCTGGGCATCCGCACCAAGACAGATCCGGAATGACCCCCAATGCAAGTCAATGGGGACGGATCCGTTTGGTGTGACACACTAGTAAACGGATCCGTCCTCCATTGACTTTCAATGGAGTTCATGATGGATCCGTCAACTTGCCTTTTCCATGTCAGCTCCCTCCTCCCTCCAGCAGGTGGCGCTGTGGTGAAACTTACCACTGTGCGCGCCGTCCTCCTCCTCTTCACATTAGCTGAGAGCTGCTGGGACAGGTAGTTAACCCCCCCTCCTCCTCAAGATAATGTCTGACACGTGTGGGGCCGGAGCGCGGTTCCGGCCCCACACGTGCACCTGCGGCAGCACGGATCCGGCGGGACCCTTCACCTGCCGGATCCGTGCTGCCGCTATTGTGAAAGGGGCCTAAAATCTTCAGCCTCTATCTCTCTTCTGGAATCTTATACTCCTCTTTCAAACATTCTGTCGTAACCCCGTTATTAAAGAAGCCATCTCTTGACCCATCCTGTGCAACTAACTACAGATTTGTCTCTAATTTCCCCTTCAACTCTAAACTTCTGACTACCTGGTTTATTCTCGCCACATCCACTAGCTCTTTGTTAACTTTTTCCTTGACCCATTACAATCTGGTTTCCACACTCCACATTCTACAAAAACTGCCCTCAAAGTGTCAAATGACTTCCACCAGCTGAATAAAACGGCGACCACTCTCTGCTCATTCTTCTGGATCTCTCAACAGCACTTGACACAGTAGAACACAATTTACTACATGGCACGTTTCAATCTATTGGCCTCAAGACACCGCTATCTTCTGGTTTTCTTCCTATCTCTTTGATTTCTCCTTCAGTGTATCATCTGCTGGCTCTACTTCCTCTTGTTGTTTGGGGTTCCTCAAGGTTTAGTCCTTGGTTCTCTTTTCTCTACATGGTCCCTTCGGACAGACTTTCAGCAGATTTTGTGTTCAGTACCATCTCTGCTCATTCTCACCCACAAAAGTCTCCACAGTGCTGCTCCCCTTACGTCTCCTCTCTCATTTCTGTCTACCATCCTACCTGTGCCCTCTATTAAGCTAATGACTTATGACTAACATCCTCCATAATCCGAACCTCTCACTCCCGTCTCTAAGACTTCCCCTGAGCTGCACCAGTTCTCTGGAATGCCCTACCCCAAGAAAATAGGTTAATTCACCACATCTACAGTATTAGGAGCTCCCTAAAATCACATCTCTATTACATCCGCTAATCTAACTCTTCTCCATTCAGCCCCTTCAACATTATTCTTCTGGATCTGATCCATCATCCATCTGTACCCACCGCACCCCATGCACTCAGCAGCCATACAGGTATCAAAACAAGCACTTTCTGTGTCACCCCCATCTCCTTATAGATTGTAAGCTCTTGCGAGCAGGGCCCTCATACCTCTTGCTGTAATTGTCTGTTGCTATGTAATGTATAATTCTGTTTGTACTTGACTCCCTGATCGTAAAGCGCTGCAGAATATGTTGGCGCTATATAAATAAAGCTTATTATTATTATTTGGCATTGAAAGCCGAGACCTACATCTGCAGTGAACCCCAGAGGAGCCGATGCAGAGGATGGGAGTGATAGTGGCCTTGATAAAGTGTTGTGTCACGGTGTACTTCCTCAGGCCGTGGATGCCTGGCGATCGATGCAGTGGAAATGTAGTTTTTAAGGATCAGGCCAGAATTAAATGTATGTCTTTTTTACTAAGTGCAACAAAGAACTCCAAATGCATTCACTGGCAGCAGATTTTAAGTGCAAAACTCCTCTGGCACCAGTAAGGATTATGGAGGCAGGTTGGATGGCTGTCATTTAGCACTAGTAATGTTCTGGGTGATGGGTGTCTTAGCCATAGTCCCTCACCTCCGACAGTGTCTTCCAATGCTGATATAGCAGTTCTATTCAAGGATTTATTTGAGGCAGAATATAACTGTAATTCCCTTTTGGAGCTCATACGTGCTCTTCCTCCCTCCTCTGTAGCTCAACAGGAACTTCTCCTCCTGGCAAGAAGCAGGACCAGCCTACTCCTACCACGAAGGGAGAGGAACAAGGTGATTAGCCCAGTTCCTGTCAACCTTTGTCAACCATAACTTGCTGGAATAAAACGAGCAGATGCATATAACATAACACATAACATTACAATATAAAATAATATAAAACTATTTCCAAAACTATAGAACCTCCAGGTCTGGGGTTCTACACATCCAAAGACCATAGTCCCTCCTTGGGCACACCACGGTACAACACTTTGGCACCAGCACAGGCAGGGGTGGATTGGCCATAGACCCTACAGGGAAATTTCCTGGTGGGCTGATGCCACTTGATGGCCACAGGCCAGGTACATGATGATCTGATGCTCAACGGTCACAGGTTCCCTCCCTCAACTGTATTACCGTCTTCATGATGGTGATGCAGTTGAATACTGTGACTGGGCTGATGGTATTTTGTGCTGCACTGTGGTTTTTGGTTCTGCTGAGGCAGTATCCTGTGCTACACTGTGTTATTTCAGGCCCCGCCTACTTCGTTGTCCCTGCCTATTTAGTTTTACATAATACAAGGCATATAAAGCAAACACAACACAAAATACTGTAAAATACAATGTAAAGGCGGTATGTCACCAGGGCATTCCCTGTTACACCAGTCACAATGCCTTGTAGCTCATCTGAATGTCATGAACTTTCTCTTACCAGCATCATTCTGGAGAAAAATAATTTTAATCCACGTGCAAATGAACAGGTAAGTTCACTGAGGGTGGTCCCTCTTTCTTGTTTGCCAGGGCCAGATTTCTGCATAGTCATCTTACCTGATCCTGTCAATCAAGAAGAGGGAGGGGCCAGGCAGCAAGCGTTCTATTTCCCTGCAGCACCTCCACAGGGGAAATGAAGTATTACACATTTCTCATTGAAGTTTATGGGCTTTCTGTGTACTGTATGGATGGCTTGGGTCCCCCAGAGAGTAGGACACTCTTTAAAGCCATTCTCCACGAGGGTTCTGACCTGGGACCATCCCATCTATCAAGGCTTAGAATTCCTTCATAAGTATAACGTGAAGCCCCTTATGTCACTTTATCTTTAGATTTTGAAAAGAAACCATGAAACTTACTTCAGGGCATACGTTCCATCCTCTCATCAGCAGAGACGATATGGGCTTGGGTATAGAATATCCTATAGGTGGCCGGATATGATGATAAGCCATGTCTGCCGCTGCAGCAGCTGTGGAGACATGGGACAAAAAAGAAGTCTCAGAATTGCTTTACATGGAGAAAATCTAAATATCACATCTAAAGGCAAAAAGTTTTAATAACTAGCGGTAAACATCTGCAAAATGTACAGTTGACAGACAAACAGATACATATGAGATGAAAGATAGATAGATAGATAGATAGATATGAGATAGATAGATAGATATGAGATAGATAGACAAACAGATAGATAGATAGATATGAGATAGATAGATAGACAGATCGATAGATAGATATGAGATAGATATATAGATAGATAAGCAGATAGATAGATAGATAGATAGATATGAAATAGATAAATGATAGATAGATAGATATGAGATGGATAATTAGATGGACAAATACCATTAACCCCTTCACTATCTAGGTATTATATGGTGGTATTATTTGGGAAATTAATGGCAGTTTTATTTAGGTTTTGAAGAGAAAATTAAGGATAGATTAACCCTTTTCTTGCCCCCTGACTGCGGCAGGATGGGGTTAAATAAAAAAATAAAATAAAGGCAAAGAAAAAAGTACAAAGTCATAGCTATATTTTATATATTAAAAAAATATACCGTATTTCTTATTTTTAGTAATAGTATAGCAGGCTTTATGTTTGTAAAATAAACACACTTATTTCTAGCAATTTTTATTTTAAATGCATGCTTTCGTTTTAGCTGTTTAACATAGCTTTTTTGGATGTAAAATATAAAAAAAGAACACTTTTTTTTAATTTATAAAAAGAATTATAAAAAAGCCAAAAGCTTAAAATGTCCACATCTCCCCAAGACAAATTCCTTAGGGGGTCAACATGAAAAAATAGTCACTTTGAAGGAGTTTCTAATGTTTCGGCACTGTACAACATCTGCTCTGGCAGTACGGTAGAATAGAACCAGCATTTGAAAAATAGGTCGCCAAAATTCAAAATTCGTTCCAGGCCTTTGAAGTCATACATTGGGCCCTACCAGTAGATAAATTACACAAGTAGCATCTGTTTTTAATTAAAACATATATACGATAATGGTTTTAGAAAGGGGTTAAACACTCTGGTAATGAAGTGGTTAACTTGATGAACATGTGACACAGCGTGGGGACATCCTAGGCCTGATCCCTACACTGAGCCCCTGACTCAGCCCAGCATTGTGGCCACCACGGGAATTAACCTCTTAGTTTCTTCATATTTACAGTGCGGTTTACATCCATCCCTGTGTATTCTCACCCAGACTTATTCTGGCGGTTCACACTGGCGTTATCCCAGTTTCACGGGCCTTCGGTGATGTCACCACTCCCAATATACATGTTGAACGTAGCCTAAATACTCACATACGTAGTGTTAAACCCACAGAGACGCAGTACTGAAGTACAATGCTGACGTCTCGCAGCGGCATAACACACGTCAAATGGCGAATGGTAATATGGAAAATCTTCCTTTAAGATGGTGTCATTCCAACTGTTTTAATTAACTGAATCCCAACTAAGCTATCCATCGTCTTCTTTGCACCAAAATTAACTATGCAGAGAAAATTGCTAACGACTCTTCATTTGCATCTATTAGGAGACGATAAACATGCAAGACGTCTGTAACAAGAACAGAGAGCACTCCGTTACCCGGCCCCAGAACCAGCATACAGCAATGGTGCGAAGACGTCAATTCAATCGCATATCCCCCGTATATTTACGACCAGCAATCATTAAATCCATGAGGCAATGCGGCTGTAGTATGGCACTGAATAAAGCGTCCTTAAGCTGCGCAGTAGTCATGGCAACACGTCTCCAGAGCCCTTGCTTACTGAGACCTGGCAGCAAGTGTACACATTACTTACAGCGCCTCCGCAGGGGAAGTGAAGCATTGCATATGAAATCTACAGGCTGTCTATGTTGTATATGGACGTGCTGAGTCCTCCAGAGTGAGAGACATTCTTTGAAGTTGCTTTCCATTGTGGCTTTTAATTGAGGGTCATAAGTGAAAGACCCTCTCCCTAGAATTCAATAGTAGATGGGTTTTCTAAAAGCCTTTCTGTGATTTTTATACTATTCTCAGGATAGGTCATCATTATCTGATTGGTGGAGGTATGACTCTCGACACTTCCATGGTGGGTGGTGCTCTGGTGAGGGCTGTGGTCTCCTCATAGCTTACTAAGCATAGCGCCGTACATTGCATAGTGGCTGTGCTTGGTATTGCAGCCCAGCCCCCTTGAATGACTAGTGAATGTGATGTCACATGGTCTAGGCAAAGCAGCAAAAAGGCCATGGTACTACTATGAGTGGTGTATCCTTAACAGCTGATTGGCAGAGGTACAGGATGCCAGACCCCCACCATTCAGATACTGATGACTTATCAAGAGTATAGGTCATCAGTTAAAAATTTTAGGTTAACCACCTAACTGTTTTGTCAGAGTCCAGCACCAGCAGTGGGAAAAGTAGCTACCAGGAGGGGGGAAGGGCTGCTTTAGATGCTGCCACCTCCTGAATTATAGCAGCTAGAAACATGAAACTGGTCTTGTTTAAAAGCAGACATTCCAGGCTTTGAACACCAAAATGACAGCAATATGTTCAGGATAGGAGAAATATATCACTGATAGAAATTGGGATGCTGTGAATGCAGCTTAAAGTGAACGTAAAAACAGGTTTTAACCGCGATTATTCTCGACTTTAGCTGTCATGGAATCCTGGAATGTCAGCTTTCAAACAAGACCAGTTGCATGTTTCTAGCTGCTACTATTCAGGAGATAACAACATCTAGAGCAGCCCTCCCCCCTCCAGTTAGCTACTTTTCACACTGCTGGAGCTGGACTCGGCCAAAACAGTTAGGTGGTTAAACTCCTTTAAGTACCGGCTGCATTATTTCCTAAAGAAGATCTACGAAATGATCTCATTTACAGGACATGCCTTCCATTTTAACTTTTCTTCCCATAGTATTTTGCAGGCTACGGGGTTCATATTGCCTTGCAACCATCTGACTTCCTGTTTGGGTGACCACCATTGAAGAACACGTAGTTGCCAAGACAGAAATGGTCATGTGAACTTCTATATGTATTTGTTTTAGAACTATCTCAAAACTAAGCCTGAGAAAGATAAGAAACCAAATATGGTAGAACAAAACTTGAGCAAGCCATTGAAAAAAGTCACGTTAAATCCTAAGTTATGTTCGACTAACTAATTAGATGCATGACACTAACTTTAAATGAAGGGAAAGACCTTTGATCTTTTTTCTATTTTTTTTTTTTTTAATTTTTGATAAATTCCATACAAACGGAAAATGTATTAATAATGTTCCATTAAACCACCAAATCCATCAATGCTCAATAAGACTCACTAAAAGCTTTCAATTACTTCAACTAAATTAGTATCATATAAATATAGCGGTTCCATCGATAGCTGTCATGAGATAGCGATGCTAATTAGAAAGAGAGAAGATACACCACACATTCGCTCTTAATTGCCCCTCCGCTATTTGTCCATGAGTGATTCCCAGCAAGGACCCATTACAAGTTCACTGTGACCTCGCCGTGATGGATCTGATGGATTGTAAAATGAAACATTTATTAGGGACATAAAACTCACATCAAAGGGGGGAGTATAATGATACATAATGTATATTGCATACAGTATGGATTATACCGTCGCTGGATAGTTGAGGGCAAAGGGTAGATGGGAGGTTAAAACCTGAAAAAAGAAACTCTTCATGAGATAGAAGAAGCAACATATTGTAATAATTGTGCCTATAAATATCAAAACTTAAAAAATATTAAAGCAGAATCAAAAACATGGCAAAAAGATACAAAGTATCCAGTCAGCCCGCCAGTCTCTGATACGGCACCATAAAAAAATCTGAAAAACTATACTGAAAAGTGGAGTCTTATGCGATCTTCATCTTCAAGGCAGTTGTGGTATTGCCTATGAATAGATGGTACTACCAGCTATTCTACTGAATAGGGTAGAATGAATGTGGGTGTTGATTGATGCCGTCCATAAGCAACGTTACATTAGGAAACTTGTTTTCGTTGGCTCATCTGATGTTTGCAGACATTATAACGGGTGATATTTACCATAGGTAGTGCCCTGCCAGGACCTTTCTTCTCAATGACATTACCACACTGTGGCACAGTGTGGGCTCTGCTATCTCTCGGGGATCCTAAAAAATGATAACACCTTCCAGATGCCCCTAAAAACAGTTGTCAAATCTCCTGGGAGTGGCCCAAATCTCCTGAAGTCAGGGCGGGTACTCACAGTAACTGACAGTGGTAAAAATGGAAAGGATATCATGCTGAGGTAATGACACAGCCATTTTCGCCTGCTAAATACTGGGGGACAGAGGTGGACTGGGAACTTAAAGTGGTTTGGAAAACAACAAAAACAAAAAAGGGCCCCGCGTAGGTAGGGCAAAACAATTAGGCAGGGCTAACACAAGTAGGAAGGGACAACAGAAGTAGGCAGGACCAGTAATACTACAGTGCAGCACAAAATACTGCCCCAGCAGAACCAAAACCAACAGTGCAGCACAAAATACCACCCCAGCAGAACCGAAAACCACTGTGCAGCACAAAATAAAACCCAGCAGAGCCAAATACCACAGTGCAACACAAAATAACGCCCCAGCAGAACCAAAAACCACAGTGCAGCACAAAATATTCCCCCAGCAGAACCAAAAACCACAGTGCAGCACAAAATACCATCGTAGCAGAACCAAAAACCACAGTGCAGCACAAAATACCATCGTAGCAGAACCAAAAACCACAGTGCAGCACAAAATACCACCCCAGCAGAACCAAAAACCACAGTGCAGCACAAAATACCATCATAGCAGAACTAAAAATCACAGTGCAGCACATAATACTGCCGTCCAGCTGCAGTATTTAACTGTATCAAGGTCCTGAGTTGAATTTAGGATGGCACCCGCAGCCACCAGCCAGGTTATATAATGCTAATAACATTCATTAAAGCTGAGAAAAACAGATTGCTATATACCTGGCCAACACCATAAGGAGGGCTCGGGCGGCCCCCTGGGTATTGACCCTCTAAAGTCTATAACCAGTCCACCACTGATGGGGGTCAATATGCAACATGCCAACCCCCAGGGCCGATTGTGTTCCAGGTTTTTAGGACTGCTGAGTGGTGATGCGGCCTTAATAGTTTATGTGTGTCACAGTGCTCTGTCAATTCCCAGAGTTCCCATGTATTTTTGGCATGAGCCACAATGTAAGCCGGGACTTCGGGATTCAAGTGGGTGGGAGGTACCGCAACTCCGGGCGGCGGAGTGGGCGCTTCTGCCGCCTCCACCCCACCCACCAGTACGGTGGACACTCCCGGTCCTCCAGGTTCCGCTTCTCCAGGGCAGCAAGGATATCTGCAAGGGCCTCTTTTATTTTGGACTCATCACCCCACATCATGGAGCCCCAGTCAGGCTGCTGCTGACACGCCATCTTGCTTGGCTTGATCTGGCTGGAACTGGCTAGTAAGGGGGGAGGATCCTGGTGGGCAATGCCTTTGCTTCCCGCACTTGGGCTGGGCGGATCCCTCTTTTCCTGTGCTGACTGGGTGAAGGTGAAGACGACATAGGCTAGACATGGCCAAGATGGCTGATTAACCCCTCTTGTGCTCGCAGTTTTGCCAGGGATAACAGCAATAGAGGGGATCTGCCAGTGTTGTAGGCAATAAAGCACAAAAGTAACATTCTGTTCGTGATCCCAATTGCAATGTGCCATCCCCCAGGGCTGATCGTGTCCCAGGTTTGTAGGAATGCCGAGTGGTGATGCCTTAATAGTTTATGTGTGTCACGGTGCTCCTACCTGGATACCGTCGATCCCCAGGGTTAGGCTCCGAAGCAATAAAGGTGGTGGAGAATAAGTCGAGTCCAGACTTGGTGAAAGTTCACCAGCTTTACTTGCATAAACTTGCATCCAGACAATATTCAGTCTTTCTCTTGGTTCCAGCAGGTTTTGGGGTAAACTTGCAGGCAAACTTGTATACGCTGCTCTATCTTTCTCTTCTGTGCTTGACTGGCTTTAGTCTCGTAGCTGGACTTTAGGACTGTTCTGGCACCTTTTGAGCGAGGTGCCTTTGGCTGTTGAACCTTTCGTAATGCTCTGTATACTGTAAGGGGTCATGGTGCTCCATAAACTGCTTCCTTATAGAGACTGATGCGGCAGGAGGGAGGCCATTCTTTTCAGCTCCACTTTAGACTGACTATATCTTCCCGCAACCCCTCCCTTGGTAGGAAGGAGAACTAGCCCACTTCTGGGCAAAAGGGGGAAAATGGAATAGTAAGTTCCATTCTATCTAAAGATCTCTCTCTGCCCGATACCCAGCAACCTGCTGGAAAACCAGGCACATTACATGAACGTAACAGTTTCTTAGCAATATTATGAATGCACAGTATAGGAGGACTTGGAATAAATACACAGATGACATTATTGTTAGTCATTAGGGACAGTAGCAGGGTGTAGGAATGGTATTCCGCTCTGGGTCACTACAAATACATCCTTCCAGCACTTCTTTCATATATGAGAGCACTGGGAACCAGGGTAGTCACCTCTTGAACCTGTGCCTGTTGCTAAGCAACCACTACAGGCTCCACCTACAAAACATGGCGCTTGCACAGACTTTTATTGACGGAGAATGAGACTTTTCTACAAATTGGTACACTCCTATTAGAAATGTCCTCAATGTCTGATCAGAAGAAAAGCCTCTCCTACAGCCGTCCGCATTAGCCCTTTGCAGCTGAGGTTGAGGGTCCTGTATGCAGGAAATGACTGCGCTTTAATATACGCACGGCGTACAGCTGTTGTCCTCTAATCACTTTGTACGTGCCCCCTTATTTATTCTCTTTCATACTCCCAGATCGATAAATTTGTAAACCGAGCGCCGTCGCCCTGTGATCAGATAACATTGCTCTAGAGCTTTACTGTCCTATAAGTTCATTTGCTAATTGGCGCTGTCCTTTTATCTGGGAGAATGTGTTCTTCGCGTCACCCAGCTCTTTGATCACTAAACCATTTTTCTTCTGTCGCATCCTGTTTTTTTTTTTTTTATTCTGACACCTCCTCCTCCCCGCTCTCAAATTTTCCCATCTACAAAAATTTAGGCACAAACTCCTCTTATCAACCTCGGCAATTAAACGGCCGGCTGGATAAAATCAAGTGATATGCGCTATTGTGCTATGTCAATATTATTTTTTGCATTTTTTTTTTTGCATTCTTTTTCCTATATGCAAATTTGTCCTCAAATTCATTTGGAGACGATGGCGTCTCTATTTAGCCTTCACGCTGAAGCTTTGACCTTCTTTCGCTCATAATAATCCCAGTTCAACAAATATTCTTTAGATGCTCTTGAACTCAAATATTTTAAAATCATAGCAAGAGAGGCGACTGCGAAGGGAAAGCGCCGGTGCGTCAGGCATTCAAAAATATGAATTTGTCTCGACCTATGCTGGATTACGAAAAAGGGAAGAGGAAAAAAAAACCCTGGCGGAGAAAGCTTCTCTATATTACATAAGGAATCTAATTTATTAGCTGCCGGGGCCGGCCTATATTGAATCAAATATCAATCTTCCATTGAATTATGGAAACATTACCTACTAAATCAAAGTCACCAAATAGGAATGAAATACAAAATTTATTCATGTGACTGCATCACGGAAACTCATCACACTTGTGGATACTGAAGGTTTATTGCTTGTGAGATTGTCGGCAAAGGTCAGATACGAGAGGTGATATCGGGAGTAGAGAGTGACCGTAAAAAGCAGTTAGGAGGACATTGAATGAGTGATCCTAACTTTAAACTATCCACAGGATAGGGGGTAGGTGTCCGATCGGCGGCTGTTCAATCACTAGGGCCCCAACTGATCACAAGAACGGCCGCCCATAGTGTCCTGTATCAACTGAGCGGCGATCACGCTGCCGTTCCATTCAGCTCTTTGGGGCTGCTGAAGATAGTGGAGCCTTTGTACTTGGATATCTATGGCAGTCCCATGAATGGAGCAGCGAATATAAATACGTGTCTGTCACTCCTAACAGGAATCATGGGTCCCCATTGGGTACCCCAGTAGTCAGACCCCTGGCAAGACACATATCCCCCATCATGTTGATAGGGCATGTTTTGTCTTAATAGGACAACCCCTTTAAGTTGTATTGAATTGGATGTACATCTGAGGAGCCTGGAGCCTGGATTTACATCTGAGGAGCCTGGATTTACATCTGAGGAGCCTAGGTTTCATCTGAGGAGCTTGGATTTACTTCTGAGGAGCCTGGATTTACATCTGAGGAGCCTGGATTTACGTCTGAGGAGCCTGGATTTACGTCTGAGGAGCCTGGATTTACATATTAGGAGCCTGGATTTACATCTGAGGAGCCTGGGTTTACATCTGAGGAGCCTGGGTTTACATCTGAGGAGCCTAGGTTTCATCTGAGGAGCTTGGATTTACTTCTGAGGAGCCTGGATTTACGTCTGAGGAGCCTGGATTTATATCTGGGGAGCTTGGATTAACATTTTAGGGGCATATCATCAATTGGTGCTTAATTGGGGCTAAAAATGCCCTGTGTAAAAAGGGCCCTAAGGGCTGCATTAGACAACCAGATGTGGCAGATGATTTTTGGGAGGTAAGCTTTTGCTCATTCATCGGGCAATCGGTGGCAGTATTACACTGCCAGATGATCGCTAATGAGCCATTGGCAGGTGTAATACAGGCTTTAGACAGAACAATCAACAACACACACACTCTAAAACTTTTTCTCTTGTTTAACACTTGTACCTTCAATATGGGAAGTACAAGATGGTCACTCAGAATTTTTTTAATGACTAATATAGAGCAAAAGAATCTAATATGGTCTCTCTTGGCCGGTCCAAGGTATCTTTAGGGCCAGTATCGGACTGGAGATCCTTGGGCCTACCAGAGGAAATTATTCTCAAGGCTCAACCTCAATATCATCAATAAAGTCTAATTCAAAGAAACAAACCCTCATGTTGAGTGACTGGCTCCAATGGAAGCTCCAAATGTTTTTTTTTTTTCTCCTGGACCTTTGGGGCCCATCATGGTATCAGAGCATGGGCCAACCAGAGGATCCTCTAGTACTCTGGTGGGCCAGTCCGACACTGCTCAGGGCCATTGTTTTGTCAGCCAAGGAGAAAGATTCAACTAGTGACCATCTTAGCGGTTCTGTCTCAGTTATGGAGGAGGCGCTGACAAACAGCTCCATGAATCTCAGCTTCCGAGACTCCTGTGTTTGTCTTGAACGCAAAAAGCGTGGGCGATAGGTGTTAACCGCAGTTCTACTCTGTAAACACGCGCTCAGCTCCTTCTCTTTATTAAACTTTAGGAAAGTGTCTTAACGTCTTAGGAGATCCGTCATAAAAATAAATCCCGGTATGTATAGAAGAGCGTGGGTGTATGTAATTAAGCACAGAAATTGTAGGTTAAAATGTGTTAAGCATATAATTATGACGGAGCGCCAATCAGCCCACCATTGCTTTAAATTCACGGAGAAACAGATTTTTATTTTTTTTAAGAATAAATATGTATGCAAATTTCTGTCATCCAAAATATTGACACTGTGCTCGTCTGTGAGGCGCACGGACGCTTATTTGCATCTTCTCGGAAATTACAACTTCACGGTTATCGGATTGTAGACTATAAACCAGAATAAGAACAACAATACCTCGACGTATTATCCATATGATGGCACCAGTAAGGGCCCCATAGCAAGGATCAGACCAGGCCCCCCACACAGGACAGAAGGGTTTCTGCCTAAACCCCTTTCAATGACCCTTGGGCCATTTTTCCACTGTCTCGTTTGCTAAAAGTTGTTCCTTTAGATGGTAGAGTCCTGACCAAGTTTTCACCTCCAGTAGAAGAGGAGATAATCCCAACTAAGACTGGGCCCCCTCTTGTCCTGGGTCCCATAGCAGTCGCATTGTCTGCTGCTATGGTAGTTATGCCCCTGGATGGCGCCACATTGATTTTTTGGGATTTCAAACATTGAATCGCTTTCCAGATATCGGGTTCCTTGCAAAGAGATTTCATACTGGAATTGTCCAGGTTACGGCATTTGCCATGGTTCTTTGGAACCATATATTTGGTCAAACTGGAGTATAAAGATGTGGGACATATTGTACCAATACCTTTAAATATGGCCAGGAGCTTTTAAAAATCCCAGTGAGAAGAATGATGATTACAAATGACAATATAGAAGACTTAGCACCTTATGGGTCAAAGGTTGTCTTGGAGAAACTAGTAGGAGATGAGGTCACCACTGGTCTTAGCTGTAATCAGACCCTGATGAGCTGAGACATCACTCAAACTTCCAATCAAAACTGACTTTTAGGTTCTGGGTGATGTTCTCCTTTGATGTTAGTATAACAGTCCTCCACAAAATAACATACCTGGCTTTAAATGGGCGAAAGGGATTTCTCCGGTTAGCAGCTCCCAGAGACACAAAGCATAGCTGAACACGTCGGCCTTGATGGTATACCGGGTGGACTGACTGAAGACTTCTGGAGCCATCCATCGAAGGTTCTAAATGAACAAAAAATGCAATCCAAGTTTAGTTCAGTCTTCTGTTCTATCAGCACCCACTCTTAAAGTCCTACAGTGCTACAAGACTCTAGCCCTAAGGTCCTAAAAAAGTTCCAAAAGTTATCTTGGTCTCCATCTTCCTTGACTGCAACTCGGTTTGGATGCTGCTTGCCCTGACCTCTGCTATATTGTCTACTGCTTACTGCTCCTGTGCATCAGATGTTCCTATTCTTGGCGCAACTATTCTGAGTTCGAGGATTGAACCTGGTAGGGTTAAAAGGGTTGCCCAAAAGTAAAAAAAAGTAAATTAACCACAGGAAATTTTTTTAAACAAAAGAAACTCACCTGTAATATCCTGTGCCCATCCAATGCCAATGTTTCGGTGCTCTCCACCGGTGTCTGGAGTGATGATGTGCCTTGGCCGCTAGACCCAATCTCTGGCCTAAGTGGTGATCCTAGTACGTATGACATGGGACCTCTAAAGCCAGTTAAAACACCTCATTGATTCAAGAAAATAAACATAGACCGGTGGAGACCACCAGGACATTGGAGCTGGAGTGTCAAGGTTGTTGTCAGGTGAGTAATGTTTGCTTTTTTGGTTCACTGCTAGAGACCTCCATACTGTACCTTCCCCATGTACATACTCTCAAACATATTGAGAAGGGAATTCTAATTATTGAGTGACTGGATTTTACTAATCAATATAATGAGTCATGACAAGTATGGGGTTGTGCAAACCTCTGAGGTTGTCCCTTTTCTATTTGACAGGTCTTCCATGATGACCAGATCGCAGGGGGAATCCTGAGCCAATCATCCGAAGAGGACCATGAAAAACACCAACCGGATAGGAGGGCAATCTACGATCCTGGGACCACCATGACCACAGGAGCCTGAGTTTCGGCTCCCAAATTTGAATGAAGCTTTTCACTAAATCCCCATTTTGCGTCTACGGGACTGACGAAGGTAGCCTAGTACAGTCCCATAGATGTTCATTGGACCACCACACCATTCAAACAGGGGACACAAGACTCACGTTCTTGTGATCACTGGGGCCCCAGAGGTCATCCATTTGTCTTGGGGATAGGTGATAAAAGAACTCTGTGGGCAGGGGCGTAACTACCGTAGCAGCAGACCAGGCGACTGCTATGGGGCCCAGGGCAAGAGGGGGCCCAGTCTTAGTTGGGATCATCTCCCCTTCTACTGGAGGTGAAAACTTGGTCAGGACTCCACCCTCTAAATGAACAACTTTTAGCACACGAGGCAGTGGAAAAATTGCCCAAGGGTCATTGAAAGGGGTTTAGCGGGAAACCCTTCTGTGGGGGGCCCGGTTTGATCCTTGCCATGGGGCCCTTACTTCTCTATGTATGTCACTGTCTGTGGGCCAACCCTTCAGATAAACTGGCTCAGCAGGACGTGGACACCACTGATCACACCATCACAGCAGTAGAGGAGTGCTGCACTGTAGGTGGTTAATGCTGCCCTTTAGCTACTGTACAGTTTGTGCTGTGTTTTTCTCCATAGGCGCATATTATTATTACTACATTAAACTACTTTACAAACACATATTTCCATCTTATGGAACTACATGAATAGAAGTGAAGGACGTGTTTACTTCTCAGGCGGCGAAGTCAGGCTCTTGACAAAACATGTTCCTGCTCGGCTGGCAGTCGTACCTGAAATCCGCGGCTTATTGGGCCAAATACGGGATTGCACGGATTAGGATCCCTAAGAAATGTTTCCATTATTAACAAGCTTCCTCCTTATCATTATTCATGTGCTTGTCATTAGGGTTTACCAGTAATTATCATTTTGTATGGTAGCGGCTGCCATGGCAACAGACTACAATGCCGCTCGGTTCCTTGGACAGGATGAGTTTTGTCTAACAAGCAGGACGTGAAATGGCGCACACTGACAAAATCTCCCAACACCGGGCTTTTAGACCGCGTGCACTAAGCTACCGCCGGATTCAGGATATGTATTTTTTATCTTAAAGGGGTATTCCAGGCTTCTGCAAAGAAATGTTACTATTTTCATCATGTAAAGTGATACGATTTTACAATGTATTCTTTTGTATCAATTCCTCATACATTTTAAAGGTGCTTTTTGGGAAGGGGAAGCGTAAACTTTTTTTTCAAGGGTTAAAAAAAAAATAAAAAAATACTTGAGACCCCGAATGACCGCAGTCGTAACCCGCCTCAGTCAACGATCGGCAACTCCAGTTATTTCCAATGTGTCGAGCCAAGACCGGGACCAAAGCGGAATCAGAGGGGAGAGCGGAGGATCGGTGAAGTGAGCAGTCCTAATTTTTTTAAAAATACGGGAAGTAGAGGCGGCTATGGGGCGTGACATCAGTGGGATCTGGGATAATGGCGCCACTGGCTCCGTAGATGATGAATAATGCGGCAGACCGCGTGCTATAGCAGCATCAAAAAGTCAAAGTAAGCTGCTCTCTACATCAAACGAAACTGATGCCCCTTGATAAAAGAAATAAAAATAACACATGGCAGTGTAAGGGTTAAAGCAATAAAAGTAACGAACCCCGGGCTGCTTGGTCATGTTGTCCTCATCCATTGACTGAAGAAATCTTGATTCTGTAAAAAAAAAAACATACAAAGAAATTTTTTTTCTTTTCACGAAAACCTGAGCCTCGGATCAAGAACCATCTTCCAAAAATAAATGAAAAGTCATTGAAGCGTGTGAACCGGCCACGCTCCTCATATTTAATCCATTTCACTGATACCGAACGTCTGCCGCTCCACCCGGGAGCAGGACCGTATGCGGGGACATGACATTTTATCACAAGAAAGGTCATGTTTTCATGTGTACCTATAGTCAAGGTTAAGAACGACAAGTTTGGGTTAGAGGCTGCCGGATCGGTCGATTTGAAAAAGAAACGCTGGTCCGCTCTGCTATTCCGTCGGTGCCGAATATGCGCACGGAAATGTCACAGGTATAAATACAGGTGAGCTGCAAATACGTGTGTATTAGGGTGTATACATCTGGATAATATGTGTTCTATATGATGCCAGATACTATACAGGGGGATAGTTGGGGGGAGGGGAGGTCTGGTAGAGCACTTAAAGGGGTTATCCCATGACTGATGTAAAATGAAAATCAGACATCATATAGTCCATGACAATCTCTTTCTAACAAAGCTAGAACCAGCCCTGTACCTCACATGGATCCAGAGATCTCCACAGTTATTGCTCTGCTAGATTTATATCAAACTGACAGCTCAGGGTGTGTGTCCTTTCTGCTGTAGCTATCTCCCTATCACAGCTGAGGATGTGTGTCCTTTATGCTGCAGATCTCTTCCTATCACAGCTAAGGATGTGTGTCCTTTCTGCTGTAGCTATCTCCCTATCACAGCTGAGGATGTGTGTCCTTTATGCTGCAGCTCTCTTCCTATCACAGCTGAGGATGTGTGTCCTTTATGCTGCAGATCTCTTCCTATCACAGCTGAGGATGTGTGTCCTTTATGCTGCAGCTCTCTTCCTATCACAGCTGAGGATGTGTGTCCTTTATGCTGTAGCTCTCTTCCTATCACAGCTGAGGATGTGTGTCCTTTATGCTGCAGATCTCTTCCTATCACAGCTGAGGATGTGTGTCCTTTATGCGGCAGCTCTCTTCCTATCACAGCTGAGGATGTGTGTCCTTTATGCTGTAGCTCTCTTCCTATCACAGCTGAGGATGTGTGTCCTTTATGCTGCAGCTCTCTTCCTATCACAGCTGAGGATGTGTGTCCTTTATGCTGTAGCTCTCTTCCTATCACAGCTGAGGATGTGTGTCCTTTATGCTGCAGATCTCTTCCTATCACAGCTGAGGATGTGTGTCCTTTATGCTGCAGCTCTCTTCCTATCACAGCTGAGGATGTGTGTCCTTTATGCTGTAGCTCTCTTCCTATCACAGCTGAGGATGTGTATCCTTTATGCGGCAGCTCTCTTCCTATCACAGCTCAGGGGATGTGTCCTTACTGGTGCAGCTCTCTCTCCCTGTAACTGCCACAGCATATAACAGAAGTAATGGCTGGTGGCAGTCGAAGATTTAAACTGAGCGCATGCGACCACCTGAGTGAGGTGAACAAGAAATAAGGAAGAGAACAAACAGCAGGTGGCGCTATACCGATACATTTTATTGAATAACTCAGCAGTTATACTAAATTTTTAATTACATGCAAATACAAAAGTAGTCAGATCCAGGTGCTGGTTTGAAAAATGTTAAATATTTTTCGTGTCATATCACCTATGGATACTGTCAGAGACATTTTTTATGATTATGACCTAAAACCATTTTTGTGCTACTCACCTCCAAAGTCAGCGACTACAGCGTGACCGTCCTCGTACAGCAGAATGTTGTGACTGAAAGGGAAAAAAACAGATCACACATAGCAGCACTTGTATAACTTATAAGGAATCGATCAGTAAATTGATGGAAATTCATTGTAGCGATCCGCCTCAAGTCTTTAATTGGTAGCGGGATAGAAGCAGCCGCTGCAGCAGAGCTGGGGCTGGGACCGGCTGCTTCTATACACAGAAACTGAGTGCTTTCTCCTTTAAAAGGGAAGTCTGCCTTTAAATACCATATTACAGACATAATCTACAAAGGTGAGACACCAGCAGAATAGTGAGTGCAGCTCTGGAGTATAATAGAGGATGTAACTCAGGATCAGTACAGGATAAGTAATGTAATGTATGTACACAGTGACTGTACCAGCAGAATAGTGAGTGCAGCTCTGGAGTATAATACAGGATATAACTCAGGATCAGTACAGGATAAGTAATGTAATGTATGTACACAGTGACTCCACCAGCAGAATAGTGAGTGCAGCTCTGGAGTATAATACAGGATGCAACTCAGGATCAGTACAGGATAAGTAATGTAATGTATGTACACAGTGACTCCACCAGCAGAATAGTGAGTGCAGCTCTGGAGTATAATACAGGATGTAACTCAGGATCAGTACAGGATAAGTAATCTAATGTATGTACACAGTGACTCCACCAGCAGAATAGTGAGTGCAGCTCTGGAGTATAATACAGGATGTAACTCAGGATCAGTACAGGATAAGTAATGTATGTACACAGTGACTGCACCAGCAGAATAGTGAGTGCAGCTCTGGAGTGTAATACAGGATGTAACTCAGGATCAGTACAGGATAAGTAATGTAATGTATGTACACAGTGACTCCACCAGCAGAATAGTGAGTGCAGCTCTGGAGTATAATACAGGATGCAACTCAGGATCAGTACAGGATAAGTAATGTAATGCATTAATAAAGTGACTCAGCATTTCATGTAAATTAATTCTATATGTAAAAATGGGCACTTGCCTTAGATGAGTCTTGGTATCTGGTATATCGGTTCCTCTACTCATAGTATGTACTTTTGTAAGTATTTCAGAAGTATTTATCAAAAAGATCAATAACTATCACTGAGGCTTAATGGACCTTAGAAGCTGCCACAGGCGCACACTGTGCTTTTAAATAACTATAATATGATAGATCATTAGCTCACAGTAATTTCCAAATGGCCATCATAGTAATTCATTATCTAATAACAGGTTTTATCTTGGGATCCAATAATCCTGAAGCAAAAATCCAATACACTTAAAAGAGGGGAGTCTACGGGAGAATCGGGGGAGACCGTCACAGACATCACCAACACTCCACAGAGAAACCAGGAGACCAAACCAGAAGTACTCAGGAACCCTGTCTATGAGGGTGGAGAGGCGCTAACAAGCACCAGCAGAATGGCCTCCGTTAATACTACGTTTCCCTTGTGCAGGAGACCTGTACAGGCGGCCGAAACTTACCCTGACAAAATCAGTTCATTTGCCTGTTGTTTGAAAACGGGAGTGAGAGGTTCGAATTATGCAGGATGTCAATCTTAGATCATTGGCAGAATGGATAGCTCTGGAGGACATTACAGGTCTGTACACTGCAGCACTGTGGAGAGCTTTACAGGTGAGGAATCAAAACAACAACAAGAGTTTTGACCATTTTCAAAATGAGAAAAGGGCAGATTCTGGAGATGTTCTTGAAGTGCCGATGACATGAGCCTGCCAGTGATTGAATATGGGGAGCAAAGGAAAAATCTTGATTTTAGAGATAGCGGAAGTCACTGGTGTTCTGTACTACAGCAGGGGTGAGGTCATGAAATGAAGTGTATAGTTGAGTGTCATCAGCATAGAGATCGTACTGAAATCAAATCTTCTGGTAGTGTGTCCGATAGGGATTGTGTAGAGAGAAAAGAGGAGATGCCCTAGGATTGAACCCTGAGGAACCCCAATGGCAATGGCAAGAAGATGAGGAGAAGAAGTAAATTATACACTGAAAGAGCTGCCAGTGTGATAGGAAGAAAACCAAGAGAGAGCAGTGAATGAGAGTAGAGGGGGAGTGACCTGGAATGTGCACTGTGGAGAAAATAGTATGCCTACTCCTCCACTATTCTTTCTCGTCAGGTCGCCATCATAGGATAGAGCTGCAGTGGACAATGTGTCAGAATATTGCAGTCAAGTTTCCATGAGGGCTAGCAAGCTAGCTAGGAAGATTTTGTAAGGAGGAAGTCATGGATGATGCAGAGTTTGTTGCACACTGATCGAGAGTTCCAGAGAGCACAATTAAAAGAGACAAAAGAAGATATACAGCAAATGTTATTCAGGTTCCTAGGGTGTCTCTGTGTGGTGGGTGAGAAGCTGATGGTATACCAGGGTTTGGCGAGATGTCACCTGTAGCTAGTAGCAGAAGAATAGAAAGAGAGAGAGAGAGCAGATGGTTGAGTGATTTCTGGAGTGTGTTTTTTGTGCTGCACCATGGAGAAAGATGGGTCGAGCTGTTGTAAGAAAGCAAAAAGTGTATGTGAACTGGACATGGGAGACATGGGAGGTATCCAGTTGGGGGGTGTCCCTGCATAGTCTGAACATGGCAGCTCTGATTGGCTAGAGTCAGACTGTGCAGGTACACACCCCCAACTGGTTACCTCCCCTCTGTTCCTTTACTGAAGGCAAATAGCAATTCATTCATAACTTCTAGTGCAAATAATAAAGGAATGGCACAACATACAGACCATAAGAATAGATGTTCCAGACTTGTTATTACATGGGGAATACATGAAGCTATTAAGACAGGCATGTCAGGAGTGGTGAGAGGTCCTCTTTATCAAGGTAAATTTGTGGCATGTAAGCCCCATCCCCACACAAGCCTCACCTACTTTCAACCCAGGACAGCCCGATTTTGGTGGCACTGTCTCTGAAAATTAGGGACAATCCCTGCCAATTCTGGACTGTTGGCAAATGGTATTGAAGACCTGTCCTATGGAGAGTTCATCAGTCCTATAGTCCCAGACAACCCCTTTAAGTCATGCACAAAAAGCGTAAATAGCCCATAAATAACCTACTGTACATAACCATACTCATCATCATCAAATCTGACAACTCCAGAACACAGAATGCAAACCAAACCGGCATCTCCCAAGGCTAAAATCTATTTTTCCACCTCTTCTGTCATCTTTATACACAGAGGAATAGACAGAATCCGCCTATTAGCAATTATATTCGGCCGCTGGGGAAACACTTTTGCAGGGGGGACGGGGGGGGGTGTAAATTATTAAAATAAACCGGGTGTAAAATGTGAATTTTTTACACAATTTGAAACAAACAAAAAAAAAACACCTCTTGGTTTATACAGAACGGCCTTATCTGAAATCAGATTATGCAAATGACTTCCAAATCAATGTGTGCGAGAGTATTTCCAGCGCTGTGATATGTAAAATGATTCACTTTATTACAAGCCTTTGAAGTCATGGTAACAGAAATCTTAATAAACGGAAAAAAAAAAAAGTAAACCGTATGCAGCGGCGGCGTCTCCTCCGTCAGTACATGTAAAGGGAGCTGGCTTTGTACACTGCTTTGTTTTCCAGTGCCCAGATGATGCATATCATTTGCATATACAAAGCAATCAGCAAGCAAAACAGGAACAGTCAACAGCATAAGGTCCCATTGACAGGACTGTGTTGCATACAGCCATCATACAATGCTAACTGTATCCTATGAAAGTTTCCGTCTTGCCACATGACCCTAGATGGCGGTATGTTTGTGCACCCTCCGTATGGAAAAATGCACCACAGTTGTCAATTTACCCATAGAAGTCAATGGATTCTAAAAAAAAAAGTCACATCCATGTACTGTAAATGGAGAGGGGCGAAAACCATCAGACTAAGGGCTCATACACACGACCATATGTATTTTGCGGTCTGCAAAAACGGATCCGCAAAAAATACAGATGATTTCCCTGTGCATTCCGTATTTTGCGGAACAGAAAAGCTGGCCCCTAATAGAACAGTCCTATCCTTGTCCGTAATGCGGACAATAATAGGATATGTTCTATTCCTTTGCGGAAAGGACATCCATAAACGGAATGCATGAGGAGTAACTTCCGTTTTTTTTTGCGGACCCATTGAAATGAATAGTTCTGCATATGGTCCGCAAAAAAAACGGAACGGACACGAAAAGAAAATACGTTTGTGTGTATGAGCCCTAATATCGATGTTATCCTGGTAAGGATGTTCTCAAGTTTGGAAGCAGAAAGTTCTTTAGAATTCCTATGGTGCCACCACTACCTCTTACCACCACTAGGGGGCGATCTGTAAACACTTGTATATGGCTCCTCTTGACCTCATTTAGAGCCTTGTACAGATTAGCCACCGATTGGTGACAACAGGCATCAAAGTACGTGTGTGGGTGTCAAGAGGTATCCACCACCTGAGACTTATCAAGTATATTAGGAAGAGATCTACATCACTTATGCTGGTGATTGTATTTTAATGGTACACTACATACACTTTAACCCCTGGTTATGCCTTAAAGGGGTATTCCAGGATTTTAGTATTGATGGCCAATCCTCAGTACAGGTCATGAATATCTGATCGATGGGAGGTCCTATACCCCTCCTCCCCCCCTCCACCCAATCAGCTTCATCAGAGTAGTTCCAGCACCGCAACTCGACGCCGTAACTTTATAGCATGTATGGGTTCAACAGGATCAGCGCTAGAAGCAACGGGCTCCGTCCACTAGACAATGGATGCAGCTGGTGCCAGAAGCAGCTGGTCACCAGGGGGTGCAGGCAGGGTCGGACTCTCACCAATCTGATATTGATGGCCTGTCTCCGTGATGGCTAACCTCTGGCACTCCAGCCGTGGTAAAACTACAACTCCCAAGATGCACACTTGCTTGGCTGTTCTCAGGACTCCACAGAAATGAATGGAGCATGCTGGGAGTCGTAGTTTCACCACAGCTGGAGCGCCGGAGGTTAGCCATCATCTTGAGGACAGGGCATCAATTTCAAAATCCTGAGCGACCCCTTTAAGGATCATGAAAGTTTCCTTTTTTTTAAATTATCGTATCACAAGAGCCATACACATTATTTCTCCTTCATTCTGTGATGTCAAATAAGTATAGGTTTGTTTTTTAAAGTTTTAGTACTTCTGAGCAATAAAAACATTATTTTCTATAAAAAAAAAAGCTGTTTCAAGTCGAATTTCACCAAGAAATTCAATTCGTGACGAAGTAACATTTCTTTGAATGTAGCGGACTCAATGACCGGGAACGGCAATCATCGCTGATCGAGGCCATCTGAGGCTACCATTTAGGCCTTTCAGAGGTTAATCAGGGGTTAATCAGGGTAAAAAATAAAAGTAAAAAATACTCACCTCCATCCATTTGCTCGCGTAGAGACCGTTGCGGCCATCTTGATTGAAGACAGTGTGCGAAATCTCGCACGGTGACGTGATGATATCAGCATGCTGGCCGTACACAGTGATGTAATCACTGATGACATCATCGCACCAGGCCAGTGCGTCAGCGTAGTGATGTCAAATGTAACCCCGCACAAGATTTTATCTTCAATCAAGATGGTTACGACGGCCTGTTCGCATGCAAATAGATGAGGTGAGTATGTATTTTTTTTTTTGTTTTTATTGCCATTTCAGGGAAAATTGATTTATGGCAAATCGAATTTTTCCTGAATTTTGGATCAAAGTCAATCCATTTGACTTTGATTCGCTCAACAATAAATGTCCCCTATGAGCCATAACAATTTTATTTTTCCGTTGACGTAGCTGTATAGGGGTTTGGTTTTTAGGGGGTGGGTTATAGCTTTTGTTGGTGCCATTTTGAGATATGGATACATTTTTGGAATTTTTTTTAGGAGAATGCAAAAAAAAAACAACCTAAACAAACACAAAAAAGCGATTCTGCCATGCCAAAGGGTTGGGATCAATATGGCCATTGCTTTCGATCAGCATTTTTTGAGGATTGGATTTCGACCCATTCATTTCTAAGGGGCTGCAAAAGATGACGGCCGAACACCGTGCGCTGTCCACATCCGTATGTCCGCATTTCTGCCTCACAAAAAAATAGAACATGTCCTACTCTTGTCCATTTTAATTTTCCAACAGCACCACCACAGGAGAAATGAAGTATTACGCCTGTCCACTGAAATGAGTGAAACCTGGCAACATAATAGAGGAATTATTTTATTTTTTTTCTTTAGGGTCCTCTCTTCTGTGCACGGCGATGGGTCCAGGTTTCTATAATTCCTTAGTAATAAAATTCATTTTAATGCCTCCTATCGCTGCCTACTGCAGATGTAATAGTAAAATCGCCTTCCCATCACAAATGGAGAAATATCACTGTGCTAACCCGGTTACCAGTAACACACATTTTATACTGCAAAACCTTATGGGGACATAAAGCGATTCACACGTGGAGGCTTATTACTTGAGAAGCGTCCCATTGTGAGTGCTACTGCTTAGCCAGTACATATTCTAAAACAGACTATAAAACAAATGTGCTTTCTAAGCTCGGGAAACAATAAAGCCTATAAAATACTAAATGATACAGCAAATAAAGCCAGAGAAGGAATGAAAAGCCCTAATTGTTCATACAGCCGGAATTGATCCGTATAGAATCAGAAGGTTAGAGACATTCAAGAAAAAAAAATTAAAGTGTTTAGGCTACGGACGCATAACAAATGGAAATTGGAAATTGTTGGTATCTGCTCTACACAGATGTGGAAGATTTGTGAATTGTTATTAAGGAAAACAGTGGGGTGAAGAAAATACATTCTGTGATAAGGGATTTTTTTTCCCCTTAGTTAGAATTTTGCAGATCCATTCCAGTAACAATTTCCATTCCCATCAATGGTGCAGTAAGTGATATGGTAAAGATATTAAAAAATATAAATTTCACTCTTCACAAGTTTTATATTTTAGCATTATTTTGCGCTGAGTACTGCCTCCTGCTGAGCAAAGTGTTTCATGTAATAATCCACGAAGAGTGGAAACGTTACTGATAATCCTATTACTGTGCAGAGTATTAATACTGCAATAACAATAATTGCTCCCTATGGGAATAATATAACTGCTATGTTATGTACAAGAATATAACTAATATAATACCGTCCTCTATGTACACAAATATAACTACTATAATACTGCTACTATGTACAAGAATATAACTACTATAATACTGCCTCCTATGTACAAGAATATAACTACTATAACACTGCCTCCTATGTACAAGAAAATAACTACTATAATACTGCTCCTATGTACAAGAATATAACTACTATAATACTGCTCCTATGTACAAGAATATAACTACTATAATACTGCTCCTATGTACAAGAATATAACTACTATAATACTGCCTCCTATGTACAAGAATATAACTACTATAATACTGCTCCTATGTACAAGAAATAACTACTATAATACTGCTTCCTATGTACAAGAATATAACTACTATAATACTGCTCCTATTGAAATAACTAATATGCTTTAAATATAACTACTATAATACTGCCGTCCTATGGTTGACAAAATATAACTACTATAATACTGCCTCCTATGTACAAGAATATAACTACTATAAATACTGCTCCTATGTACAAGAATATAACTACTATAATACTGCCTCCTATGTACAAGAATATAACTACTATAATACTGCTCCTATGTACAAGAATATAACTAACTACTATAATACTGCTCCTATGTACAAGAATATAACTACTATAATACTGCTCCTATATGTACAAGAATATAACTACTATAATACTGCTCCTATGTACAAGAATATAACTACTATAATACTGCCTCCTATGTACAAGAATATAACTACTATAATACTATGCTCTTATGTACAAGAAATAAACTACTATAATACTGCTCCTATGTACAAGAATATAACTACTTATAATACTGCTCCTATGTACAAGCTATATATACTACTATATAATACTGCTCCTATGTACAAGAATATAACTACTACTATAATACTGCTCCTATGTACAAGAATATAACTACTATAATACTGCTCCTATGTACAAGAATATAACTACTATAATACTGCTCCTATGTACAAGAATTAACTACTATAATACTGCTCCTATGTACAAGAATATAACTACTATAATACTGCCTCCTATGTACAAGAATATAACTACTATAATACTGCTCCTATGTACAAGAATATAACTACTATATATACTGCTCCTATGTACAAGAATATAACTACTATAATACTGCCTCCTATGTACAAGAATATAACTACTATAATACTGCTCCTATGTACAAGAATATAACTACTATAATACTGCTCCTATGTACAAGAATATAACTACTATAATACTGCTCCTATATGTACAAGAATATAACTACTATAATTACTGCTCCTATGTACAAGAATATAACTACTATAATACTGCCTCCTATGTACAAGAATATAACTACTATAATACTGCTCCTATGTACAAGAATATAACTACTATAATACTGCTCCTATGTTATACAAGAATATAACTACTATAATACTGCTCCTATGTACAAGAATATAACTACTATAATACTGCTCCTATGTACAAGAATATAACTACTATAATACTGCTCCTATGTACATTATACAAGAAATATAACTACTATAATACTGCTCCTTATGTACAAGAATATAACTACTATAATACTGCTCCTATGTACAAGAATATAACTACTATAATACTGCTCCTATGTACAAGAATATAACTACTATAATACTGCTCCTATGTACAAGAATATAACTACTATAATACTGCTCCTATGTACAAGAATATAACTACTATTATACTGCACCTTATGTACCATAAATAATTTTCTCATATGACTATTGCTGCAGTTTATAATCCATCAACCAGAATTTTCTAAAAGAACGAAAAAACGAAAAGCCCCTCCGATTACTGGAATCAAACACTGTAAAGATTTAAGAGTAGATGAGAGTGAAATATAATGGACTTGTATAAAGTTCCGCCAATCCCCCATGAATTGACAGTCACGCAGTCGCTTTGTGTTGTAGGACGGAGGTATCAGACGCGGCGTTCTCTTCCTGGCAGGTGCATTTATCGTTAAATCATTTATTAGAGGCAGAGAGCGGTTTGACAGCAAACTTCTTATACTCTGGTGATTATCACAAAGTTTAGAAAGAGAGTTTAAAGGAGAGCTGTCACTGTGAAGCGCCTTCCACTGATCCCCGCACACATCAAACACCGCCTCGTGATCGGCATTAGTCGCAGAGAGACAAAGCTCGCGGCCACAGCCAATGTGCAAATAACAGGACTGATTTATTAAAAGGGTCGAGAATGTATTGAAAAAAGATGTGAATTGTATAAAATATTAAAAGAAGCCATAGTCACCCACGGATCCCTCGCTGCTCCCTGTCCAGTTCCCCAACCATCTCTACTTCCCGATTCCTCGCAGGAAATGGACTCACAGAGGTCAGCGGTCGAGGCCACCGGCCCTGGACCTCACAGGGATCCAGAGATCTCCACATTTATTGCTCCAGTTTCTCTGCTACATTTATTTCAAGCTGGCAGCTTAAGTGACATGTACTTTTTCCAGGGGTGTGTGCTTTCTACTGCAGCTGGTGGCAGCTGAAGGATGGAACTGAGCATGTGCGGCCATCTCAGTGAGCAGGACAGAAAAATTAGAAAAAGAGCAAACAGCAGGTGGCGCTATACAGATAGATTTGGGTGAATGACTCTTATTTACATGCAATTACAAAAGTATTCAGATTCAGGAGCTGGTTTGAAAAAAGTAGACTATTTTTCATGGGACATCCCCTTTAAGACTTTCATAATCTGAGTCTCTGTAAGGAGAACCAGTATCCTATATGTAGCTTTCAAGTCATTGTCGTCCATGTCCCCATTTCCTGTAAAACCCAACTCTGGACATCAGGGCATCGCATGATCGGCACTGGCATCCCCAATCAAAGCAGCTTTTAGCTGTGTTATCTTGCAGCACGGGTCATGGCTTCCTAGCGGGCTCATCTGGCTGTGCTGGTTTCTTTTCACGTTCCCAAAACATAATCCTAGTCACTTGCACAATGGATTCTGGGCCAATAGACATAACTATAGGAAATAAGGAGGTAGCAGCCGCACTAGACCCCGATACCTGAGGGGTCCCACTGGTTCTCCTAACTTGATAAACCCTTTCTCAGTGCCCTGGAGGTCAGGGGCCAAAGGTAGCAGGAAATACCCCTATAGTACTGTACTATTACCATTTCCCTACATGGCCAAAATAATACCGTCTTACAATTCCACATCCCAGTGCTATGCAGTGCTCACATAATAATACCATAGAGTGCTGTGTCTAAATAACACATTGTATCATCACTGTATCACCATTATGTCATCATTGTAACACCACCGTATTATTGTATCACTATTGTATCATCACTGTATCACCATTGTATCACTACGGTATCACAATTGTATCACTACTGGATCATTGTATCACTACTGTATTATTGTATCACTATTGTATCACTATTGTATCACAATTGTATCACTGTTGTGTCATCACTGTATCACCATTGTATCACTACTGTATCATCACTATCATTATTTTATCAGTATTGCATCACCATTGTGTCATAATTGTATCATCACTTTTATCATCTTTGTATCACTATTGTATTATCATTGTAACATCACTGTATAACCATTGTATCAGCATTCTATCACCACTGTATTATTGTATCACCATTGTATCACTATTTTATCATCACTATCATTATTGTATCACCACTGTATTATTGTATCATCATTGCACCATCGCTGTATCACTATTGTATCACTATTGTATCACTATTGTATCAGCACTATCATTATTGTATCAGTATTGCATCGCCATTGTGTTATAATTGTATCATCACTTTTAGCATCTTTGTATCACCATTGTATTATCATTGTAACATCACTATATAACCATTATGTCATCATTCTATCACCACTGTATTATTGTATCACTACTGTATCACTATTTTATCATCAATATCATTATTGTATCACCACTGTATCACTGTTGTATCACTACTGGATCATTGTATCACTACTGTATCATCACTATCATTATTGTATCAGTATTGCATCACCATTGTGTCATAATTGCATCATCACTTTTATCATCTTTGTATCACTATTGTATTATCATTGTAGAGTATCATCATTGTAACATCACTGTATAACCATTGTATCAGCATTCTATCACCACTGTATTATTGTATCACTGTTGTATCACTATTTTATCATCACTATCATTATTGTTTTAACATTGTGTCAGTATTGCATCACCATAAGGCATGGTGAGTGTTTGGGTTTCAACATAATTTGAGATTTACTGTATTCAAAATATATATATACTATTATTATTATTATTATTATTATTATTATTATTATTATTATTATTATTATCCAGTAATATACTATTATAATATAATACACTCTACCAGTTTGGCTCACTAGATGTACTGAATGGTTACCTAAATGCAAATATAGCTTTCTCTTATTCAAACAGAAACAGCGCCCTCTGCAGTCAGTATAATAAGAAAAAATAAAATATTCCTGTTATTGCAAAATTTTAAGTGACAGCTAAAGATCGTCTGTATGTGCTGAATGTGGACACTGATGATGGTTTTGTCATTATACGTGTTCCACCCCGGATGCTCCGCTCATTGGGATGCAGCACTTTGTGTAGTGCGATACCGCGCCATAGATCGAAATCGGAAATGGTGACATAATTAGACATTACCTTTTAATTAAGGGGATGTTTAACCCTCGTCACTTTCCGTTTAGAAATAATTAATTACCTATATCATCTCTATGAGAAAACCCAATTCTAAACGCTACAAGGTAATTAACCTACAAGCAATATAGAGCCATTGTAATTATAACCGGGGAAGATTTGCTCTGCTTGCATAATAAATGACATATGCCGATGCAGGATTGGCCGCTGTCACGCTTTGAGTCATGTGACCAGCCCTCGGATCGGGGGAGCCCACGCTCATTAACATACGCACCATTCAGGGTATTCTGACCCCCCCAGAATGGCTTGTATGGAGGACCTTCTTGGTGGCTCACTAAGCATCCACCTTTCTACAGATATATACTTTGTGTTTCAGTTCTGCACAGTTTTCAAGATCTCTGCTGTTTGTTGGCGAATGGAAACACTTTTGCTTTTTTACTTACTCACCATGGTCAATCATATTGCGCCAGGTATACTGTGAATTATGGTGAATTAAATTAGCCCGCTATTGCTGCCATCGGATGTACTGTTGCAGCATAATTTTTACTTTTATGCAAATTAGGTGCTCCGAGCACCAAGAGGCTGGACTACTTCCTCAGAGCATCGCTTCGATTCCTCCTCTCCCTCGTCAACACTTCCCCTCATGCCCTGATTGACAAGGCGTTATCACTGTTCGGATGCATGGCACAGTCTCACGCTTGCGGCAGTGAGAGTTAATCGGCACATGTGCAGTTGATCTCTGCAGGCTCCGCCCACTGAGATCTGCACTGCGCAAGCGGTCCATGCCACCACTAGGGGGAGCTCAGTGCTTATAAATGTATATAGATACCACTGCAATTAATGGAAGCTGTAGAATCTTAATGCATTGAGCTCCCTCTAGTGGCGGCTGTAGGAAAATGCCAGGAATCTATGTCAGGAGCATGAAAAGCAGTTCAACGCTGCCCCTTCCCTCCATAGCAGTCACGTTGTCTACATCGTAAGCACGCCACTGTCCATGTGCTGCTTTGGCGCAGTTCTGGGGGGGGGGCGTTAATGGGTATAGCAAAGGTGGTATATAAATCGTCCCACTATTTGCGGTTTACATGTTGAGACATATGGAATCATAGTCAGTTTACAGGCAGTTTCGGCATCACCGGGACCTTGATTTAGTATTACAGTGTCATTTTTTTTTTTACTAGATGACCTGCATGACAGACGTAAAGTAAAGCAGCAGGTAAAGCTATCAAAAAGCGCCAATAACACATTCAGCTCTGCTACATCTAACGACCCCATAAGCCGGCTTTGTCATTTCAATGATAACTATAAACTCTAACCAGTCGGAGGGTTTTTCATATTTATGACGCTCTACATTATCAGGGTTGAGTTCATACAGAATAACAGAGACGTTGCCGCAGGCTACCTGTTCAGATCCCGGTGGATGATGGGGTAGGTCAGATTGTGGAGATACTCCATGCCTTTGGCCACATCCACAGCGATAATCAACTTTGATTGCAAGTCAAGGTTCCTGCGGCGAAAAAAAAAACAAACAAAAAAAAACAATAAAAACCCTCTGTACAGGAGAGCTCACAGGTAAAGTGCAGTGAAAAGTATCTGCCCCCCTCCTTCTCGCCGCTTCTACTTTAGAATACGTCTGAATTGCCGGCCATTAAAGTGTAACTCCGACCTTCATAGTAAGGGTCGTAACTTTCTGTGCCGATTCATGTCATGATATACAATTATCTTTATAGTAGCCGCGCCGTCATGGTTCAGCTCGCCTTCCGCTGTGCTGACCACTCTGGTTAGCAGAATCAAAGGAGCTGTCGTTTTTAACCCTTTAATCACCAAGCAGTGACCTGGGCTTTGCGATTTTCATGTTGCATCTACGCAGTAGTCGCCAACTGGTGGAGCGAACGGGGCAGAGCGTGAGCTAACGGAACCAGGGGTCAATAGAGAAGACATCAAGGCCAGGGGGGATCCAAATACAGGGGTACAGCAGGGACTACAAGTGACAGAACGGCAGGGGAAAGGGAGGTCAGAACAGTCTGAGTCAGTACTGGTGGGAAAGGAAGGGTTAATACAGGGGAGTAGTCAAGGTTGTCAGGTCAGGAATCTAAAAACATTGGCATAAGCGATCTGACCGGTCTCCCTATCTACCTGCTCTGCAGACTGAGCCCCCGATTTGCTGGTCAGCTGGATCTCCTCCCCTGGCATCCCTGTCAGGGTCAAAGGTTGGTGGCGGTGGACCGGGACAGACATTCGATGAACCCCGGGAGAGGAGCATGTCACAGGTTGGAGCTGCAGTTCACTACTATAGAACTAAAAAAAACTGCTACCCTTCACACAGCTACAGATTAGACAAAAAGATATAATTTTGACTTCTTCCCACCATAGCAGTAAGAATGTCAGATTAGGTCTAATCAATTTCACAATATCCATAGAATCTCCATAGGAGGCAAAGCTCCAGATCCCAGAATAAAATGTAGACTTTCTGCAGCCACCACTAGGGGGAGCTCAATACATAAGGATTTATACAGCTCCCACTGAACTCAATAATAAATCTATAGACATCCTGCAGCCACCACTAGGGGGAGCTCAATACATAAGGATTTATACAGCTCCCACTGAACTCAATAATAAATCTATGGACATCCTGCAGCCACCACTAGGGGGAGCTCACCACATATAGATTTATGCAGCTCCCACTGAACTCAATAATAAATCTGTAGACATCCTGTAGCCACCACTAGGAGGCGCTCAACACATATGGATTTATACAGCTCCCACTGAACTCAATAATAAATCTGTACACGTCCTGCAGCCACCACTAGGGGGAGCTCCACATGGATTACCCCAACCAATAAATTGTAGCGTCCTGAGCCCACTAGGGGGAGCTCAACACATATGGATTTATACAGCTCCCACTGAACTCAATAATAAATCTGTAGACGTCCTGAAGCCACCACTAGGAGGCGCTTACTGCATAACGATATATCATTGGGTTGAAGAGGAAGTGTATAGGTCGCTCCGCATATCATGGGCTGTTGGAGTACTGGAAGGTTTTCAGTCTTCTTATTATCAATTACCTTTTCTGCTCATGTAGAAGAGAAAATAACGATCCTCCCGAGACGTACTGAGTCACTATAGCAAACTGACTGGGGTCATCCAAACAGGCACCGACAAACTGAATGACGCACGGGTGATTGAGGCGGCACAGTATGGAGACCTCCCGGCAGAACATGTCCACGTCTGATTTGGAGCAGTAAGTGTTGGCTCGGTATCTGAGAGAAGCAAGGCAGGAGACAGTAGATAAAAGCCTGATCTTAAAGAGGACATGTCCCCTCTCCTGACATGTCTGGTTTAGGAACTACTTGCATCCCCCATGTAATAGAAATGCTGCAACATCTATTTTTATGTCTCTATGTTGTGCCGTTCTTTTATTATTCCTTCTAGAACTTATGAATTACCAGCAAGCTGCAGTGAAGGTCCAGTTGGGTGTTACCAGTTGGAGGCATGTCCCTGCACAGTCTGACTGATTGTATAGTATCAAATTGTGCAGGGACACCTCCCTTCCAACTGGTAACACCCAGCTGGACCTTCATTGCAAACGGACATTAATCCATTCATAGCTTCTTGTAGGAATAATAGAGTCATAAAAAAAGATGGCCCAGAAATGTTATTACATGCATTCCCCGTGTAATAGCAATTCTGGAAAATCTATTCTTATGGCTCTATGTTGTGCCGTTGCTTTATTATTCCTTCTAGAATTTATGAATTGCCAGCAATCTGCAGTGAAGGTCCAGTTGGGTGTTACCAATTGGGGGCATGTCCCTGCACAGTCTGACTGATTGTATAGTATCAGATTGTGCAGGGACACCTTCATTCCAACTGGTAACACCCAGCTGGACCTTCATTGTAAACGGCCATTAATTCATTTATAACTTCTTGTAGGAATAATTGAGTCATAAAAATAGATATTCCAGAAATGTTAGGAGAGGGAACAGGTCTTTTTTTAAAGGGGTAATCCCATCTTGACATTTATGGCATATCTACTGCTATCTTTACAACGAGGTCCCTTCTAGCGGCCGCTGTGAATGGACAGGCGCGGCTCTCTCTATTGACTTCTATGGGCAGCTGTAGTTCTGTAGTCATGAATGGAGTGGCAGCGTGCACACTGGACTGCAGCGATCTGGCGGGACCCCTCTTCTCATGGTCAATGATCCCAGCGGTCGGACCCGCCGATTGAGTAGTTCATTGGATAGGGGATCGATTTTTGATACTGGAATACCCCTTTAATGTTGGATTAATGGAATATTACAGATGCCAGGTCCAGGTCACTGCTGCAGCCGGATTGCTGCGATACCGTCAGCTAACCGTAAGAATCCATAAAATCAAAGGAAATGTGCATTTTACCTCTCAAAAAAATCAGTAATGAAGAAATATAATTTTCCTCTTCATTTCTTTCATTAGCCATAAAGCTGAATCGCCATAAACTCTCCGACTTTACCTCTTAATGGCGACAATTTTATTCCTGCATCTTCCTTTGTATACTTTCCCGAATGACCCTACGAAATACCAAAGAACGGGTGACTATCCAAAAGTAAATAATTAACGGCGCTAGCGAGGCAGCGGTGGGCGTCGCAATCTCGCACCTGATCCAATTATTTCGTGAAATTCAATTTCTGACATCTGAAGGTGAAAGTGCGAGGGCAGGCTGGCGCGCAGGAGGAGGACGTCGCCTTTCTCTGCGAGGAAAGAAGGAAAAAACATAATAATAAGATCGTGGCACAAAAGGTTTGTGCATAAAAATGAGCTGATGATCGGCTGAAGGGAACCGCACAGAGGATGGGGCGCGTCAGTACATTACATGGGCCATCCCACTGATTTCAATTGGGAATGTGCAATACTTTATTTCTCCTGTGGGGGAGCTGCAGAGAAATTGCACACCTGCTGCCAGGTCCCTCTACAGATCAATGGAGGTTTTGTCAGCAGGATGCCCCGTGAACATTCTATTATCAGGAAGAATCCTTGTCTAAAGAGGACACGCCCCCATAAAGGGTTACCTATAAACAGTACAGCACTTTTTATAGCTTGTATGTGATATATCAGCCCAGTGGCAAAACACGGACATGTGTGGCGGCCATGTTTTTCTATAACCTCTTTGAAAAGGACCCATCGTCTCTTCTGACATGCCTGTCTTAGTATCTATGTGCATTCCCATCTAATAACAATTTGCGAGCATCTATTCTTATGACTCTATGTTGTGCCCTTCCTCTATTATTCCTGCTAAAAGTTTATAAATGAATTGCCAGCAGTCTGCAATAAAGGCCCAGCTAGGTGACAGACATTAGGCAGGTGTCCCTGCGCAGTCTGACACTATCCAATATCCAATCAGCGTTGCCAGTGCCAGAGTGTGCAGGGACATGCCCTCAACTGGTAACACCCATCTGGGTCTTTACTGCAAATTAGTAGCAATTCATTCATTACTTCTAGCAGTAATAATAAAGGAATGGCACATCGTAGAGTAAACCGGTGATATCCATCTAGATCTTTACTGCAAAATGTTAGCAATTCAGTCATAAGCTTTTAGTAGGAATAACAGAGGAATGGCACAACGTAGAGAACAGATGTTCTAGAATTGTTATTACACAGGGAATGCAAGTAGTTACAAAAGCAAACATGTCAGAAGAGGTGGCAAAGAGCACCTATCAACAAGATAAACTCTATTAAACAAGCAATGCTGCTTGAAAGTGTTGATGCTGCTGCTTAAAATGATACCTGTCTTGTGAAAATCGGTTGTGGCAATCCCAAGAAAAAGTAATTTAATTTTTTATGTAAGTGAGGGTTTCAGGGCACTGAGAGGCGGGGCCTAGCCCCTTGGTGACCTCAGCTTTCCAGTGCTGGCCACGCCCCTCAGTGCCCTGACGCTCTCACTTGCGTAAAGGGGTTATTCCATCTTGGACAATGGGGGCATATCGCTAGGATATGCCCCCATTGTCTTATAGGTGCTGGTCCCACCGCTGGGACCCGCACCTATATCGAGATCGGGGCCCCAAAAGAGAAGGAGGGTGCACTGCGCATGTGCGGCCGCCCTCCATTCATTTCTATGGGGCTGCCGAAAATAGCCAAGTGCTGACTCGGCTATTTCCGCCGGCTCCATAGAAATGAATGGGAGCGCACCGCGCAAGTGGCCCCATAAAAATGAATGGAGGGCGGCCGCGAATGCGCAGTGCGCCCTCCTTCTCTTTTGGGGCCCCGTTCTCGATATTGGTGCGGGTCCCAGTGGTAGGACCTGCACCTATAAGACAATGGGGGCATATCCTAGCTATATGCCCCCATTGTCCAAGATGGGATAACCCCTTTAAGGAATAGAAGTTTTTTTTTTCTGGTATACCTCAACTGATTTTCAGAAGACAGGTATCATTGTAATCAGCAGGATCAACTCTACCAGACATAGCTGGTTTAATAGGGTTAACCCTGCTGAGAGGTGCCCTTTAAAGGGAACCTGTCACCTAAAACATGCCTTCCAAGCCATTACCTTAAAGTTGTCAGCAGTATGTTTCTAAAGATGTTCTTCTTCCTCCGATCAGCTGCGCTAAAATCTTGAAAAATAAACTTTAATCCCTTCAGGCGCTATGTAACAGCGGAGCTTGAAGTCAAGGGGGCAGCGGCGTCCTCGCTTCAAGTCAGGATAACCGCGCCCCCTTCGCCTCTGACTGACAGCATCTCATTTACTATTCCTGCGCATTGCTGTATGCACATCGAGACGGTCGTGGGAATAGAGGCGTTGGGTGCATGCGCAAGCCTTGAGCCGGCTTTGCAGAACAACCAAAAGCTATTGGCTGTCAATCAGAGGCAAAGGGGGCGCGGTTATCCTGACTGGAAGCGAGGAAGCCGCTGCCCCCTTGACTTCAAGCTCCGCTGTTACATAGCGCCTGAAGGGATTAAAGTTTATTTTTCAAGATTTTAGCGCAGCTGATCGGAGGAAGAAGAACATCTTTAGAAACATACTGCTGACAACTTTACGGTAATATGGGTGACTTGGAAGGCGTGTTTTAGGTGACAGGTGCCCTTTAAGCATGCTTCATACATTTAGCACGATGCCAGAGGGATGGTTGGATGGTAAATGCCTTTCCGATGCACTTGCTATTTACTGTATATTGCTGCCCTTCTGTATAACCTCGGGGGAGGGGACGGAGGGGAGAGGAGCTCTTCATAAAAACATCTCTCCCTTTAAGCGTGCTCATCTGTGTCCTCTTTCCAGGCTGGATCTCTGCCCAACTTATATCTATCAATGTGTTTGTTCGGCTAGTTATTTTTTAAGTGCATCTGTTGCTCTTGGAGGGAACATTTAATGACAATCTGTTTGGAATGGGCTGATATAATATTTATGCCGCTGGGGATTAAAAGCATTTGTCGATGAAGAGTCCTTCTTGGAAGATTAATCCAGAGGAAACTTCCCTTCACCTGAGGACTGTACATGAGCGTCAAGAAATTAACCGTTTCTTCCCATATCATATCCATATTGAGAAAACCTACGAACAAGTGGATGGTGTTATTTAGGTCCTAGAATTTAAAGGGCAACTAACTTTTAACCCTATATCATTTTTTGGGGCTAAAATTGAGTAATTTCATAATATAGAGCTGAGTTATCCTTTGTATAAATATAGAGTTAAATCTTCGAGGAAGCCTGTCACCAGGAACTTCACTGATGAACCACGTAGGATTAGCACAGCTGAATACCTTTCACTTGGCGATCCGTGGCTTCATTCAGGAGAAAAAGTGCTTTTAATCCATATGCAAATGAGCTGTTAAGTGCACCGAGGGCTGGCCCAAGCCACTCTGTGCACCCTTGCTCCTCCTGCTTCTTCTGCCAGCCCTGCCCTCATGTTTTTCATTGACAGCACCAGATTACTGCAGAGTCATCTAGCCTGGCCCTGTCAATCAAGAAGGAAAGGGAGGGTCCAGCAGAGGAAGTAGGAGGGGCAAGGTTGCACAGATTGGCTTGGGCCCGCCATTCAGAGCGCTTAACAGCTTATTTGCAAATGAATTAAAACCAATTGCTAAGTGAAAAGTTTCTTTACACTCAGCTGAACTAGTCCTGCAAATCATTGTTCCTGTGTAACAATGAATTTCCTTCACTTTAAAATTCTTTCTGGGACCCTACTGCCACCACTAGGTGGAGCTCACTGACATGGATTTTTTCACTGAGCTCAATGGGAGTTGCATATAGTTATACATAGTGAGCTCCCTCTAGTGGTGTCTGCAGACAGACATAATTGTATCTCTGTGTGAAACCAATACAGAATTTAGAACTCAGTAATGAAAACTGTAAATTTATATTATAAAACTCAGAGTTTTGGGCTTAAATACAAAATTATATTCTCTAATTATAAGATAAATTTGACTAATGAGAGAAAGAGAAGTGAGTCCTGGAAGCTTCGGGTCCCACAAATGGTCTTACCTTTTGTCAAGCTTTTAATCTTCCCGAGAGGAGATGGGACGGATACGTAGGAGCCATCTAAGACACAGACATAGAGGAACGTTACCGCCAAACACTACACAATGTAAGGAAAGTGGTACAACCTATTATTAAAGGGGTTTTCTTTTATTAAAGGGGAAATTAATAGTTCTGGCCCTATCCACAGCAGAAGAGACAGGATGTAAACCTGGTAACGGACGTGATGTTGGTGGAAACAGGATTTTCAGAAGAGGAGCAGCAAGGGACTGGTTTCCTGAGCGCCCGATCCACACAACTTTGGGACAGAAAGTATATTTTCCAATCTGGTCATTTTGTTATAGCAGATAAAATGGTTCTAGTCACCGGGACAAGGGCAAGAAGATGCGGTGTGGGTTAGTAGTAGTGCTCTTTTTGTAACTATCATTATTATTATTTATTTTTGTCTAGAGGTAATCTGTGGCTGCTAAGACCCAGAAGCTCCTGCAGTTACCTGTCACATGGTGATCACATGATCGCTGGAATCAGAGCAGGAAGTGGCATTTCAGCTGCCTGATGTTCATACACAGCACTCATTGAGAGCTGCTTACAATATACAGTCATATAGAAGGCTCGGTCTTTCGATGGAAGGAAGGTGTGATGTGGATTTACTATTGTAGGAACAGGAAGTGGAGAGCAATGGCTAGCAGAGACAGGAAGTGGAGAGCAATGGCTAGCAGAGACAGGAAGTGGAGAGCAATGGCTAGCAGAGACTGGAAGTGGAGAGGAATTCCTAGCAGAGACAGGAAATAGAAGGCAATAGCTAGAAGAGACAGGAAGCGGAGAGCAATGGCTAGAAGAGACAGGAAGTGGAGAGCAATGGCTAGCAGAGACAGGAAGTGGACAGAAATGGCTAGCAGAGATAGGAAGTGGAGAGCAATGACTAGCAGAGACAGGAAGCAGAGAGCAATGGCTAGCAGAGACAGGAAGTGAACAGCAATGGCTAGCAGAGACAGGAAGTGGAGAGCAATGGTTAGCAGAGACAGGAAGTGGAGAGCAATGGCTAGAAGAGACAGGAAGTGGAGAGCAATGGCTAGCAGAGACAGGAAGTGGAGAGCAATGGCTAGAAGAGACAGGAAGTGGAGAGCAATGGCTAGAAGAGACAGGAAGTGGAGAGCAATGGCTAGAAGAGACAGGAAGTGGAGAGCAATGGGTAGCAGAGACAGGAAGTGGAGAGCAATGGCTAGCAGAGACAGGAAGTGGAGAGCAATGGCTAGCAGAGACTGGAAGTGGAGAGCAATTCCTAGCAGAGACAGGAAATAGAAGGCAATGGCTAGAAGAGACAGGAAGCGGAGAGCAATGGCTAGAAGAGACAGGAAGTGGAGAGCAATGGCTAGCAGAGACAGGAAGTGGACAGAAATGGCTAGCAGAGATAGGAAGTGGAGAGCAATGGCTAGCAGAGACAGGAAGTGGAGAGCAATGGCTAGCAGAGACTGGAAGTGGAGAGGAATTCCTAGCAGAGACAGGAAATAGAAGGCAATAGCTAGAAGAGACAGGAAGCGGAGAGCAATGGCTAGAAGAGACAGGAAGTGGAGAGCAATGGCTAGCAGAGACAGGAAGTGGACAGAAATGGCTAGCAGAGATAGGAAGTGGAGAGCAATGGCTAGCAGAGACAGGAAGCAGAGAGCAATGGCTAGCAGAGACAGGAAGTGAACAGCAATGGCTAGCAGAGACAGGAAGTGGAGAGCAATGGTTAGCAGAGACAGGAAGTGGAGAGCAATGGCTAGAAGAGACAGGAAGTGGAGAGCAATGGCTAGCAGAGATTGGCACAGCACCAGAAAAGCAGCAGTAGGGTATCATTTTCTCTTCTTGGAAAACTCCTTTAAGGTGGCTCAATCATTATTACCAATGGCTCCTACTCTCCACAGTCCCTGATGCATAGAAAAAGGGACAAACCAGTGTTGGGGCCTAAAGGAAAAAGGAAGGGGACAAAGGTTTCTATTTTTCCTATGTGACTTTTTGGATGCAGTCAATAAGGTTCTCTGATGAGTGTGGGTGTGACTCCTGACACCCCTACCGATCAGCTTTTTCTGTCATTTAAAGTCGGCAATAGAACAACACAGCTCCGTACACTGGATAACGGCAGAGAGCTGCAGTACCATTCATGACCTCTACCTAGTGTACGGAACAGTGCCTATTCCAGAGGGAAGCAATAATAGGACAGTATACAGTGAGCTCCCCCTAGTGGTGGATGCAGACAGCTAGAATTTTAGCATGTAACTTTTAAGTCTATTGGGGAGGTTTAGAGCTCCAAAAAATGCCAACTGCTCTATAGACATAGCATAAAACTAATCAAAAGAGGATGTTCAGGGATGGACATTTATATACAGTATGAACACAAAACTGGGAAAAAAAATCTAATATGAAAGGATGTCATTTTTTATGTAGTACGGCAAAATCAGCCCTAATAATGTAATTACATGACTGTATTACCATTCAATCCCTCCAATAGCCCGCAGCCATTTCTGCATGTACGCTCTTCACAAAGGCTGATCAGTACTCCAAAAGAACACTTGGATATTAAATACCTCCACCGGGCTGCGAGTACTCATTACAGGGAGACTCTTCCTGAGGCCGCTTGTAATGCTTCAGCAGGGTAACGATGCCGTCATGACCTGGAGAATTGAAAAAAATTCTTTGTAATACCCAATTAAAGAGCTACGATATAAGCCAAGTAAAGCTGGCCACTGGCATTGTTTTGTGGCTGGTCCCTGTTGATTTCTTTTGTGCATCACAGAACGGTATTGGAGCCACAGAATGTTGTTCTGTGTATGAAAAAAAGTTTTTATTATGTATCACAAAATTTCATTCTGTCTGGTAAAATGCTATTCTGTGCCACATAATGGTAGTTATTAAGCCTAAAGAGTATTTTGTGACACAGAATGTTAAAGAGGTTATCCACAATTAAAAAAAAAAAAAAATAGCGGTCCCCCCTTCATGATATTAAGCACTTTAAGAGTCATAATGTTGAAAATATTCCTACCCGATGTAATTATATTGCGGGCGCTTCCTGGATCATATGCCGTACATTCAGCACATGATCCTAGCCCAGTTACAGCCCGCGATGTACGTGGGTTGCGTCCGTAAAGACAGGCAGCCTCCAGCACTGACTGTTCACAGCGTCCAAGGCTGCCTGACTGTTTGGTCCCTGGCCATTTCGTCTGTACAGTTTTGTTGCCACAGAATGTTGTTCTGTGTAACAAAATGACATTTTGTATCACAAAATTAAATTTTTACAAAATTTTAATGGTTTCCAGTTGCAGAGCCATGAAAGTAAAGCTAGCCGGTCCCTGGCAATTTCATCTACTGTATCTACAGTACAGTAGGTTTGTTACAGAATGTTGTTCTGTGCAAAAAGAAAAATTACATTTTGTACAAAATTATACTCTGTCTCACAAAATGGTTTTCTGTGTCACATAAAATTTTGTGTCACCACAGGGTGTTCTGTGTCACAGAATGGTATGCTGATATATAAGCCATGTTAAGCCTGGCCACTGGCAACCGAATAAATAAACTTCAAATAAAATTGCGGTCTGTATCACAAAACAGTGTTCTACTACAGAACAGTATTGTTGTCATAGAATGTGTTACAAGATTACATTCTGTATCGCAAAATTATATTCTGTGTTACAAAATGGTATTCTGTCACATATTGTTACAGAATACCATTTTGTGGGACAGAATGGTACGCCACCTCATAGCCTAGTAAAGGTTCCCAGTTTCAGAGGTAAGCTGTAAACTGTCTAATGTCGGCCATTGGGATTATTTTTTTTTTTTTTATTGGAGCTTCCTGTAAATTTCAGTTTCGCATTCACCATTGAAACCATTCATTCTGTAGTAAAAAGGCATTTTGTAAACACAGATTAACTGGTGGAGGTGAACTTTGACCCAAATTTCACAAAAGTAAACTGGTTTAACGTGGCATAAAAGCTTTGGGCGACCATGTTTCACAAAAATCAAACAAAACTGCCCTCTGTGTCACAAAGTGTTATTGTATATCTCAGAACAGTATTGTGGTCACAGAATGTTCTGTTACAGAATGATATTTTGTTTCAAAAAATTGTATTCTGTCCTACAAAATGGCATTAAAAAAATTGAACAAAATCGCCCTCTGTGTCACAAAATGCTATTGTGTATCAGAGAACAATATTCTGGCCACATAATGTTACAAAATGACATTTTGTATTTACAAAATCTTATTCTGTCTTACAAAATGCCATTACAAAAATCAAACTAAATTGCCCTGTGTTACAAACTGTTATTGTGTATCACAGAACAGTATTGTGATCGTGCGTTACAAAATGACATTTTTTATCACAAAATTTTATTCTGTCTTACAAAATGGCATTACAAAAATTTAACGAAATCGCCTTCTGTGTCACAAAATGGTATTGTGTATCAGAGAACAGTATTGTGGCCACATAATATTGTTACAAAATTACATTTTGTATCACAAAATCTTATTCTGTCTTACAAAATGGCATTACAAAAATCAAACTAAATTGTCCTGTGTCACAAAATGGTATCATGTATCACAGAACAGTATTGTGGTCGTGTGTTACAAAATGACATTTTTTATCACAAAATCTTATTCTGTCTTACAAAATGGCATTACAAAAATTGAACAAAATCGCCCTCTGTGTCACAAAATGGTATTGTGTATCAGAGAACAGTACTATAGCCACATAATATTGTTACAAAATTACATTTTGTATCACAAAATTGTATTCCGTCCTACAAAAAGGCATTACAAAAATCAAAACAAAATTGTCCTGTTTTGTATCACAGAACAGTATTGTGGTCATGAGTTACAAAATTACATTTTGTATCACAAAATCTTATTCTGTCTTACAAAATGGCATTTTGTGACATGTTTGTTTAGACTCTAAATCGCTATTACTGCATGTATCAGAGGCGGCTGGGGGTTACCACAGACCTTTCTCGTAAGCCCACATTAGGCACGTCTGTTCATCCTTTTCCCCGCTCGATTTACTGGGATCGCTGGCGACGAGGTTCATGTCGGCTCCGTTGTCGAGCAAAAACTGAACCAGCCGTATGTGGCCATGGTAGCACGCGCAGTGCAATCCTGCAGGATCGGGACATGAAGGCGCAAGCATTACATGAACATAATAGAAGTACACCCAATAATCATAAAGCCAGGAGTGATATTCTTCCTGGGGAAATATGTTATGCCGAGAATTACCAAGTGCTGAAAGGACAAGATGATTTTATTTTATTACAACCAACAAGCTGGTACTTATTCTGCCAGCCGGGAAGAATGATAACCTCACAACAAAAATGAATACATAAGAAAGAGAGCAAAGAATAATTGTAAGCGCTGGGAGTGCGCAAAGGACAGAACCGTAGATCACTCCAAGACGTTAACGTTTCTTAATCTAAATTAATTGCTACCCTGTGCCAGATGGGTAACCCTTACAGTGCCTCCTCCCTAAATAATAAAACCTACGTTAATTTAGACACTAATTTACTGGAAAGGGCACCATTATGTCCTCCAGAGCTGCTCTTCCTAAGGTAACAGGAAGTGGCAGCCATTGTCGGCCATTTTGGAGGCTATGGAGAAAAGTCTTGGGTCACTCGGTCACCAGACAATATTCTTCCCTGCTTCCTGTCCTATCTGCCAGTCTTAAGTATGTTAAGGTACCTACACACAAGAGAAAATATTTTGAGCTATCTTCATTTGAAAAATTAAAAAAGTTTTCGGCAGATTGGAAAATTATGAACATGGCTGGCAAAAACCAAAGGCGGATTGGCCATAGACCTTACAGGGAAATTTCCCGGTGGGCCTATGCCCAGGGAACCGCCTGAGCTCTCCGCACGTCCAGCCAGTGGAAGTTTTTGGGGATGTATTTTGTGCTGCTGACAGTATTTTGTGATGGACTGTGGTATTTGGCTCTGTTGGGACAATATAATGTGCCACAATATGGTATTGTTGGCTCTGCCTTCCATGAGTTTGGACCTAACTACACTTTTAGTATTTTTTTCCAGGGTCACTTTAAGTTCCCAGTCTGCCCCTGGCTGAAATCATATGTGTATGGCATGATCTGCCAATCATTTGCCATTTTGTCGACTCCCTGATCGGCTAGTTTGGTCTGGCATGGTGCTGGTGGGATGGTACATATGAATGATCCAACAGATGTCTGATCGACACAACATGGTCATTTTCCCATGTGTATGACCTCTATGGCCACACTACTTTGGCAGCTTGGCAGGGGTAGGAAAAGAATTTCTGGCACCCAAGTTACCCCCTCACCTTCCATACAGTCATTATAGTGCCTGGGTGACAGCTACAGCACCTTCACAACCAGAGTGCCCCATTAGAACTAGCCATAAACGCCCAATCCTCTTGAATGTGTGCCATACTGCCTCCCACGAATACAAGCCACAAGACTCCCCCACCCCCAGAATAACAGTCTTGCCACAGTATACTTGCTCCTATCTTACTCCCTGGTCAGTTACTGAAATACAGGAAGTTACAATTAAGTAGCCACCAGATGGAGCTCACAAATAAGCTTCTGCTCCTCAGCTCATCTCTATGATCTGTGCAGGAAAGTGAGAATGGAGCTGCCGTAAAGCATCCAACACGTCTGCCTTCTTACCTGTATGTCCATCTCTACCCTGGTGGTTGATATTCAGGACGTTTTGATCAAGAAGAAATTTAATGAGCTCCAGATTTTTGCCGTATGTGCATGCGCTGCAAAAAAACCCAACAAGACATCAATAATATAAGAACAATGCCATATTTACCAACACGCTAAAGGTTAACAAAGGGTTAAAAATAATATTCAATGAGGCCAATTTGACCGGGACCCGTTCCAATTGTAGGTTATGGATGCTTCTGTCCCTCCCTCTGACACTGCGTGTTTGTAAGGTTCTTCATTATTATATAGCTTATTATATAGCTGTGTTCATGAGGCCTGACGCAGTGCCCATATGCGGTGGTTTTGGTGCGTCTTGGCCACTTTTTTACAGGCTGCTGTTCCGATGTTGCTCCTGTCACCGCTGCTCTCCACTTCCTCCCCACACAGGAAATGGCTGGAAATATCTGCGCTAGTTGAGGATGAGTTATCTCTCTGGCTTGAGATTGGCTGAGTGAGCATTTCTAGCCACTTCCTGTGTGTCGAGGTGGAAACAGGAAGTGGAGAGGAGCAGGAACCAGAACAGCAATCAGTGAGGATGAGTAATGTTTATTTTTTTAACCCATTCAGGCCATTTTAAAAACACATTTTCTCTCTCCAGAAAACCCCTTAAATCTTTTTGACTTCTCGATGTACCAGATGAAAGTGATGACATTATACGGTGATGCTAGTATGTATTATGTATCAGGAATTCAATTCAGTGACAGTAAATGTGCAAATATTTACCTATGAAAAGCTGTTTCACTGAAAATGTTTTCCTTCGTCAGACTCTCCGTACCCGACAGCTGAATTAATTCCTTCACCACTTCAAACTTTCCATTGTAACAGGCGCTGTGAGAAAGATGGAGGTACATTAGATCAAGGATGTAATATCAGAGGGGCTGCCCCGGTGCATGCCATGGGGCGAATGGAGAGAGGGCTCCTTGGATGGTGCGGTCCTTAGAGATTAAACCTCATCCTCTTGTATCCTTCTGCCATTGAGGAGTGGTGGCATGAACTAACACAGAGAAGAGGAATTTTGTGAAGGAGGTTGGACTGTCCCACCAGAGGATCATTTCATAGACTCATGGCAGGTGGGACTGAGGAACCCAAGGAAGGTCTCAGGAGGAAAAAAAAGAGGATGACAGTGTTTCACCAATATGCACAGGAACTCTTATTTTATTTTTTCCAATTCATAATGTGTTTCGGAGATAAAACGTCTTCTTCAGATGTACAGGAAACATATGTTTTGTCCCTGAAACACGTCATGTACATGTCCTGTATATATATATATATATATATATATATATATATATATATATATATGGAGCATGGGAACCCCAGCTCTGAGGACCAATTTTTATTATATATGTCCCTAAATAAACCTGGTTGCCCAGCTGGGAATTATTTTTAGGAAAAGGCTCAAAGTGGGTTAAAAAATAAAGGAAGCCATACTTACCCCACCAATCACCCAATGCTTAGCTGGTCCCCGCTAGTCTCCTCTTACTGGTTCCATCTAGACACACAGGGAATGCTAGGAGATGTCTACTGCCCCAATCACCTGCTGAGTCGAGTCTCCATTGTGTCCAAAGACTGGTTGAACAGGCATCTCCTGGTAGTTTCTGTGTGTCAAGGGGACCAGATGAGAGTCAATCTGTATTTTCTGTTATTCTGTTAACCCATTCTGAGCCCTTTAAAAAAAAAAAAAAGTATCTCCCGCTGGACAACTCCTTTAAGTAGAGGCCCCATGTTCAGAGGCCCAGGTTCTAGATGCAGGATACTCACAGGTGTAAGGATGTGTCCCCATATATATTCACCACGTGGGGCTGCATGTCAGAGTTATTCTGCAGAAGATATCTGACAATTTCATGGTGCCCGAATCGGGAGCAGAAATGAAGTGGAACATGATCTTCATTATCTTGGGCATTGACTGTTGGAAAGACGGATAATGAGAAATGTGTAATAATAGTTATCAATTATGAAACTTAAATACAAAAAAGTAATCAAGTCCTTTTACAGCTCAGGATTCCCCTTTATGCTGCGGCGTACCAGCACCATCCATATACTGACATTTATTTGAATGGCCAACATGTAATGCTACATTTCCCCTGCAGAGGTCACTGCAGTGATAAGGAATGGTTAGATAAATTTACCACTGGAGGTTATACAGAATTAGTGTCAGAAGTGGGATTCACTTTCAAATAAAAGAAAGCCATACATCTCCTTTGCTTCTTTGGTAGAATCACTTTCAGTATTTTAAATGGACAACGTTTAATGCTTAATTTCCCCTAAAGAGGTCACTGCGGTGATAGGAAATAGCCAGGCAATGCCATTGTCAGGGGTTTTGGAAGCTTAGTGTCAGAAGTGGGATATAAATCAGAATAAATACGCTTTTCTTGAAGAACGACATACTCCTCCTTGCCCTCTTTTCTGGGGTCTCCAATTTGTTTCAGCCTAATTTTACTCTTTACTCAAGTTTGGAGGAGGCTTCTGGATAAACAAGGGACCCTCTAATGGGTGGCATTCGATAGGTGCCCCTTGACACCAATACCAGCAAGCTGAAGTTCCAGGTGAGCTAATAGGTAGAGAAGGTCCCTGGTCAACTGTCACTTCTGCATGCCTACAGTCTAGTTCTGCTATGTGTCTCTAGATAGTACCAGGAGTGTATCTTCGTATTCAATATGATTAGGCAGAAGCTGCTCACCGCTTGCTGATGATTTTCATATTCAAAATGGAAAGTGAGAACAATGAACATGATAATAAAAACTTATTACAAGGTACAGTTCCTTGAAAAAGTAGTCATACCCCTTGAACTTTTCCACATTTTTTCATGTTACACCCACAAAACGTAAACGTATTTTATTGGGGTTTTATGTGACAGACCAACACAAAGTAGCAAGTATGTGAAAATAATTTTTTGAAAACCATGTATCATTTTCTTGTCACTTCACTTTGTGTTGGTCTATCACATAAAATCTAAATAACATACATTTAAGTTTGTGGGTGCAACGTGAAGAAAATGTGGAAAAGTTCAAGGTTCAAGGTATGAATACTTTTTCAAGGCACTGGCTAACTATATGTTTCCAATGTAAAGTTTCACTTTATAGGGGTATTTCCACCTTACACATGTCTGGCATATCCATCTTCATACTCCAGAGGTGTCACCTGCAGAGTATGGAGGTCCCCTGATTCACCTGGACTGATGGCCACTGGTCACAGCATCCGAGTGGAGAATGAATGGAGAGGAGGCTGAGCTGAGCATATATGCAGCCCCCTCTACAGACAGGCTCTGGTGACCCCCGTTCTGGCGAAGAGGTGCTCGTGGGATCCACATTTATGGCATACTCTTTGAGAGGTGGGAATAGCCTCGAGTGTCTACTATACCCCAAACGTAGTTGAAGGGCTCCCCATATCTAAAAAGTAACAAAAAGTGCTTACCATCGGCCTTGGTACCTTCTTCCATTAATAATTTTGTGATTGTGAGATATCCCTTGGCTGAGGCAAGGTGCAGGGGTCTGTCCCCTACCTCTCCACTCATGTTAACATCTGCACCAAATTTCAAGAGGAGACGAGTGACCTACAACGTATCAAGAAAATGGGAGATGGGTAAGACTCCCCTCAATGGAGCATAGCAACTGCGTTGTCATAAATAATCATTGATTTAACACCCTCCCCCTAAGCCTTACTTAAAAAGCAGAGTTAAATGATATGATTCCTTCTGCTGCCACTAGGGGGACCTCACTACATATGGCTTTGTAACTGAGTTAAACTAAAGCTGTACACATCTCTATGCAGTGAGCTCCCCCTAGTGGTGACCATAGGTAGTCATAATTTATCAAGTGCCCAATGTTAAGGGCAGCAGTGAATTTGGAGCTCTATATCAGAAAACCAGAGCTCTGACACGCTTTAAAAAAAATTAGACAACAGAATAACAAATCGAACACTGCTACATCTCTGTTCACATCCCTACAGACAATTCAAATTAATATATCTCACCTGCTCATGCCCGTTGTACGCGGCAATGTGTAATGGCGTAAAGAATACTGCGTCCTGAACGTTGACATATGCCCCGTGTTGTAATAAAATGTCGACCGCCTGAGCGTGAAAGAATAAATATTTCACATATGAGAAGAAGTCAAGGAAAGACAGAAGGATGATGAAACACAAACACCAGCAGATCCGCTACAGATGGATGCAGAGAGCGCGGAGGTCTGAATTATATGAGTCTGATGGATGTAGAGAGAAATGAACCAGCAACATGGAGGAAGAGTGGAGCACATGTAAAATGGGAACGTCAGGCCAGTCCTCACTCTCTTTCGTACCGGTCCCTATTGAGGCTCACAATCTAAATCCCAAATTAACCTTGTAAATCACATCACCTGAAGGAACCCATAAAAACATGAGCAGAACTTTGAAACTCCATGCAGATGTTGCTCTTGAACAAGGACCCCAACAATGCGAGGCAACAGTGCCAACCACTGAGCCATTGGGCTTCCACATTAACCAGTGGCAGCTCGTGCGTGACAGGGGACATTTGCTTAGGCCCTTTGAGAAGGCCGCTGTATTTGTCAGTTGACAGAACTACGGGATGAATGATGTTATTCCACTCCTTCACATCCTGGAGGGGATGCTGAGAAATATATGTTTGGCGAGGGGACAGAAGACATGGTGCCTATATCTCATGACCACTGGAAGAGGATGAAGAGGACAAGAAGGAGGACATAAATGCCCAGGAATTTTATACACAACTAGGTGGTTTATTTGCAGAAGCCACAGTAGAGGAGCTAGAGGGCGACAACGAAGACAACGCAGATTACCTTGGCAGATGGTGGCAGAATGCAGTGGAGATGGAGGCAGTGAGACCCTCCTAATGCCTTGAACAAATTGCCAAATGGCTGTTTTTTTTGTGTAGTGACAGCCCCATTGTCAGGATTTGGCAGAGGGATGACTACTTCTCCACATTGTTAGACCCTCACTACTGGTCAAAAATGGATACATTTTTTTTACCTTATTAGAGGGATGCTATAGAGCAGGGGTAGGGAACCTCCGGCTCTCCAGCTGTTGTGAAACTACAATTCCCAGCATGCTTCATTCATTTCTATGAGAGTTCTTAGAAGAGCAGAGCGAGTATGCTTGCTGGGAGTTGTAGTTTCACAACAGCTGGAGAGCCGGAGGTTCCCTACCCCTGCTATAGAGGGATGCTGTGTAGTTGGTTGGTCGCTGCCTTTGAGCGCCATCACCTGTCCTCATGAAGGTCTGACCAGGGGGACCCTCTATGCTCACGCTCCACTGCCATGATTGCTGGTGCTGGTGGTGGTGGTAGTGGTGGTGGTGGTGGGGTTGGGGGCAGGTGCAGCACCAGCTCGATAAGCAACAACTTGAGTCTGAAGCAGTTTTCTTGCCTACTAAAGAAACTACCCAGCAGTAGCAGTTGGACATGCAGAACCTGAACCAGCAGGTGGTGCATACTTCGACTGCACTCATGATCCAAGGTCCCCTGGACTACTGGGCATGCAAACTTGAAGTGTGGCTGCACCTGGCTGAGTTTGCCATGGACATCCTTTTCTGCCTGGCCAGTAGTGTGGCACCAGAATGGGTGTTCAGTGTGGTGGGGGGCATAGTTACCCCTAAGAGAAGTTGCCTTTTCTCCCAAAATGTTGAGAGGAACCTTCATAAGGATGAATCAAGCGTGGATTTCCTGATGCAACAGAATAGACCATTCTGCCACTAATGATGGCAAGGCAAACCGGAATATTGTTCAAAATGGGCCATTACTTCTGGCCACGTGTTGCTGCCACCATTCTGATGCTGCCACTCGCCTGCTGCCTCTACCTCCATTCCTACAATGGGGCTGCTTGGCCTACTAAAAAGTACATGTTACATTTTTGCAAGGATATGCATGCTTGCTATTACACTGTGTTGTTGGGTTCTGCTACTACTATGATCTGCCACCATCTTGTGCTGTATGTATGAACACAGTCTTACAGCCACTGGTGCTGCCCCCCATCCCCACTCTGTCATGGGGCCACTGTTGTCACTGTTACTTCCACCCTCCCTACTCTGTCATGGAGCCACTACTTGAATCTTGGGGCACTAGCCAGTTAAGTCCATGGCGATAAATTAGACATGACGGTAACATTGAGCTGTAGTACTGATGCACAGTAAATCTACAGCTAACAGAAAGGATTTCTTGGTGACCTTCGGTTAAGCTGCCGAAGAGAATATTTCAAAACTTTGCTCATCTCTATTAATCAGTCGTCAAACTGTCTGGCACTAGGATTTACCACAAATGTTGGATGGAGCTGGTTCCACTTCTGGGGTGAGAGAGGGGGCAGCCAAAGGGCCCTGGGCTGAAGAGAAGGGGTTAGGTTAAGAAATCAGCATTGGGGACTGGGTGCCGTTTTAATTTTCACCTCAGGCAGCAAAAAGGCTAGGTGCACCCCTGCCCTTAAAGGGGTTATCCCACGAATAATGTAAAAAATGAAAATCAGACATCATATAGTCCATGACAATACCTTTCTAACAAAGCTAGAACCAGCCCTGTACCTCACATGGATCCAGAGATCTCCACATTCATTGCTCTGCTAGATTTATATCAAGCTGACAGCTCAGGGGGAGTGTCTTTTCTGCTGCAGCTCAGGAGGCGTGTCCATGTTCTCCCTATCACAGCTCAGGAGGCAGTTAAAAGTTGAAACTGAGCATGTGTGGCCTGCTCAGTGAATAGGTCAAAGAAATAAGAAATTAAGTGGTCCTATACAGATACATTTTATTGAATAATTCAGTAGCTGTACAAAATTTTTAATGACATGCAATTACAAAAGTATTCAGATCCAGGTGCTGGTTTGAAAACTGTAGATTATTTTTCGTGGGACAACCCCTTTAAGGGAAGTAGAGGACACAGCACATGTGCAGCATGTTCTCCATTCACTGCTGTGAGACTTAGCGCTGGGCTAGTCTGAGCTTCCATAGCAGTGAATAGAGGGAGGCCATTTTTAAAGAATTTCTGGTGGTTATTTTTAATTAGCCATTTTAATATCTATAATTAAACAAAAAACAACAAATCCTGCAGTTTTCCCAGGCGCCACGTCTTGGTTTGTACAGATCACTTTACTGTAGTTATCTGCTTATCTATACACAGAAGTGATATCAATACAGGAAGGATTAGAATGACAGATAAGACATGATTGACTATTCACAATGGGCGATTGTCGAAGCTTATCTATTCTTTCCTTGCACAGGGCACAGAGCAGGCCTAGAAAACCCTTGGTGACACATTTCCATTAAGTCTGGTGTCTTCCACGCTGGTCTTTATCTGTCCCCGCTGGTGTCAGAAGCTCCACAATTATTAGGAGGCACACTCCTCTTAATAAGTGCAGTACATCTGTGCTCCAGAACTGAGATCTACACTAGTAAGCAAGATACTAAGAAATGCTCGGATGTTTCTATATTTTCCTAATACATGGAAATCCCAAAAGGAACCCCCTCCATTACTGAACATTGGCTGGTCTGACTATGTGTCTGCTTCATCCTCACTGTATAGAATAATTGGCTCTGCTACATCCCTGATACTTCACACTGGTTTATCCTTTCTCCATATACTGTCCATCATTCAGACCATATCCCTTATGACATCATCATCAGCCTATAGCTCCACCCACCAGCTATGACGCTCTATGACATCAAAATGCCTTGTCCGGTGTTCTATGTGTCGGGGTGCACTTGGGTCTTTTGAGGGTTATAGTTTGAAGACTATGGAGTTCTGGAGCGTTGCTCTGCTGTTTTTTGCTGTTTGCTGTGCTAATATTGAGGGGAGACCGACCATAACACCTACTGGTAAGTATTAGAGATTGTTTGTCTCCATACATGATGTGTTGTAGAGATCTGGTTATAGGGGGCAGTGTGTGGCATTGCAGCTTAGCCTCATCCACTTGAAATACAGTGAGTTGCAATACCATACACAGCCCATGGAGAGGAGGGGCGCTGTTTTAGGAACAAATCAGACATCTTTTTTTTTTTTCTCTCTTACAAGCCTTTTATATGATAAAATTCCGGTTACCTAAAGCCACCACTAGGGGGAGCTTAGAGGATATATTGTTTATTGAGCTCTATGTAAGCTTTTATATAGTAGGCTCCTATATAGTCTCTGGCAGACAGGATTTTATCATTATCTCTATGGTATTACCGGGGATACTGAGCTCTGAATCAGAAAACTGAGCTCAGACCATATGAGATATAAGAAGAAATGTATCAGAAAATAGATATATTTACAAAATACTAAATATCATTTCTGGGTGAACATTCCCTCTAAACTGATGGTAAAGTTTATCCAATGTCTTTATGACTTCTCAGAGGGTGAATTAGAGGTGGAATCTCACTTTATATATTGTCCTCCTATATACTGCCCATCATTCAGTTCATATCTGTGATGACATCATCAGTCACTAGCCCCGCCCCCAGACAGTACAGCTCTGAGGCTCTGTGACATCACAATGCCGTGTCCAGTGTTCTATGTATCAGGGTGCACTTGGGTCTTTTGAGGGTTACTAGTTGGAGAATATGGAGTCTAGGAGTTTTGCTGTGATATTTTTTCTGATTTGCCTTATGAATATTGAGGGGAGGCCGACCATAACACCTACAGGTAATGGACGTCATCTCTGGGGAGGGTTGTGAAGGTTTCTAGGGGTCACTTATAGGAAGAGTCTTCTGTCTCCTTCTCTTGATATAATCTTGGGGTTCAGTTGTCGCCATCATGGATTTCATGTCTTTATTCCCTTCATTCTTTTATGGACAGGGTCTACCCCGGTATTGGAGGGAGGAGACACCCCCAGCCCCAAGAACAATGGAGCCAATAACAGTGAGTAGTCAACTCCTTCCTCTCCTGATACTACTCCCATCATCCTCATATGTCTTATAATATGGAGTTAATAACCATCATCTTGTCTCTTTCTTCCCAGTCTGGCTCTATGTTCTCCTGGGGCTATGCGGGGTGATATTGCTGACAATGATCGTCCTCTGCTTCTTCTGGTGAGTGTCCATCTTCTTCTACTCTACACATATCTACATATCCCTCCTGCCCGCCATACACTGCACCCGTATATCTGACCTCTGTAGTGGGGGAGGGGTCATGTGAATATTCTGGGGGTGACTGAATATTGTCCTCTGGAGCAGATAATGTAAGAACATTTCTCTCTGTCACAGGTACAAGAAGATAAGACCGTACTACAGACGCCTGGCCGGGAGACTGGAGGAGGTGGTGGTGGAGAAACCAGGTAACAAGGACTTTATAATCTCATATACACGGGGTCCAGGCAGGGCTTAGGGTGACCTCTTATATCTGGGGATCCTGCACATTGGGGGGAGGGCCCTACTAGTACCCCAGAAATCAGCAGAATGTAGCGGTGAGACGGCTGGTGTCTGCTGATGGCTGCAGGGAAGACATCGGGAATTTCCTGGAATCTCATTGATATATTGTTGTATTACTCTTATTCTTATAGCGATAGATTCTGTAACATCTGCAACCTACTGATGGTTTCCTTTTATATTACAGTCCTTGCCAGAGCTTCCAGCTATGTTGGAAATAAATTTAGACGCGTACACCACCACCTTGAAAAAAAAGTTAGGCATGTACAACACCATCTTGGCCAAGGAGGTAAAGGAAAGGTTATCAGCTACATCCGGAACATCGGGATAAAGAACATCATGAACATCGTAAAAACTAAGAAGAGGAGCAGGACGGTGAGGGGTGTACTGCTGAGGATGATCCTTAAAGCTGCGTTTCATCAGTACAGGAAAAGAAGATAAAGGATCATGTGTAATAACATCTGACACAAGAAGCCCCCCCTACCAAAAACAAAACAAAAACTTACTATAATTCGGACAATTTGAAAATTTTTATTTATAATTTGGCCTCCCCTCCAAAAAAAATCTATCTATCTATCTATCTATCTATCTATCTATCTATCTATTGTGAGGCAGTGACAGGTCTCATCAGGAGCGTGCCTCCAAGGTGCCCAGCCTTGGTGGAGTAAAGGCCAGCAGACTGTGTGTTCGCTGAGGTAGTCAGTGAACACCTTTCTATTTAGCATAGCTGGTTCCAGCTAGTATGGGTCTGGCTTTTACTGGGAACAGGCAATGTGCTGGGTGGGTGCCTGTTCCCCATGCTCCAGTTCGGGGCTTCGGGCATGCTCATGTCCAGCATTTCTGGAGTTGTTTGGCTGTATCAACTTGGAAGCCTAATAAACAAGGACTTTAATGCACTTTGTGGTGTCCCTGCCTCTTTACACTGAGTACCATTCCTTACACTATCTATCTGATAATAAAAAGCTTCTCCTCGATATGACCGTGTTATGGATTCATTTCCTCGTCCAGATCTGGGGTCTGTGTTCCGGATGGAGGAGAAGATGGGGCTCGGGATCTGTCAGTAAGAGGCCGGATCCATAGATGTACAAATAGTGGAAAGGGAGTTCTGTACAGGCTCTTGTCATCCTGTGGGGCTGGGCTCCTTCTCTCTAGGGCCCCAGTTGCATGGTATATCAGCCCCTGTCACTACAGTTACAGTCTCGTCCTATGTATCAGCTATATACCGTCAGGACCATGAGGAGAAGCTGACGAGGCTTGGGGATAGATCTGGACACGGCGATGGCAGCTCCGGCTCTGTACCTGCCGCCATCTGCACTGATAACATGTAGGGGGGTGTTCACACGGGGTAAATACAGCGCAGAATCATCTGATGTCTATTGTCAGCAGAATCCACAGAAATCCGAGGCTGACACTTGGATTACTAGATGGAGCGCTATGAAGCAGGCCTGGCTCACAGACCCCACCAGACCACAGGAGAAGTTTGCCAGTTTTAGCATAAGGGTTTATCAGTGATGTGGAGTGAAGCATTAGAAGTGGAAGTGGAATAGAAGCCTCCACTGTAAGCACAGTTCGGAGTGGTCATCCAGCATACCACCTATGCAGAGCACAGCGGTGTTGCGTTGTTCTGCACCTGGCCAGCCTGGGTGAACGGAGTCAAACCAGGGAGGAACTGTTCTGCGTCATCAACCAAGCAATTGAATCCTGGCAGTCTCCTCGTCAACTGAAAATCGGAACTATGGTCACCGATAAAGGGAAGAACATTCTATAAGCGCTGTGTCAATGAGGGCTGAGCCATGCACCCTGCATGGTGCACATCTTCAATCTGGCTATAACACGGTTCCTGAAGTCTTCCACCCAACTGCAAGACATCTTGAAAAGGAAACTGTGCATGCACTTCAGCCACTCTTAACCTGCAAAATATACTGTCCTTGAGCTTGAAAGGCAGAATAGCTTTCTCCAAAATTGCCTCATATGTGACGTTTCCACACGTTGGAACTCCATCCTGTACATGTTGGACCGTCTATTTGAGCAGAGGAAGGCCGTGAATGATTTCTTGATGATGTAGGGGGACAGTTGTACTCCCCTTGTGTAACTTTAATGTTAGCCAGTGGTAGCTCATGCATGACACCTGCTGTTTGCTCAGACCCTTTGAGGAGGTCACTTTATTTGACAGTCACTAAGACTATGAGATGAATGATGTAATTCCACTCCTTCTTGTTCTGGAGCAGTTGCTGATACATTTGGCTGGCCAGGGGACAAGAGACGTGGTGTCTATATCTCATGACCACCTGAGTCCTGTGGAGGCTGAACTGGCGGAGGAGGACATTCACGCACAAGCAATGTCCACAGAAATGGGTGGCTTATCTGCACAAGTATGAAACAAAAAGAATGCAAAAAGAGGAAGATTAATCACCAATATCCTGGGATCCTAGGTTATGAGTGATATACAGGAGGCGCCAAGGGGTGGCAGGTAGCACTCAATGGACTGTAAAGAGGAAAAGAAAGAATCGGAAAGGCAGCACAAAATGGTCCAAGTGTGAAGAGGGTCACCACACTATAGTATAAGAGAGGGGAATGTGGGAAGTGTAAACAGCACTATCCCGAAAAAAGGACACTCACAGGCACCACTTCCTGAGTGGAAATAACTAGTGGTAAAAAGTAGGATGAAATAGAGTTTGTGTAATTAATTCTTAAAAAATCAGATTGTGCCCTTAGGAAAAGGGGAAACAGAGTAATAGCATGCAAAGGTACTAATGCATATTATATATAAAGATACAAACAAAAATAAACTAAAAACCTGTTATGTTATATTGAAATAAACGTTCCTTAATTAGGAATACGATTGTGCTAAGATCCAATTCATCAATAGCGATGTCGCAATAAAATAAAGGTAAGTACCGACTTCACTGGGGGGTTTGTCACAGGGATAAGCTCAAGACACCCAGAGATCAAAAGCCCCCCGAGCCAGGTCCGCTTCTAGAATATTAGGAGATCAATGGCAGCCGGAACTCAAGCTTCACATTAATTCCTTTATTGGGTAGACAATAGGCTCTCAACGCCTTTCGGGGGTAACATAGAATCCCCTTCATCAGGAGAAGATGTATAAAATAATCAAAGTAAAAAAACTTACAGTAATTTATAGATGAGGGTAACCATTCAGAGTGGACAGGTAACTGGTCCATGTGCACTTGTCGCGGGAACCGGAAGTGACGTGCACGGACTTCCGGTTCCACATATGCGATCCACCGTGGAACGAATCGTTAGAAGACTGCCTTGTGATGAATTATCAGGTGTAGAAAGGGATAGTCAAAAACATGGGAAGACTTGTTGAGTAGAGGAATCAGAAATAAGGGGTTGTTAAA